>CM059613.1:8072500-8500000 GCA_030412105.1 Cyclura pinguis
AATATATGAAAGGTTTTCATGAGATGTTGTGTCCCCATACATTTTGTTATTTCAATTTATGTACGTGTCCATATCTCTTACAAGGGGTTAGTTTAACCTCTGGTTTGCTAGTAAAACTGAATTACTGCGTCGCGAAATGACCACGTCCAAAAAGCATGTCACCAACATGAAAAGTTTGGAAAGCTCTGCTCTAAGACATCCCAAGCACTGTGGAAGAGTCTGAGCCTAACAGATACCAATAATGCCTCACGTTTAAAAAAAAACAAAACCAATCACACACACCACAAATTCCTGATTCAACATTCTGCCTGCTTTGAAGATACTGTATTCTAATGTATTGCTGTGTGTCTTCAAGTTCTTTCTGACTTATGGCAATCCCAAGGCAAACCTATCATGAGGTTTTCTGGGGGCTGAGAGTATGTGACATGTCCAAAGTCACTCGGTGGGTTTCCATGACCATATAAGGAACTGAACCCTTTTCTCCAGGATTGCAGTACAAGGTTCAAACCATTACACCTATTGCATTCTAATACATATTAACCTATAACTCTGTGTTTTAGATTAGTGTGAGAAGGGAGGGCCACACAGAGTCAGTATGATGTGGTGGTTTGAGCATTTGACTAGGACTCTGAAGACCAGGGTTTGAATCCCTGTTCAGCCATGGAAAGCCGCTGGGCAACCTTGGTCAAGTCACATTCTCTCAGCCTCAGAGGAGGGCAGTGGCAAATCTCCTCTGAACAAATCCTGCAAGAACACCATCAGACAGGTTTGCCTTAAGGTCCACCCTAGGTTAGAAACAACTTGAAGGCACACAACAGCAACAAACAAGAAGGGAGAGAGTTTTCTGACGTGTTTGAAAATTTTATAAACATTTCTACGGATTAGGAAGCGACTGCGTGAATGGGGAATACATGATTCAGTATGCCATCTCCCTACTTCCTTCTTTTTTCCTGAACAATCCTTTTAAAACCCCTTCCTCAAGGAAAGTGTGGTTCCCCAGGTATCGCCGGAATGCAAGTCCCAGCATCCCTGACCAGCGCAGCCAATAGCAATGGATGGTGGTGTTTAAGTCCAACATCATCCAGAGTGCCACATGCTACGACCATTCAAGCCTTCCTTTGCAAGCTGTTCCAAAGGCTCAGCCCTTCGTGCTGTACTTTGTTGTACCCTTTCCAGCTATGCAGAATGTTCCCAAAATGACAGATTGTGTTTTACTGTATCTGTGTAGGCTTTAAAAAAGACGGTTAGAGATCCTTGGGCAAGGCAAAAGAAATGGTATAAACTAGACACATCTCCTTTTTTAAAACAACCACATAATTTCAGACCATCCAGCAGCAGGGAGTTCCACTGACTTATGCTTTATTTTTTTTAAATAAAATTTTTTAAATAAATTTTTTAAATAAAAAAAATAAAAATAAAAAATTGCAACACTTGCTCCCTTTTCCTTCTGCCAGGATGGCAGTGCAAGCTGCCACCTCCTTTGTGAAATACAACGCTAAGAATGACTCACGCCAGTGGATGCTAGAGTGTTGTAGAAAGCATCCTACCCAAAGTGCCAGCTAAGAAGGTGGGTGGGAAGAGATGGAGAGGTTTGGAAGGAGGCATTTAAAAAAGCAGGGGAGGGAATGCCCAAGCAAGGTACACTTGGAAGGTACAGCTCAATAGCAAGGTGCACGGTTTGTAGATGGAAAATCCAATCTAGTTGCAAAATATTCTTGTGGGCCACCAAAACAACTCTGAAAACCACATGTGGCCTGTAGGTCACACTTCCCCCCCCTCTGAATCAAACGGTACTCAGGTGTTTTGTGGGGAGGGATGGGGAGAGAAGCCAGTGCCAGTCCAACCAGGCAACAGCGAGCTGGAACAACGGATTGATTCAGTATACAGCGCCTTGATAATATCCCACAAACGAGGGGCAAGCCAGGTGACAAGAAAGAGGTTACAAACACAGATTTTTGTGCCCACTTAAAATTCCATGCAACCCCTCATTCGGGTTCCTACCGCTGACCAGTCGGGGCCGATCCCCCTCCCCAACTATTGCAACCAAGGGAAAGGGGGCTATTGAGACAGGAGACAAAGCCAGTTCATTGTTATGATTCCTTGCCAAGAATTTTTTTTTTAAAAAAAATAGCTCTCAAGGCCCATCCTCAGCCTCCCAGACAGAGAGAACCTGCCCACACAATGAAAGAAAGAAGGCGAGAGACCCTCCCAGTAAAAAACAAAAACAAAAAAGGTTTTGAACTTCATTTGTATAAAAACGTTTGTATACACACATTTTTAAACCAATAAAGGGTTTTTGTAAATAAACTGAAGCCCAACACTCAATCTGAACAGGCCAGATGAAGGGAGGAAAAGAAGTCCTCCCTAAAAGCGTATTGGGGGGAGGGGGGGAATCTGGCCAGGAAAATGGGGAGGGGGGAGGGAGAGAAGCCACGCCAAGGCCCCCTCCCCAGGCGAAGGGGCGGCCAGAGAAGGAGGGAGGGAGGCCGAGGCCCATAGGCCGGGGTGAGCCGGGCAGGGCTAGCCAGGCCTGCTCCGGGGGACACTTAACTGTTGCCCGGGGCGCTGGCGGCGGCTGGTCCCGGCTCCCCCGTTTCAGGCAGAAGCAGCTTCTCATTGCCCGGCGGGGCGGGGAGCGGAGCGAAGGCAGCGGCAGGAGAAGGAGGCGGTGGCGGAGGAAGAGGAGGAGGAGGAGGAGAAGCGGAGAAGCAGCGGCAGCGGGCGGGGAGGAGAGGCGGCCTGGAGAGGCCCGGAGGAGGAGGCGGAGAAGAGGCGGTGGAGGAGGCGATCCTTACCAGGCGCGCCCCGAGCCAGGCCCCCCCCCTTAGCCCAACGCTAAGGAGCCCGTCCGGAGCCGAGTCCCCCGGGTTGGGGCCATGGGCGAGGGCGGAGGAAGGCGGCCGAGCCGAGCCTGACGCCGCCTCCGAGGCGCAGCGACTTGGAGACGCCGCCGCTCGCTGCAACACAGAGCCCCCTGCCTCCCGGAGCCCGCACTGCCGCCGCGGCGAGCTCGGTCCCTCTCGCTACCACCACCAACCGGGCCAAGGAGGAGATACGGGAGGAATTGCCGCTCCTCTTACCGCCGCCTCCCGCCCTCGCCGACACTCCTTTGCGCCCAGGGCGCACGCCAAAGAGGGGCCCCCCTCGGACTGCCCAATGCGCCCAGGGCGCACGCCCAACAGGGGCCCCTTCGGACTTACCCGATGCGCCCAGGGCGCACGCTTCCTTTCCGCGGACTGGGAGCCCCGGCGGCTCAGCCTCTCTTCCAGGCCTTCCCCGGGGTGGAGGGGAAGCAGCTCCTCATAGGAGAAGGGCCGGGGCAAAAGGCGTGACCGGCCGACCAAGACGCCCTCACGAGCTGCCTTTGCTGCGCCCTAGGCGCGCGTGGGAAAAATCTACTCCACTGGCGGCGGGTGCCGGAACAACTCCCCGGGAAGCCTGAACCTAAAAATGCTCCCTTATAGTCCACGGCTGAGCAAGAGAAGGAAGGTGGAGGAGTTTTTTTGCTGCAGCCGCGATCCCGCGCACGTGGATTCCGGAGGCAGTATGCCAGCTTGCACGCAACTCCGGAGCTCCTGAGAATTAGGATCGTAACCTAGGTCGCCCCCTGATTGATATCCCCGCAGATAATCCTGTTTGCACGCAGGGGGAATCAACTCTCTTTTAAAAGTGGCCGCGAAAATTGGACTTCAAGGATCCGTTTAAAGACGCAGTTCCCTTTACACTGGCTATTTCCGCACCACACTAGTATAGTGCCATTATTCCGCTTTCAAGATCCTATGGAATCCTGGGGTTTGCAGTTTACGGAGGGGCTTTTAGAATTCCCAGCCAGAGAGCTCTTTGGTCTCAGGAAATTACAAACCCTAAAATTCCACAGGAGGTTGAAAGTGGAATAATAGCACTGTAACGGTGTAGTGCAGAAATGAGGAACTCGTTGGGACTTGCCTCAGAGAAGAGGCCTAGAGGAGGATCAGGTGCCTTTCAGAAGAGGGGAATCCCTCCCAAAGGTTGTTGTACTCCAGCTCCCATCAGCCTCAGCATGGTCAACCATCAGGGATGGTGAGAGTTGTACTGCAGAACCATCTAGAAGTCTACTGGCTCCTATCTCCATTTTATAAGCTTCACATACAGTATGTATGTGCTTTCAAGTCCCCTGTTGACTTATGGTGACCCCATGAATTTCCTAGGGTTTTCTTAGGCAAGGAATCCGCAAAGGTGGTTTTGCCAGTTCCTTCCTCTGAAATACAGTCTAAGGCACCTGATATTCATTGGTGGTCTCCCATCCAAGTACTACCCAGGATTCACCTGCTTAGCTTCCAAGATAAGATAGGGTCTGGTGTCCTTAGGATGTTTAGGCCACTTTGCATTCAGTACCCCAGCCAGGCAAATATTTCCGCTCTGCACTGTTCTAGTGCTGTTACCCCACTTTCAACATCCTGCATAATTCTGGGGTTTGTAGTCCCCTGAGGCCAAAGAGCTCTCTGGCTAAGAATTCTAAATGCCCCTCCCTAAACTGCAAACTCCAGGATTCCATAGGAGGTTAAAAGTGGAATAATAGCACGATAACAGTATAGTATGGAAAGGCCCTTGGTTGCATTTACATGCAGTGAATATATAAATGATCTGTGTGGCCCTCATCATCATCATTTGATCCTTACAACAACCCTGTGAGGTAGGTCAAGTTGAAACCGAGGTGCAATAGAAGCTGGCCCAACTTCACTCAAGGAGTGAACAAGGATTTCCCGCTTTGGGTACCTATGATGCCTCTGTGAAAAGTCACTCCATAGTCTGATACACAAAGTCTTCCTCTTACACAGTTTTTGGAAATTATTTGGGGGCAGTAAGCGTGTGTACATCTTTTCTTAAGTATATTCATTCTGCTAAAAGAAAATATAAATCCATTTTTTCCCATTTTTCCAGAAAAAAAGATTTTAGGGAAAAAATGATTTTCCTAATTTTTCCTTTTTTGTAGATCTTCACATCTTTAATAGATCCACTGGGGGGGAAAAATCACTGAGTGGTTGGCGAACACATAGCATACACGCCATTGATTCAATGGGTCTACTCTAGCTGGGGCTAAGACTGAGTTTCGCAGTTGCACTTCTTTCCACACTACACTGTTATCGTGCTATTATTGCACTTTCAATACCCTATGGAATCCTGGGGCTTGCAGTTTAGGGAGGGGCATTTAGGATTCTCAGCCAGAGAGCTCTTTGGCCTCAGGAAACTACAAACCCCAGAATTCCACAGGAGGTTGAAAGTGATATAATAGCACTACAACCATATAGTGCAGAAGTGCCCTATGATTTTGGGGCAGCCTCAGAGGAAGGCAAGGACAACCTGCTCCCTGAACAAATTCTGCCAAGAAAACTCCATGACGGAGTCACCATAAGGCAGAAATGACTTGGAGGTGCACAACCACAACAAAATATGTGAACAAATTTTCTTAAATATTTTATTCATCGTCTTAAAAGAAAACATTCCATAATGTATAATCCCAGCTGTTCCAAAAAAAAAAAAAAAAAGGACTTTGTGGGAAATTGGGGAAGGGGTAGGGCTGGCATTCTCTATTGCAGTTATGAATTTGTAACCTAGAGTTATGGATCTGTAACTGATTTGTATTCAGTAAGACTATAGCCATTTCTGCATTACATTGTTATAAAGCTATTATTCTGCATTCAACATCCTGTGGAATTCTGGGGTTTGTAGTTTACTGAGGCCCAAGAGCTCTCTGGCTGAGAGTTCTAAAGGCCCCTCCCTAAACCGAAAAAAACCAGGATTCCATAGGATGTTGAACATGGAAGAACAGCACTATAACAGTCCAGTGTGGAAATGGCCCATGTAAATGCCCCTGCTGAGCCCATCTAAACAGCCAGCAGCCAGATTGCGCAAAGGAGCAGCTGCTGATCACAAGGAGGGTTATGTTTCTCTCCCTCTCCCACTTGTGAGGAAGGCTGCAACAACTGGATGCAGGACCCCTGTTACAAGTTCTTGGTGCAGCCTGACTTGGGGTGGGAGAGGGCTGGAAAAGTCACCCTTCTTGTGTTCCAATTGGCAGCTGAAAGGATTTCCTTCGCCTGATGCAGCTTCTGGCTCTTAAGGTGGGCTGCAAGGGGATGGGCCAGGCAACCTCACTTGCATAACTAGCTAATGTAGGCTATCAGTGCAGCCCCCCCCCCCAGTTTTTCCATTCAACCCCCTCTTCACATCTCTAAGGTCCGTTCTACACTACGCCATTATAGTGCTATCATTCCACTTTCAACATCTGGTGGAAATCTGGGGTTTGTAGTTTTCTGAGGCCAAAGAGTTCTCTGGCTAAGAGTTCTAAAGGTCCCTCCCTAAACTGCCAACTCCAGGATTCCATAGGAGGTAGAAAGCAGAATAACTATATTCTGTAGAAGCACTATAGCGGTATAGTACGGAAAGACCCTAATCCTCAAGCAGGTAATGAGCCACATCACCAGTTTGACCACCACTAAGTCAACAAGGCAACCCAGTCCTCAGCAGTTCCAGCGTCTGTATGGCTCATAATCTCTGAATCCAGTCATGCTCTCAGAAGCTGGTACTGCAATTTCCCTCACAACTGTGTCCAGAGACTATGGGAAGTTTGGTCCTCTCCCTCCTTCCCTCTCTCTTCCTTCTCCTTTAGGATGGAGAGTAATTTTAAGGCAACTGTGTTGCTTGATGGCAGCGAAGAATATACGCTCCATACATAATAGATGCCCCCAATGCCCCATTAACAAATGGAGGAAGATTTCTCAGACTGGATGGAGAGGAGAAAACTGGCATGCATTCTGGACCACTAATGCTCCCCCATGGATGTGCTGTTACTGAGACAGTCTTTAGTGTAATAATATTTTTTGTAAACTTCCCATTTCAATAAAGATCTGGTAGCAAAGAGATATCCGCTGCTTCCCAAGGAAACATCTAATTGGTACTTAGTAGCCAAAAAGCATCACTACGCATATTGCAAACATATGGTTGGCCTTTTTTTCCCCCTCCCTCTTGTCAAATGGAAACCTGGTCCAGAATGAGCTCTGTTCCCCTTCTTGCTGTCTGTGCCGTTGCCTCATAGGGACTAGCTGCTTTTTGTCAGGTTGGAATTAAAAATGGACTCTTTTGTTCCTTATTTTATTGGTATACAGTGTTCAGTCCTCTTGCTTAGCTTGCATATAATCTTAAGAGTTGGAAGGAACCTCGAAGGCCATCTCATCCAACCCCACTCCCATGCAGGAAAACACAACTAAGCATTCCTGAAAGATGCCTATCCAACCTTTGTTCAAAAATTTTCCAAAGAAGGCAATCTATTCTGCTGTAGAAGGCAATCTATTCTGCTGACTGGAGAAAAGGTCTTGTGGTTCTGAGAAACAAAGAAAAATCAAATCTAGGGTGAATCAACACATCATAAGAACAGTTTCACCCTTGTTTAACTGCCATGGCTCTATCTTATAAAAAGTTGTGATTTATAGTTTGGTGGTGTACCTAGAACATTTGAGCATTGAACTACAATTCAGTTCCTCACTTGGCTTGGGTGCATAACACACTCTCAGCCCCAGAAAACCCTGTGATTGGAAACAACTTGAAGGCACACAACAACAAGGGGTTCTCTAGTCCACTCTTCTGAACTACACTGCTGTAGCTAGTTAGAATCTAGGGTCCCCAGTGTGCACGTAATTGTAAAATTCATTGGTAAACTTCATAAGTTTATAACTTGAAACTGCCTGCCTTGTTTTGCTTTCCAAGCCAATCTCAGTTCAGGGAAGCCACACAGAGATTGGGACATGCTTTTCCTGCTACTCTGCTAAAAGAAGGCTGATTCCTAACAGTTTTAGCTTTCATAAAATTTCTCCCAAAGGGCTAAAACCCTGGGAAACACTAAATCCCAGCATGTACAAACTGAAGAAAATGATGGTTCCCAGTCAATTGAGAGAAAAAGCCGTGCATGGTGACAAATACCGTATAAGAGAGAGAATGCACACAATTTCTAAGAGATTCATGGGGCATCTCTTCGAAACTGTGCAGAGACTGAACAAAAAGATTATGCTGAGTTGATCAAGAAAAAAGGCAGTGTATGGTTGTTCTTCAATGATCTAAATTTTCAACGCTTTTCAATTAGTATGTGTTGTCAAAAGAATGTACTGCACTTTGAACATATGGTTTCTGGCCATAATTGAAAAGGGTCAGAACAGTGTATCGTTGAAAAGTGTGGGACTCCTGTAGGTACACATGGCCTATGCTGCTTTTCACTCTTTCATATGAAGACAGTAGGTGTCAAAAAGATTGTTTTCAGGAACGCTGTATTTGTTTGCCTTCTCTTTGCAACAGAGTGTTGCTGCTCTGAGATCTTCTTCCCTCTCATCTTCCTCTTCCCAAGACCTTACACTGAGATGGAGCATGACCTTATGCCTATAGGGGTATGTGGAAGTTGGGTAACACTACCTCCTTGATGAACAGTGACATGGCTGCAACCAAATGCGCATCAATGCACGACCATGTGCAAAGTCACAGTGGGATTGCTTGTGGAACACTGCACACTGCACCTTCCCCTGAACATGAATGTCTCCTTTGCATAATAGTGCAAAAAGGCAGATCTGCAGGCATGATTGTTATGGGCCTGCACGCACTCCAGGTTTGATATGGTTTAATTGGTGAAATACATTAATCGGCATTGATATTAGGTGGAACCTGAGGTGACCAGAAAGTCGAGTTGGGCAGAGGAAAATTATTTACTGAACATGTGTACAGCAAAGTAGGTCAGAAGACCCCCTCTAGGTGTAGCCAAAGTCATTGTCAGGCAAATCACCAGTTAACTTCAGAGATAATAGGCTTAAGCTGGAGCTGCAAAGTCTCTGACGACATACGATAGCAAAGAGAAGTTCCCACCAAAACACTGATTGTTTCAGCCCTTCTTCCTAACACCTGGACATTTCCCTTCATTGTTCCCTTACCTGTCCACAATTACAGAGCCATTGTGACAGCCATTAATGCTTTGTCACCTAACGCCAAGATCATTAACTCCATCTGGATCCCATTGTCCATGTGGCAATCTTCACTCTTGCCTGGCCAGAGAGTCATTCACACCCCTGCCCTCCAGAGAGGTTTCTGGTACAAAAGCCATCCATTTTGAACAGTTTGGTGCAACATCTCACTTTTTGAATGCCATGCTATCCCTCAGATTCCCAAATGAATTCCATTCTCAGGCACAAGCCTAAGTCACATTGCTGCTTTCCTGGCTGCTCTCCAGATCGGTAAGTATTGCTCAATTATCTAAAAACTCCTCTATCAACAACTTTCCTCCCTTTATTCTTCAGTTAGCTCTTGTGCAAATGTGTGAGTGTTTGGACCTTTTGTATGTGTGCCTGAAGTTTTCAATAAAAACACGTTTTAGCTTCTCTCTCTCTCTCTCTTTTTAGTCAGTTTTCTGAATGGCCCTCAAAAATGAATCCAACTTTTTGGGAAAGACCCCACCCCAAATCCTGGAAATTTTGAGGATAGACAGCTGGGTATGTTTAGTCTGCAGAAGAGAAGGTTAAGAGGGGACATGATAGCCATGTTTAAATATTTGAAGGGATGCCATGTAGAGGAAGGAGAGGGCTTGTTTTCTGCTGCTCCAGAGACCAGAACAAGGAGCAATGGATTCAAGCTGCAGGAAAGGAGATTCCACCTGAACCTCAGGAGAAACTTCCTGGCAGTCAGGGCTGTCCGGCAGTGGAATAGGCTGCCTCGGAGTGTGGTGGAGTCTCCTTCTTTGGAGGTTTTTAAGCAGAGGCTGGATGACCATCAGTTGGGAATGCTTTGATGGGTGTTCCTGCATGACAGGGGGTTGGACTGGATGGCCCCTGGGGTCTCTTCCAACTCTACATATCTATGATTCTGTGATTCTATGATTCTAATGTTGATCAGAGTATACTGCGGTGAGTAGGATGGACTAATGATCTAGTCACAGTCTTATAAGGCAGCCTTACTCATCCAACTTGCTTGGAGACTGCATGTCTTTGAGGCTACGTTTCCCAAAATTCACGAAGGCTAGCCTGGCTCTCTCTCTGTTGTCTTTCTACCAGCAGGTAAAGACCTTTCTATTCAGGCTGCTTTCTGGCAATGTCAGTGGTGGCTCCAGTGTCAAGGAGGTGAGGAATCCACTCCAGGTTTTCACACAGACTTTGGAAGAGCTTTCCATAGTGCTGAACTGTATGGCCACACAAATAGTTTCAGCACCTGGGACAGCTCTTTCAAGCTAGTCCAAAACTTGGACTGGATTCGCTGCCACTAGCCGCCATCGGACAATGGACCTCACTTGCTACGGAAGGGATGTTTAGCTGAGTGAGATTTGTTTTTTTCTTTTGTCGGTGCATTTTAGTTCCATATTTTAAAGCTGTTGTCCTTTTTTTTTCTTTCTTTTTTCCCCTTTTGTTTCAACTGGGTTTGCTCTCAGCTGCCTTGTGTACTATTCTTAGGGAAAAACTGGGTAGATATCAAAGGTTACAGGTTACAGACAAATTGCTTGTAAGTTTTGCATTCACCTACTCTGCTAAACTCACTATTGGCACAGAAGCATAGAATGCGAAAGGACAACGAGAAGTGACCTCTGAAAATTACCCTGGATGGGGCTGTGAAGAGGATTCAAGCCATAACCTGAATAGTTATTTACACACCTTACACTACTCTACACACTCTTTAACAGATTGTCCTTGGGCTCATGAGGGTTTTATTACATGGTGCTTCTTCCCTTCGAAGTGTCCCATTATGCCACCGATCCCTGTCGTCCAGCCCTGAGAAAATATACTCTGCAGTGAGAGAGGAATCACCAGCTCAGAAGTAACACTTTCAAGCTGTAAGCTGTGCTGCTTGGAGATATTTGGAGTCAAGGCACTGGAAGGGACCCCCTACCATGCAGGAATATACAACTACAGCACTCCTGAAAGATGCCATGTTAAGGCCATTTCCGCACTACCCTGTTATAGTGCTATTATTCCACTTTCAACATCCTATGGAATCCTGGGGTTTGCACTAGAGGGAGGGGCCCTGCCCTAAACTGAAAACCCCAAAATTCCATAGAATGTTGGAATTCTCAGTCACAATTCTCACCCAGAGAGCTCTTTGGCCTCAGTAAACTACAAATCCCAGAATTCCAAAGGATGTCGAAAGTGAACAGCATTATAACAGTGTAGGTCGGAAATTGCCTAAGTCTGATCTTCCCAGAAACCTGGAAGTTGCTAAGCTTTCTGCTGTGTGTATATGTGTCGTGGGGGGAAATTCGCCTTCCTTTTTTTGGTGATGCTGGGTAGACCAAATCCACCTTGAGGGACATTATTACTGCTTCCTTAATTCAGGGATGGACAACTGCGTGAGGAGGACAGGGGTCGGTTTTTGACCCCAAGATCCTTCCATGGGCCACAGCCACACACGAGGGTGTGCTAGTAGCGCTGCCGCCTCGTTTTTGGTTGTCATTTTTCATATATTTATTTATCAATTTGAATACAAAATAGCACCAACATCAACCGACTTCATTTTAACATGAAACATAAACTAAAATTGCAACACAGCACTAAGTCAGTAAACTAAAAAACACTGAACACCAACTTACTGACTTCCAAATTGTGGTGACCCTGAGGTGAATATCTCATGAGTTTTTTGGAGGCCGAGAGTGTGTGACGTGTCCAAGGTCTCCCAGTGGGTTTCCATGGCTGAGTGGAAAACTGAACCTTGCTTTCTAGAGTCCACAGTTCAGTGCTTCAAACCATTACACTACACCGGGTAAAACACAAAACACGCTTACTAAAACACAAAAGGGCTCTGCCCCCACCAAACTGTAATAAGAAAGAGAAGAAAAGGCTGAGAAAATATTATTTTACCATTGCAGATGCACCTAAGCAAACTGCTAGGGTTACTAATCACCGCATTCTCATATTATTGCATTGCTTGATTTGTTATTGCTCAAAAAGTCCAGAAATGGTTTCCAATCTTTCAAAAAATCCAAAATATATCTTCAGTTGCCTTATCCTTGAAAATCCACATTAGTTTGGCCATTTTGGATAGCTCAGAAACCTTAACAATCCAATCAACAATCCATCACTAGTGGTTCAGTCTGCTTCCAGATTTGAGCAAACAGTATTCTTGCAGCTGTTATCATATATTTCTGGGTTGCCATTTTTATTGATTTGAAGGCATTTCTTTTTTTCTTGGGGGTGAGTTCTTTTCAGTTTTTGCTTGGGAGGGGAATCAGGGTTCCTGTGAAGGTAGGCAGCTTAAATAGAGAAGCAAAGACATTTTTCTTTGGGCAGGCCTTCAGTTTTTAACAGGTTGTGCAGAAGGGTTCTGGATGGGAGTTTGCTGGACTTCTATCTTTATTATGCTTTAACGCCACTTTAAAAAATAAATTAAAAAAATTAATTTCACTAAGGTGGCTTATTTAAAATTATTTGACTTTAATGAGAGGGCTTACTTTTTAAAAACCTTGCCGTTACATCCTGTTTCTGGAGTATTTTGCTTTTAATCTACATTGCCTTGGGTCTCATACAGGAGAGAGAGGAGGTGTTAATAAACAGCTCACAGGCTATTAATTAATGAACTAGTTCAATAATTAATTAATTAAAATTTGGGAGTAGCTGGGGAGCATTTGGGGTTGTTTCGAAATTGAAAGTCGCCCCCAAATGGACATCCCCCCTCCAAAAAAAAGGTGCATAGATGTCTTTGCAGGTCTTCCGGAGGAGTTGTCGACCCCAAAGGTGGGATCTGGGGGCTGCATGCAGCATTTCCCTCCCACCTCCAGGCCTTATTCCAAGAGTGACAGACAAATTCTTGTGCAAATTTTGTTTTCCTGTAGAACTTCCAATGAAAATCTATATTCCTTGCAGGCAATTAGCTCTACTGTGTTGCATTAACAGAGTGATGCATCCATTAGTGCATCAAAGGTAAAGCTAACATTAGTTTGCAAGTTGTGAGTTAAGAAATTGGCTTATCACCTGAGTCTGAAAAGGGACATCAGCTCTGAACAATGCCATCTGCAGTGCATTAAGGACAGCTTCAGTGTGAAGAAAATCAAGGACCCTTGTGTCCCTGAGCTGCAGTTTGTGGAATGGGGAAAACCAGAAAAATTAAAAAGGAGGCATTGTTGCAAGCTTTATCCTGTGCCAATGTGCTAACCGGCCAGAAGAGGGAGTATTGCTCTCTGCTGCCATCAGCAGAGGTGGCCAGGAGGAGGTACTGGAGCTCACTTCCATCTACAGTCCTCCCTCTACATCCCTGGGTTTGACCTTTGCAAATTTGATTACTCAGGAGGTACATGGTTGCCCCCCCCCGCCACATTTTCCTCATCTCATTCCTTTTCATTCTTCACCCCAAGCTTGCCAGGCTTGTGTTTAAAATGGATGTTTTTTCCTTTTGGGTGAGCATAGTCCCCTCCACTGCTGGAGGTGTGTCCTCTCTGCCACATGGCTGTACTTTCTGCTGTGTAATGGCTGCTGACTGGTCAGATGCTCTTTTTGCTCCTACCCCTCCGTTTTCAAGATGGTCACTGGAAGTAACTAGAAGGGAAGAATTGTGCTCTTCTCCCCTTGAGAAGAAAGTACTGGCAAGTCCTTTACTGTGTCTTTTTTCTCCCTTGTCCCCCAGTGCTGGGGCCAGAGGAATGGGAGGAATGGGAGGGAGGCACTCTAAAGGGAATCATGGTCGGGGAGAGTTATTCATGATTTTCCCATTTCACGCAGGTTCTGTGCCCCTAACCCTCACAAATGTGGAGGGGCTATTGTACTTTGTCCCGTCTGCAGTGTTGCCCAGTACATGCTTCCAGAAAATGCTCTGTCGGCTCTCTCCCTGCCCCATACAATACAGACCCCTGCAGTTTGGACTCTCCTTGGGGGTTTTGCTATAGGGGCCATCACACTGAGAACCTCCTTTTCAAAACTGACCTCTCCACCTGCTGGTTGCTTGACACTAAAAATGGGGGTAAAAAAAAGACCCAGCCGGTGGAAGAACTTAAACCCTTCCTTGAAATGAGAGGAGAGCAGCTGCAACGTGTGTGCTGCTATTTATGTATTAAGGATCATAATATTTAAGTGCCTGAGCTATAAACTCCGTAACTGGTTTTCCCTAACAGAATGCCCATGGCTCATCAGACACTAACAGCTGTTGGTTTAAAAAAAAAGGAAAGAAGAGCAGGTTTATAAACTGTTCAGAAATTCCTTCATGGTAATTGGTGCGCAGTGCATTTGGGAACTAGGAGAGAGGTAAAGGGGGTGAAGAAGAACTAAGGGGCCTCCGAGCACTAAAATCATTCTTCACAGCCTAGAGCTCAACCCACAGGTTATGTACAAGAAGAGCAGTGAGGATTCCCATGTGGATCTGGCATGCACAAATATTTTATGATCACAGGTTAAATAGATTTTTTTTTTGGCAGACTTGCTCCAGGGCATGCAAGGTTGCACATTTGGTCAGTTGAGTGTGCCATTTCACTCAGTAATATGGAGTTGCCCGTTCTAATTCGGATGGCCAATCGACCAAAGGGGGAAAATCTTTCCTTCTCCCCTCTCTCCTTCCCTCCAGTTTACAACTTTCTTCTCGCCAATTTCCATTTTCCTCTGCCCCTATCTTCCCTCCTTCCTTCAGTTTACAACTTCTTTCCTTCTCTCCAACTTCCACTTTCCTCCTTCCAGCATTTCTCACCCTCCAGTTTACAACTTCTTTCCCTTTTCCCTCTGTTCCTTGAATTTTCAAATTCCGTCTTCCCTTTTTTGCTTTCCTTCTTCCCATGTACAAGTTCCTTTCCTTTCCTTTCCTTTTCCAATTTCCTTCTTTCTTTCCTTCCTTCTTCTACCTTCCTTACAATTTACATCTTCCTTCCTTCCTTCCTTCCTTCCTTCCTTCCTTCCTTCCTTCCTTCTCTTTGCTTCCTCAACCATTTCAGAGGACCCTGTGTTTTAGCAAAGGCCACTTCCGCACTGCACTGCTATAGTGCTTTTATTCCACTTTCAGCATTCTATGGAATCCTGGGGTTTGCAGTTTAGGGACGGGCATTTAGAATTCTCAGCCAGAAAGCTCTTTGGCCTCAGGAAACTACAAACCCCAGAATTCCACAGAAGGTAGAAAGTGGAACAATAGCGCTGTAACAGTGTAGGACAGAAATGTGCAAAGAAGGTACGATTTGGCCTATCTCACGATGCACAGGAATGAACACTCTCTCACACACTTTTAAAAAAAAAATACTAACGGTTTAATTCACAGAAAAGTAATGCATATTCAGAAAGACAAAGAGAAAAGAAAATGAGAACGGGGGGGGGACATATAACGTGGTTGTGATAATGACACAAAATGCGTTGGATTTGTGAAGACTCTTTGGGGAAAAAAATAAAGTGTTTCAGACATGTTCTGGGTTTAAAATTAATTGTGATAAACAAAATTCTGGACTAAAACTATGACCCCAGAAGAGAATAATGAATTGACTGCTCTTTCAAATTTTAAAGTTGAAAAAGAAAAGAGGATTAAATGTTGGGAGTCATAATCACAAAGAACAACAGCTTATTATTTCAAAACAACTGTGGAAAAGTTTGGAAAGAAATTAAAAGAGATTTAGAAAAATGGGGACAGTTAAGTTTATCCCTTTTGGGTAGAATGCAGTAATTAAAGCCAATATGTTGCAAAGGCTTTTATTTTCCATTCAAATGATCCGTATTATAAGAAATGGAATATGTTTTATGCAGTGGCAAAAAAAGAGATTTCTAGATTTGTTTGGCAGGCAGAGAAACTCAGAATAAAACTTAAAACAATTTGCAACACTAAGTAAAGGGGAGTTTGGGGGTTCCTAATGTTAAACTGTGCTACAAGCCCTGTTCTTCTTATGGCCAAAGGAATGAGTATTGCTTAGAGAGGAGAAACTTTTGGAACGTCAGGGTCATGACTGAAGACTTGGATGGCATGACTGTCTTTGGTATGATAAAGTTAAGGCACATACTGAATTGTATGATCACTATATATCATTGTATTGTATAATCATTGTATTAGTAGATTTGGTATAAATATAAGAGGAATCCCCCCTCCAGATATTAGCCATCTCAATGCATAAAGCCATTTTTTTTAAGGAAAGAATGGGTTAAAAATTGGAGATCATTGCTTTATGATGATCTTTGTACTTTGAACAAGACGAACTGGAAGTTTAAATCCAGAGGAATGTTCTTTAAGGAAAGTAAAGATCTTAACTGCTTTGCTTTTGTGCAGCTTAAGGACAGATTTAATAAAGATAAAAGAAATGCAGCAACAGAGTTTGCAGAAAATGAATTTTATTTAGAGTTGTGTAAAAGATGATGACCATATAGTTAAAAAAGATGTATACATCATTTCTGCAATTAGAGACAGAAGATGAGCCTGTAAAAGATGACATAATGTGGACTCAAAATTTTGGGCATAATATTCATATGAATGTATGGCGAAAATATGGTCCAAAGGTATAAAATTTACTTTGTGTAGTATTTTAAAAGTAAGTTTGTGTAAGAGCATGTCTAGATGGTATCTAAGCCCACATAAACTGTCAAAAATGTCCAAGAATGTTTCAAACCAATGTTGAGGACATCAAGATAATGAAGGCTCCTTTTTTTCCCATATATAGTAACTTGAAAGAAGGTGAAAAGTTACTTTTGTAAGGTTAGCAGAAATGTTTCTGTTGGGCATTAAGGGTAAAGAATTGGACAGCAAATACGGATCATTTCTTTGATATACGATAGCCCTTCCACATTCATGAGGGTTCAGGGCACAGAACTCCTGCAAAAGTGGAAAAACTGCAAATAGCTCCCTGCTCCCATTCCTTTGTCTCTGGCCCCAGCATTCGTGGGGGGAAGAAAAAAGACAAGGTAAAGGGCTCACCGGTAGTCTCCCCTCAGATGGAGAAGAGCCGAGTTCTGATGTTCTAGTTATTTCTGGTGGCCACCTTAAGAAAGGAAGGGTAAGAGCAAAGAGACTACCTGACCAATCAGCAGCCATTACACAGAAGCTACAGATGTAGACCGAGCCCTCAGTCAAGGAAGGAAATGGAGTCTCATTTTAAACTCATAGGCCATTTCTGCACTACACCGTTATAGTGCTATTATTCCACATTCAACATCCTGTGGTATTCTGGGGCTTGTAGTTTACTGAGGCCAAAGAGCTCTCTGGTTGAGAATTCTAAATGCCCCTCCCTAAACTGCAAATCCCACGATTCTGTAGTATGTTGGAAGTGGAATAATAGCACTATAACAGTGTAGTGTGGAAATGGTCATAGTCAAGCAGTGGTTTTACAACACTGACTCATTAGTGCATTTCACTGTTGTTGAACCAAACGTGTGTGGGCGTCTGTTTGTTCCGTGTACGGTATGAATCTGTGACCCTGTGCAACTGCACTTTCCCCAGTTTTGCAATGAATACAGTCATTCAGCATTGATCAAATAGGTCCACCCAGTACCATATTAGACACACAATAAGACGCCAGCAAGATTCTGGCTCAAGTCTTTGTAATAAGAAGGAAAAGAGAACAAGCAAGGTTTGGATTGCAAAACCTTTCCCAAGAAGAGAGCGCGAGAAAGAGAGGTTTGTTAGGGGCTGCCGGGCTGCCAATTAGAACTTAATTGCCAGATTTTAATTCATTTTTAATTTTTCGTCTTTATGAGAGAAAATGGCTTTAGGTTCTGTAGCCTCACACATCCTCCATTTCACCCGCCAAACACGCCATAACAAAGAAATGCATGAAACAGTTTCTTTCGCAGCTTGGAGTCTTGAGGCCTTGAGATGCCACCTAGGCTTAACCTCCCCTATTTGGGCTTAAATTCTCCATTTGTGTTTAGGGCTTTGAGTCAGTTGGGTTTGCGCTTCCTTCCTTCCTTCCCTGATTCTTGCTGTTTCTCCCTGTGTAGCTCTAGAATATGGCTTTGGTCCCAACTATCGGCAAGGCCCGTATCTCCCCATACAAGCCTGCCTGAGTCTTATGATCACTGAGGGAGGGCTTTCTCTCCATCCCACCACCCTCCCAGGCTTGGCTGGAGAAGACATGGGAGAGAGCCTTCTCGGTGACTGCGTCTAGGATATGGAGCTCCCTCCCAAGCAAGTTTCAATCCGCCCTCTCTACACGACACTACTAATAGTGCTATTATTCCACTTTCAACATCCTATGGAATCTGGGGTTTGCATTTTAGGGAGGGCCATTTAGAGTTCCCAGCCAGGGAGCTCTTGGGCCTCAGTAAACTACAAACCCCAGAATTCCACAGGAGGTTGAAAGTGGAATAATAGCGCTACCACAGTGTAGTACAGAAAGGCCCTCTGTCTTTTTGCCAGCAGGCCTTGTTTAAACAGGCCCTGTCTTGGCTAACCAGGGTGGCGTGATGTACAATTGCATGTGTATTTTAAGCATTTCAATTCTTTTAAATGGTAATGTTTTTAAAATAGTGTTTTAATTGAACGTACGGTTCAACGCTTTTTACACTTTTGCACTCCATGTTGTTTTAGATGTTATACTTTAAAGTATATTGAACCCCATGCAGGTGAAAAGCGGGATATAAATCAAGTGAACAAACAAACAAACAAACAGAACATTACAGTCTTGAAGGTGGAAGGGGAGAATAAGTGTACCCCCACCTCCGCAATGGCCCGGCTGGACAGCCGCGGAAGGCTATGTCGGAAGGTTGCTATTTATCTAGCCCGCACCGAGTTGGCAGTCACATCTGGCGCCTGGCACTTATTGCAATTATTTATGATTTCCAGCAAGATTTAAAAGCTCATCGCCGGCCTTGTAATGCAGTAACTGATTGCACGGCTAATGTAATTAAGAAAAGATTATGATGTCCACGTGGCACGGCAGATGGTGGCGCTCATTGCAATCGGCAATGCACAACTGGCAGGCAACTGCACAAGGGCAGCGAGGCACCGGCAGCTGGAGCATGCCTTCGCCGCCATCCATTTGGAAAGAAAGGGAGAGAGGGAAGGGAGAGGAGGAGGAAAGGGGAGAGGGAGAGGAGGAATGGGCTGCATCCAGCCCATGCAAAACTGCGGGTAGGCTGTTAGGGGCTCTTACACAGACAGGTGAGGAGCCACTTCCTTCTGTTCCTCGCCTTTGGTTTGCTGGGACCCAAGTCCTGTTTCTCCAAGGCCATTTCCACACTAGACTGTTACAGTGCTATTATTCCACTTTCAACATCCCATGGAATCCTGGGGTTTGCAGTTTAGGGAGGGGTATTTAGAGTTCTCATCCGGAGAGCTCTAGCGCCGCACCAAATTAGAAATTCCATAGTGCCAAAGGATGTTGCCGTGGCAGTTAAAGTGGAACCATGGTGCTATAATCATGTAGTGTGAAGGGGCCCCGGTATAGCTAGGAGCCATGGAATTAATCCAGCCATCCCAAACAATGTGCCCCCTCAGCACAGTGAGGAAGCACCTTCCATCATCCCCAGCTAGCCTGGCCAGAGGATCAGGGATGATGGGACCTATGGGCTGGAATCATTGGGTGAATTACACCGGTACCTGAGAGTTATGCCAGTGTAGATGCTTTTTCGGATGTGGTGCAAAGAGGCATCTGATATCTCCTTCTGCAACGGCTTTCTGGGAAAATCTCCCTCCATATTTTCATCTCCTTTTAGAATCTCCAATGATCGGCGTTGCAACACTAACGTCAAATAGAAACTCAGCATGAATTAAACAGGTTGGGGGAATTTGCCCTAGAGCTACCAAAGGGCAAGTCAGAACTGAAGAACAAACCCAGACTGTATCTTGGATTACCTGACACTGATCCCACTTTAACTGCATAAAAAATGTGGGCATTGGTAGTTTGGTAAAGCACTGAGCGATGTTTCTCAGGGTTTAGCCTTGCAGTGATTTTGGACTTCAGCTCTCAGGAGCCCCAGGTAGCTTGAGTAATCATCAGCGAATCTGAGGAGCTGAAGTCCAGATCCTTTGGACTGAACTAGAACTCTCAAGCAGAGAATACTAAAAACTTTTCCGCCCTGCCCTGTTATAGTACTATTATTCCACTTTCAACATCCTGTGGAATTCTGGGGTTTGTAGTTTCTTGAGGCCAAAGAGCTCTCTGGCTGAGAATTCTAAAGGCCCCTCCCTCAATTGCAAACCCCGGGATTCCATCGGATGTTGAAAGTGGAATAATAGCACTATAACAGTGTAGTGCAGAAAGGCCCTAAATTGTCTGGTGGTGTTGATATGCGCCTTCAAGCTGACTTTGATGTATGGCAACCTCCTCTTAGGTCTTGCTTGACAAGATTTATCCAGACGAGGTTTGATATTACCCTCCTGTAAGGCTGAGAGAGTGTGACTTGCAGAAAGCCGCTCAGTGGCTTTCCGTGGTTAAGCACTGATTTGAACCCTGGGCCATTTCCACACCACATTGTTATAGTGCTATTATTCCCCTTTCAACCTCCTGTGGAATTCTGGGGTTTGTCGTTTTCTGAGGCCCAAAAGCTCTCTGGCTGAGAATTCTAAAGCCCCCCCCCCCACACACACACTGTAAACCCCAGGATTCCAGAAGAGGCTGAAAGTGGAATGATCGCACTATAACAGCGTAGGGCGGAAATGGCCCTGATGTCCTGCAGTCCTCATCCAACACTCAAACCAAAATCCTAGGTTAGCTTCCCCGCTGCACCACACTTTCTCTTCTCATCAACACCTCACAAGACTACGCATTTTGTAAAATTCGTGTACTTTTTTTTTCCTGCAAACCTGCCCCATAGATACCTCATAATCCCTAAATACTTCACAGCAAACCACCAAATACCTCACGGTTACTACCTCATATAACCTAAATACCTCCCCAAACTAATCAATACTTCCCCGAACTGATAAATAACTCACATCTTTCAGCCTTTGGAATCAGACATCCTGTTTCTTTAACCACCGAGAGTGGAGAATTTGCCGTTGTGATGAATCCATCTCCCTCCACTCCTCCCTGCCTCTGTTTCCCCCCTTCGCACTTTGCTGCTGTCATCCTACCCGGTTCTGAAAGGATGCATATCTCTTTTTGACCAGAGGCATTAACATTTGGGCCTCTCTGAAGCGTTCCCTCTCGGACGCCTCAGGCAAGATTTGGAGCGCTTAAAAGAGATGCTCTCTTCTCTGCGCGTACCCTGGGACTTCATCGGGGAACAATAGCCACGAGGAATTCTGGGAGGACACTCGGGGACAGAGCCGAGGCGCACGCACATGGATGCGCTTCATGTTTTCCGGCCTTTTGTGGATAATAGGAAGGGTACTCTGGTAAAACCGCCCAGCTCACATTCAGCATTGTTGTCAGATTAACTTCTTCCGTCCACTGCAAAAGATTCTCGCTGGGATATCTGAGCCATAGCCAGGCCACACCTAATGCCGATGTGGATGTTTGTTTTTAATTGCATTTTCCGTTGTGCCCTGCCTCGAGCCTTGGGGAGAGGCGAGTAACAAATGAACAAGAATAAATTATTATTATTATTATTCTATTTTTAGTCTATTCGGTCTTCAGTCTATTCAGTCTATTTTAGTGTATTCAGTTAAGGGTGTCATCTAGAGAAACTTTGGCCGTTTCCACACTAGACTGTTCTAGCGTTATGATTCCACTTTCAACATCCTATGGAATCCTGGGGTTTGCAATTTAGAGAGGGGCTTCAAAGGCAAACCCCAGGATTCCATAGGATGTTGAAAGTGGAATCATAGCGCTAGAACAGTCTAGTGCGGAAACGGCTCCAGTGTTAGAATACAGCGTGGAAAGGGAGAACCACCGTGTTTGGGTTTAGGTGATGAGGTAGGACTCTGGAATTGTCTTTGTGGTTGTGTGCCTTCAAGTCATTTCCGACCCTAAGGGGAATCTAGCGAGAGGTTTTCTGGGGCTGAGAGTGTGTGACTTGTCCAAGGTCATCCAGTGGGTTTGCACAGTCGAGCAAGGAATCGAACTGTGATCTTGCTCAAACCGCCAGACCACCTGCTCAGCCGTGGAAACTCACGGGGTGACCTTGGGCAAGTCACACTCTCTCAACCTCAGAGGAAGGCAGTGGCAGCTTCCCCTCAACAAAGCTGGACAAGAAAACCCATTAGGATTGCCATAAGCTGGAAACTACTTCACGGCACACAACGGACCATGGAAAAGAACAATTGCTGCTACAATTAACTAGCCAATGTGGGGACTGTGGGATTTGTAAGCCAGTTTTTTCAAGCTTTATCTCAAGCCCACTTTGGGAGGCAAGAAGAAAATAATCTAGAATCCACTGTACTTTCTCAAGTGTTTTCTCAACATCTGTCCTTCCTTCCTTCCTTCCTTCCTTCCTTCCTTCCTTCCTTCCTTCCTTCCTTCCTTCCAGAATTAGGCCATTTCCACACTAGCCTGTTATAGTGCTATTATTCCATTTTCCACATCCTATGGAATCCTGGGGTTTGCAGTTTAGGGAGGGGCCTCAAAGGCCCCTCCCTAAACTGCAAACCCCAGGATTCCATAGGATGTGGAAAGTGGAATAATAACACTCTAACCGTCTAGTGCGGAAATGGCCTTATGGTTGCTATGATATGCCTTCGAGTTAACTCTAACTCTTGATGGCCCTGTCCTAGGGTTTTTCTGGCAACATCCGCTTCCTTGCATTCCAGACCTCCTTCATTCAGTACAGCTGCTGAGCTGTTAAGGTGAGCGGTAGGCGACATTTACAAATACGCCATGATCAAGACTATGGCCCTTTTCGCACGGCATTTGCCAAGCGAGAAGGCCTCTGGAAAGTCGCGTGACCATGCAGAGTGATCCCCATGATGCACTCACAATCGTGCGACGCTCCAAGGCCTGGCAGGCGCCAATCACACACCATTTCATTTCCAGCTGCAAGCAGTTTCCCCCAGTACAATTTTGGTACTAATTTATTTTCGCTAACAGTGAAATGGTCCATCTTGCCTATTATTTTCACCAACGAATGCATTTTGCAGGAATTTTTTCCTAATAAATGATTTTTTTTTTTTGCACTTTTTGCTGGAGAAACCATACGACAAAAATCAGAGCGAAAAAAGATCAAATATGGACGTGTGATTGTGATTTCATTCAGATATTGGTGCAGGAAGTTTGGTAGGTTCGTGCGAAAACGTGAACCAAACAAATATATCTCCAATCCCTGGATTCTAGATAACAGATGAGGAATGTGTAGCTCTCCAGATATTTGGCCCAGAATTCCCATCAGGACTGTTGCCAAAGCTCAGGGACTATGGGCATTGTAGTCTAAAATGTTTGGAGCAGGAAAGATTCCCAAACTCAGTTCATATCTTAAATTTCTGAGTTGGGGATGGGTGCACAACGTAGACCCTTCACCACCCTGCTATTCATATCTGGCCATTTCAGGTGCTGGTGGGGCTCAGAGTGACCTGCTGTTAAGAAAAAAAAAAAATTATAAATATACATACATATGGCTGTTCTCTGACTCTCATCACTTTTCCAAGCATGTTTGGCGGCTTCAGTTGTGAAGGCCTTCTTGGTGGCTGCTCACAAACGTTGGAACTTACTCCCTGTGGAGATCTACCAGAATCCCTCAGAGATGTCAGCAAATTATGTAATCTTTCTCCATCCGGCTACAGGGACATAACTGGACGCTCCTCCATTCTCCTGCGTTCTCTATCAGCCACAGAATAGTTTTGGGGATGGGGATGCAGTGTTTGAATGGTGAGTCCTGGAGGAACTTGAAGTCATTGGAGAAGGTGGAAAAGAATATCAGCCGATGACCAAAAAAAGGACATAACACAGGTATATGGTGGAATATGGCTGTATATCTCACTATCAGGGTGCCAGGTGTAGGGGATTTACCTGGCAGTAATGATCGACAATAGCAGCCATACTCTGCTTAGTGCCAAACGAACCTTAGTAGGTTTGGGATGTGTCAAGTGACCAGTGCGATTTAATGTCAAAGGACAACTCTGCTTCAGTTGCCTTGTGGAAGATCAAAACTGTGAGTCCCAGGCCCTCCAGCTAGATCATCAGATGCTGATTGGAGCATTAGGGAAAAAAAAATTAATGAAGCCATCAGAACAGGCTTTCTGGGACCTGGGAATCCTGTCCACTTCCTGGAGAATATGTCTAATGCTGACACAAGGCCTATGGATGGATGAGCCAATATGTTCCTTGTAATGGCGGTTCATCATGAATGTCCTGAGCTGAGTGTGGAGCAATGCATGCAAAATGGACACCAACCATGTGGTTCTTCCCCTGATACTGGGTCATGCATCCCCCCCCCCCCCAGAGAATCTGTGCTAGAACCAACCAGGTGTTTGGGAGATAGCTAGATTTTCTGTGCTGTCATCACACTGTACACCCAGAGTGGTCAGAAGGTGTCTTGTGCATGCAGCTCCAGGTGGGACACATGTCCATAGTTAAGCTAAGATGTCGAGAATTGCTGGATCGGTTCACAGCACCCTCACGTGATGACCCATTGAGTTGCAGGTGTGGCACCTAAGGCCATTTCCGCACTACACTGTTAGAGTGCTACTATTCCACTCTCAACATCCTGTGGAATCCTGGGGTTTGTAGTTCACTGGAGCCAAAGAGCTCTCTGGTTGAGAATTCCAAATGCCCCTCCCTAAACTGCAAACCCCAGAATTCCATAGGAGGCTGAAAGTGGCATAATAGCGTTATAACCGTGTAGTGCAGAAATGGCATAAGTGAAGCAGCCTTAGGCAAAGACTGATTTTGCCAACCCAGGCTGGCCACTGGATTCTCCCAGGCAGGAAGCAGTCTAAGAGGACTTCCTGTTCCAATTGACTTTTGCTTGAGTAAATTGGTCTAGGACCTCTGGTATTCTTTTGTTGTTTTTCAGTTGCTGCATTCTGCTTTGCTCCTCAACGTGGCCTGTTAGTTTGACCTCTGCTTCTGTTGCCACGCTTCATGTTTCCAACTTCCCTTTGAGGTCCCATCTTAAGGGTCACATCTTGAGATAAGGCAACAGTCAGTAAAAATTGGTCTGAAATTTTACCCAATAGAAAACAGACGGAAAAGTCTTCACAATAGATAGATAGATAGATAGATAGATAGATAGATAGATAGATAGACAGACAGACAGACAGACAGACAGACAGACAGACAGACAGACAGATAGATAGATAGATAGATAGCAACACTGCCATAGGCATGTTTGGCATCAAGAAGGCCTTCTTGGTGGTTGCCCCCAGACTGTGGATCTTTCCCTCGGGATTCTGGTCTGGATTCTTCTCTGTTTTCCTTCTGCCAGCAGACAAAGGCCTTTTTTCATTTAAACAGGTTTTTGTCTATTCAGTGTCATTAAATGGCATGGAGGCTGTATTTTTATCATCTTTGTTAGGTTTTAAATGCATTTAAGTTGCATTAAATTTGTTCTGTATTTAATAGAATAATTTATTTAATAGGTTTTAACTGTTTTTGAAAGAAATAATGGAGTAACTGACAAAGAGGAAGTAATAGAATCAAACACATTCTGGATCTAAGGAAAATATAAGCTATTTTATATTGTTTGGATTATACATTTAACCTGAGGAGAAGTGTTGATGTGTGCAACTTATGTTTAAGTTTTGAGATCAAGTGTAAGTCATTGAATAGTGTTTCTTTTTTTTTTATACCAATAAAAAAAACTATTAAAATCCATTAAAAGACTGTATACCACAAAACAGCACTGTGCATCATAAAAAGCCCATCGTAGTCAATTTCTAACAGCCTGATGGAATAAGTGATGAGACGGCCCAGGAGAACGAGAGAAAGGAGGGAGCCTTCTTGGCTTCCTTAGGGAGGGCCTTCCAAAGTCTGGAGCAGCCACTAAGAAGGTCCTCTCCCCACCAAATGAGCCTGAGAAGATAGTGAGAGAGAGAGAGAAGAGCCTCTCCTGAAAATATTACCATTCTAATGGGCCTATATAGGGAGGTATATTTTTGGCAAAGAGCCTTCCTGAGCTTTGCAACTAATAGAGCTCCCTTCAACTGGCAATGACAGGGGCTAAATTTGGGTGTGCCACTGAGCTACGCTACTGGGGGTGGCTAGAAGTTTCCACGCAGGGAATGGAAACACATTGGCTTCTGAGTTTTAGCACATGAGCGATCCAGAGTTCCGAACCAAATCTCCAAAATAGATTCAAAACCTTGGAGATCTCCTCTAAAGTCTAGAATAAAACTCGTCGGAATACCGTGTCCAGTTCTGGGCACCTCAATTCAAGCTGGAGCACGTCCAGAGGAGGGCGACCAAGATGGGGAAGGGCCTGGAAGCCATGAAGCCCTATGAGGAGCAGCGTAGGGAGCTGGGGATGTTTAGTCTGCAGAAGGGAAAGTGAAGAGGGGACATGATAGCCATGTTTAAATATTTGAAGGGATGTCATGTTGAGGAGGGAGCAGGCTTCTTCTCTACCGCTCCAGAGACTAGGACAAGGAGCAATGGATTCCAGCTGCAGGAAGGGAGATTCCACCTGAACCTCAGGAAGAACTTCCTGACGGTCAGAGCTGTCCGGCAGTGGAATCTGCTGCCTGGGAGTGTGGTGGAATCTCCTTCTTTGTAGGTTTTTAAGCAGAGGCTGGGTGGCCATCTGTTGGGAATGCTTTAATATGTGTTCCTGCATGGCAGGGGGATGGCCTCTGGAGTCTCTTCCAACTCTATGATTCTATGATTCTATGAATTTACTTTATCCGAGATATAAAGGAGATTCCACCTGAACCTCAGGAAGAACTTCCTGACAGTCAGGGCTGTCCGGCAGAGGAATATGCTGCCTCCATGGAGTGTGGTGGACTCTCCTTCTTTGGAGGTTTTTAAGCAGAGGCTGGATGGCCCTCTGTAGGGAGTGCTTTGATGTGTGTTCCTGCATAGCAGGGGGTTGGACTGGATGGCCCCTGGGGTCTCTTCCAACTCTACATTTCTATGATTCTATGATCCTATGATTCTATAGAAGTCTTTAGTTGCCCCTGTAAGCTACAGTCTATTCTTATCTGGGCTGAGTTTCAACTAGCTCACTAGCATCCAATTTTTCATCACTGGTCTACAGACACCACTGTGTGGCTGATTCCTAACCATTGCTACTTCCTTCTTCCAAATCTGGGGAGAAGGGAAAGGTCATAAATCTGGGAAATTTGAAAAGTCTGCCGTCTCCTGATCTTGCAGGCTTGAAAGCTGAAACCTTTAAAATAAAAATTCAAGGGGATCTTTGGTGTCAGTATGTGTTCCTATGCACATTTCTACAAAGCAAAGGTTAATGTTTTTTATTGTTTAATCTCATGTTTGTGGTGGATTGTTGGAAGCGAAGGGTGAGGGAGAAAAATCTCCCCGTTTCGTGATTAATTGCTGCAAAACTGGTGGATCTACAATTATTTGGTTGTTGTGAACAAATAAAGGCCTCTGGTATTCATCATATTCAAATGAGGCAGTAAAATAAATGACGCCGACGCCGATGACGAACAAAACCTCACCATGTTCTTCTTTGCGATCGGGAAATGTACTCCAAAAATTGTAAATGAGATACAGTCCCTGTCAAGGGATCGGTAGCCATTTGTCTTCGCGCAACATGGCACAATGCTGACCTATCACTTGCCGCTTTTAATTTATGTCATGAGCTGCGCCTTCATTATGATGAAAACGAAGCAGCGATTTATAATAAAGATTTGTCTGCACATGCGTGTGCGTGTGCTTGTGTGCGTGTGTGTTTTGAGAGGATCGCCTTTTCCCCTCTTTCCGCCTCCCCTTGGGTAGAAGTTCCATTTTCCGTTCGAACCCATTCCGCCAGGTTAACGCAGCCAGGTACCGACGGCAAAACCTCTCCCATCATTCATCATAATTTTGCTTTCCACTTTGTCACAGCTTGGGTGTTTAAGGAAGATAGATGGCACAAGATGTCTCCTTTTCAGAGGCTCTTTATGCTCTGGTAAGTGTGTCCGATGCAAAATTAGTTTGCCACTTTATTATTTTCCTGTGAGTGTTTGTCAAAGCTGCGCTTTTACCTCGTCCGTACGGAGAGCGGGTTGTTGGCTGTCATTCAGCAGCGCCGCAAGGGACGCCATCGGAACTGGGAGCACTGTTCCGTGTTAGCCCCTGATAACCCCTCAGCACAAGGAGTGTGGGGAGGGGGTACCCAGAAGGCCATGCTCACTCACCGTGGGGCCTCCGATGCCGCCGGGAGCCTGGATTTCAACCAGGTAACTGTCAGCCACGTTGCCACTTTCCTCTGCCTTCACGAACTGGAACATGAAGGGGAAAAGCTGATGGAACCCATAACCTGAGTCAGATGGGGTAAGCCCATCGCAGAAACAACTGGAGAGACTTGTTGCAGAGGCTAGCACGTGGCTGAGGCCACAAAGAGATGCCTTCTCCTGGAGGCAACTCCAAAGCAGCTGCTAGAAAGGGCCAGAGCCATCCCAAGAGATCTGGTTGCCTGAGGCACAGCAGAAAAAGGGAACTCCCCACCCACCCAAGTCATGGTCCACAGGTCCCAAAGCTGGCAAGTTATTGTGCTATATGAGATAGAAAATCCCAGAAGCAATTTGAGCTTCACAGACATTGACAATGACACACACACGCACATATCTATTCATCCAATTTATACCTCTCCTTTCTCCCAGACTCAAGGCTTCTCTCTCTCCCTCTCCCTCTCCCTCTCCCTCTCTCTAACAATTTATGTAACATGAATTTTGCTGCCTTTTCATGACCTCACCCCCAAATCTGCTGCCTGAAGTAGCTGTCTTACTCCACCTAATGGTAGGGCTGGTTCCATGAAGTGGAGCTGAGAATCCTGCTGAGAGTCTTCCAGATGTTGTTGGACTTGCCTCTCAGTATTCTTCACCAGGACCCTTTCACACTACACAATTGTGGCACTATGATTCCACTTTAAGTCCCATGGCAACATGGAATGGAATTCTGAGGTTTGTAGTTTGCAGAGGACTGCTTACTACTAGCCTCACTGAACTGTAAAACACCATGATTCCATTGCGCGCAGCCATGACAACTAAGATGTCATCATAGAGTTACAACCGTGTTGTGTAAATGGAGGCCCCAGCTCTCTGTGATCGTGAAATCCCTCCCAAGGCCCAGACTGGTACTTGTGGTACTGGAGTGGCATTAAAACTGGTTCTGCTTCAATCACGTGTTCTGCTTGGAACCTCTTTGCCTGGGCTGCGGTCTATAGGAGATCATGGATGCTCAAACAGAGCACGACATACAGGGGTGGTTGGGATGGGACGGTTAAACCTTCCCTTCCCCACTGCCATCCCCACCACTGCTCTGCTGAGTTGATCAGCAGCAAGACTTTCATGTCAGTGGGGCAGAGAAAGCACTCTGAATTTTCAAGGAGCTATCCAAGGTGCTGAACCTTCTCCCCAAATAGGTTCAGCACCCTGGAGAGCTCCTTCATTTTATTTCTTCATTCGATTTATTTCCTGTGTTTCTCTGAACATGGGATCCAAGGTGGTTTTAAAGTTTGGACTCAGCCCTAGAGTGGATTCCTCACCCCAATGAAAGCTACCTTTGGGTTTCTCCTATCTTATTTGGTAGAGATAAAACCTGGAAGCTTGAACTTGAAAACAAGTCTTCTGCCACTGACCATGACCCCAGACAAGATAGGACAGGTCATCTAACAGTTCTCAGATCATCGTCTGAAAATGACATCAGTGTTACGGTTTTTCATACAGAGATCGCATACCCATGAGACAGTCCATCATTCTTGTTGCTTCCCGTAGGCTCTTTATGAAAAGCAAGCATTTTTGACAAAGTTCACACACGCGCGCGCACGCGCGCGCACACACACACACGCTGAATCCCTCTCTCAAGTTATGAATGCCTCTGAGATGAATACATATATTTTTCAGGTCCCGTCATACCTGACAAGATGCAATTATCTTTATCAAGGGAATGCGGGGTGAGGGAAGATTGGGTGATCCATGCCTTTCCCTTCACTGTTCTGTGAATAGAGGATTGTTCTCCATCAGCATTCATCTGATGCATTTGTAATGAAGCATCTTGGTTAATGCAGGGTAGAAACTCCATGTTGATATTCCCAGATTTAAAAGAAAATGTTCTGGAACTGGAGTTAAAAAGAAGCGAAAGAAATACCACCACCACACCTTTCACCTCAAACTCATTCATTTTACCACAGCGTTTCCAAAGAATATTATATGGATCTTGAGAAACAAAGCTGGCATAAAGATGTCTTCTTTGGATCAGCTAATTGATTGGAAAGTAAACATTGCATGTGAGCTGTTGCTTCCAACTTTTGTCATTGCTCTTCTTGTTGCTGTTAGCTTTCTAAGGAATCTAAGGCTAAAGGTCCAAAACACAGCTGACTGCTGCTTTGCGCATCTGTGTGTGCATAATTTCTCTCGGTGGCTTAAATGCAGTTGATCATAGAGTTGGAAGAGACCACAAGGGCCATCCAGTCTAACCCCATTCTGCCATGCAGGCACAGACGATCAAAGCAGTCCCAGCAAATGGCCATTCAGCCTCTGTTTGAAAACCTCCAAAGAAAGAGACTCCACCACACTCTTACCATCAGGAAGTTATTCTTAAAGTTTAGGTGGAATCTCTTTTCTCATAGTTTGAATACACTTCTCCACACCCTAGTCTCTGCAGCAGCAGGAAACTAGCTTGCTCCATCTTCCAGCAGCTTGAATCCATTGCTCCTTGTCCTAGTCTCTAGAGCAGCGGAAAGCAAGCCCACTCCCTCCTCGACATGACATCCCTTCAATTATTTAAACATGGCTATCATGTCTCCTCTTAACTTTCTCTCTTCCAGACTAAACATCCTCAGCTCCCTAAGCCACTCCTCACAGGGCATGGCTTCCAGACCCTTCACCATTTTGGTCGAAGTCACCCAGCGGGTTTCCATGTCTGAGTGAAACATGATCCCTGGTCTCCAGAGTTGTCATCCAGTGCTCAAACCACTACACCACTCTGGTTTTTATTCTTTAAGTATGACTAAACTTGCCCCAGCCAGCCAACCAACTAACAAATCAGCCCAGAATTCGTACGAGAGTACTGTTCCAGCACAAAACACCGATATCTCGACTAAAACCATTGGTTGTGGCTGCTAGCTATGATGCTTCAGTGGGCTTTCCCTCTGTTTCAGTCATTCTGATCCAGGAACAGGTGAGGCATGGTCTCCTTATTGAATTTCTCTCTGTCTTTCTTCTGTCCTTCAGCTGGGCCTATCTAGTTGTTTACCAGAGCAGACACCATACATACTCAGAACAGAGAAAGTTAAATCTCAACCAGGGGTGGGCAAAGTGCATCAAAAGCACATGGATGTCCCAGGGGACTTTGGAGGGGGGGTCCCACCCCTTCCTGGCTCCAGCCTCCCTGAAGGGCTGAATTCCCTTTCTTGGAAACTTCTCGAAGAGTCCATTCACCTTTTAGATAGGCTGCATAATTTGAAATGTGGGCCCTGGAAGAGAGTTCTAAGGATACTGTGGACTGCCTGAAAGACGAATGAATGGACATAAGAGCAAATTAGGAAGCAGTGGCTTAAGTGTTGGACGACAGCTCTGGAGGCAAGTGTTCCAATATCTGCTCAAGCATGGAAACCCGCTGGGTGATCTTAAGCAAGTCATATTCTCTCAGCCTCAGAGGAAGATTCTGAACAAATCTTACCAAGAAAATAGGGTCTCCGTAAGCTGGAAACGACTTGAAGGCACACAACAAGGAGAAGGGGAAGTCAAGCTTGAACTCTCCCTAGAAACCAAAATAACTAAACAGAAGCTATCATATATTGGACATATCCGGAGATGACAGGACTCTTCAAAAAAGACAGTCATGCTGGGTAACTTGAAAGACAGTAGGAAAAGAAGATCGACACATCTATAGGACTGATTCAGAAAAGGAAGACACTGCCCTGATTTTGCCAGACGTGGAACCCATTCATACTACGTCATTATAGCACCATCATTCCACTTTAACTGTCACGATTCAATCCAGTGGAAGTCCGGGATTGATGGTTTATGTAAGGGCATTTACAATTCTTGGTCAGAGAGTTCCAGTGCCTCACCAACATCCCACTCCCAGGATTCCACAGTTTGTACCACGGCAGTTAAAGTGGAATAATAGTGCTATAACTGTGCAGTGTGAATAGGCCTCTGAGGAAAACTGTCGATGACCATGATTCCTAGAGGCCTCTTATCCATAAGGCTGCAATCGGCCGTCATCAGACACGTATAATGAACAAATAACGCAACTCCCCGCCACCACCACAATGCTACTCAACCTTAAAAAAGTTTCTGCAGACCTCGAAGTAGACTAAAGTAGACTACGGCAATCCATGAAGTCCTCAGAGGATCCCAGGGGCACAATTTTCCCTTCTGTACCTACTATAATTGCCCAACACAGCATAAACAGTAATTAGTTATAATGCTTTACTTTCTGATTTCAGAAAATTTGGAGATCACAGGGAACCAGCAGTCAGACACATCCAAAAATGCATTCGGTACTTCCTTGTGATTGCAAATGGCAGAGGTAAGGGATATTCCAGACAAACATCTCCACCTTGACTGATATTGTCACCGAAGGACCAGAAAAGTCTACCAAGCGTCCTCAAAGTTAACCCCAAACATCCCGAAAACCACCGGAACAGGCCTGACTTTTGCAATACAACTTATATGGTCCTTCCACCACACGGTGGCACTGTTGATACCTTGCAAAAGCATCCAAGGGCCCAGCAAAGTTTCTATCACTTCAGTGGTGTGGGATTCGGAAGATCTTAAACCACAAGCAGAATTTAAAAGGTATATATTCCAATTAACAAAGACAGGCACGGGGAGCATTATATATTTTGGTTTGCAAAGTTTTGGACGAAAGGGTGAGGAGAGTGTCAAAACTGATGTGTTGTATTTGTATGTTCGTTGCCTATTTGCAGCTGCTTTCTTCCCCAACAAACACACTTAACACATCAGCAATAAATAGACACACAACTGGGTTTCTTTCTGAGACAACCCCTAACCAGTCAGTGGTCACAAAGACAACATGTTACATCATATATCCAAATCAGAGTGCGGGCTCTGCTTTCACTCTGAAGAGGCTTCCCGATAACACAAAACAACCAGTCAGCTTTGATACACGACACTGTCGTAAAATCAACTCTCAGTGAAGGCAAGTTTTTGCCCTCAATCTGATTAGACAAAAAAAATAAAATAAATAAATCACATTATACAAGCTGTTTTGAACAATTGCCTTTCTGAGAACTTAAGGCAAACTAAAGGTTCGTTCCATTCTTTTTGTACTGGAAAGTCCATATAGCAAATGCCACACTTTATTGTGCAATCCGTTCAGTTGCACCTGTGGTGACACACATTCAGTCGCACAATGTTGCTACCCAGCACAAGGGTTGTATACCCAGTCCATATGTAACTCCGGTGTGAGAATCTACACTACACAGCTCCATCCGGACTCTCCAACAAGGTCTCTCTAAGCATCACCAACCCAGCTCTTCTCTTTCGCAAGCATTTCTGGAACAACCAACCCCAATAGACAACCCCAAAACTCTCCAAGAAAAGCTGAACTCCTTCCACAGATATAGAGAAGGAAGAAGGGTTTCCAAAAAGCTCCGTGTTTGACGAAGAATTGCAGGTGGATATCCTTGTATGATACTCTTTTTTCTGATAAAATGGTGGTCTAATCTTCACATTACTTTTTTATAAATATAAAAGGATACTGTGTGAGACTTTGAGGGTGTGTCCTGCATGGCAGGGGGTTGGACTTGATGGCCATTATGGTTTCTTCTATGATTCTATGATTTTATTACTTTTCCCTGGATTTGGGAATGTGAGTCTCTCTTAGTTTCATTGCACCATGTCAGTGGGGCCATGTACCCATTCTAGGCTTTACTCAAGACCAGTGATTCCCAAATTTTAGTTCTCCAGGTATTTTGGACTTCAACTCACAGAAGCCCAAGGCCGGTTGGCCAAGCGTCAGGAATTCTGGGAACTAAAGACCAAAACATCTGGTGGACCAAGTTGTGGGATCCGCTGCTCAAGGCTTTAAAGGTTCTCTCCAAGGTGCTGAACCCCAATCCAGAACCTTGGATAGCTAGTTTAAAGCTAACCAAAACCTGGAATAGATTCACCACCCCACTGACATGGGACCTTCCAGCCACCCACTTCCCCATGTTGAGAAAATCCTTGAAACTGCATCACGGATCCTGAAATGCTGAAAGAGGTTTGGATGGTTACGTCCAGAGCTGCCATCATGTTGGCAAGGCTGGGTCTGTGCCTTGTGAGCAGAATCCTTCCTGACACTTCCTTTCCCATTGCTCATCTGCATTATTGATTGCAGAAAACTTTGCATCCAGAGCTTTCTGCATAATGAACCACGAGGAGCGTGTGACAGGAGATGGCAGGAACAGACGCAACGGTCCTCCTTAATGGAGGAGAGAGAACCCCTTTGGGGAGTAGCAACTGAGGGTAAGGACAAGAGTGGAAGTGATGAACATACAGCAGATGGAGGACAAGCTCTTGGTCCTTGTTCTGCTGTACCCTTCCTGTCTCAGAGCTGTAAAAAAATAGGCCCTCACCCATTAAGATGTCAGCTTAGTGTAGCCTGCTTGAATATGATGCCTGGGAGACACCAGTGGATCCAAGTTAGAGTGACGGAGAGCCAGTCGCTTCCAGGCAGGCAAGGAACAGAGACCTACCCAAGCAGGGCCAGGCATTCCAGAACTCCAGAGGATTAGGTGGGACCTTATTTGCCAGATAGGTCACCTCACATCTGTTTAATTAGCAAGCTGCAGGACCATAGAATCATAAGAATTATGTTTGAGCTTCCCTGATGTCACAAGGAGTGGACCAGGAAAGAAAAGCTCTGATTACCTGAGAAGTCCAACCAGACTTCTCTCATCCTGCACAGAGGCCCAGCCAAGGCATAGTGGAACCAGGGCTCATGTCATGCCCCCATCCCAGGACCCAGACAGGACTCTTCCCAAGAGCTACAACATGAGAGGGACAATACTTATGGCAGCCGCTATAGGTGTAAGTGGAAAAGGGAGAGCCCAGGAGTTTTAGAGTGTATATATAGTAAGGACTCATTAATTAAACAAACAGCTGGAGAAGGTTGTAAGCCTACATAGAGAGGGACCAGAATGGGAGGAAGCTGTTGCAGTCAACCGTTCCTATTGGTCAAAGCAACCCAGCTTACATTCAGATTCCTTGCTCATGCTCCCAGAAACCTTGATCTTCGCCTTGTGTATGGACTTTGCTACTGTCCCCCATCCTATATTTGTGCATTCCATTTTTTCTGCCTAAGTGCAGGACCTTACATTTCTCTCTGTTGAAAGTCATTTTGTTAGCTTTGGCCCAGCTCTCCAATCTGTCAAGGTCATTTTGGATTTGGATCCTGTCCTCTGGTGTATTAGCAATCCCTCCCAAGTTGATGTCATCTGCAAATTTGATCAGCACGCCCTCCACTCCTTCCTCCAAATCGTTGATGAAGATATTGAACAGCACTGGGCCCAGGACAGAACCCTGTGGCACCCCACCAGCCACTTCTCTCCAGGATGAAAAACAGCCATTGGTGAGCACCCTTTGGGTTCGGTCCATCAATCAATTACAAATCCACCTAACAGTAGCCCTGCCCAGCCCGCATTTTACTAGTTTCTTTGCAAGAATGTCATGGGGAAATTTGTCGAAGGCCTTACTGAAATCAAGATATGCTACGTCCACAGCATTCCCTTCATTTATCAAGCTTGTAACTCTATCATAAAAAGAGATTGGTTTGGACTCAAACAAAAAAGTGGATTCGTTACTCCACTGACAAGAGAGGATTGCTAAAATTACACATTACTTCCTTTGAGAGAGAAAAAAAGTGGATGTGCAATGTTACCACTGGTTTGCATTTGAACTCAGAACTCGCACATAACATGTTAATGATAATGTAAACCATATGCAATGAGTTACTTCTGTTGGTAACCAGCTGACGTCGCAAAAGTGACACGAGACTGAGTGATGTTATTATCTGGGGCCAAGTGTAGCTTTAGTTACTTTTGGCGACTTTTCAAGGCCTCTTTAGGGAATTTTAGAGATGTTTTGAACGGATTTTTCATGTTTTCTGCCTTCGGTTCCTCGTCTCAATGATTTCTTTTTAAGCATCGGAAAGTAACTGACAAAGGCAACAGGTAACATCATAGGAAACGTAATGGCTTCAACCCAACCTCCCCTTACCATAGTGTAAATACCTGCATACAGATGTATTCCATGGGAGCACAACACAGAATAGCAATATTGTACTACCTGTGCCAATGATTGGATGCTATTGTGCAATGCACAATACACAAGGCATAACTGCAATGCAAAGTCTAGGATGTACAACCTCAGTGCAAAGTATTGGAAGCACAACCACAATGGAAAGCATAGGGTGAACAAGCACAGTTTGCAGTCACAGTGCAAAGTATGGGGTGCACAACCACAACGGAAAACACAGGATATCCAACTAAAATGCATAATCAGAATGTCGATTATAGGATGCACAACCACAATGCAAAGTATAGGATGCAACGCACAACTTGCAAAGACAAGGCACAGAGGAGCGTGCTGTCTGCACAACTCGGCTTCTGCTGCTAGCAGCAGAATACATCCCCTTCACAACGGTGATGCTTTGGTCCACTCTGCATAGCATTATTTACACACGTGCATATCACTAAATGAATTCCAGCCAGAAGAATGAATTACCTCTCCCCACCACCACCCATTGTTGGTAATTTCCTTTTTTTTTTCCTTTATAAGATGTTGCAAAGTTCTTCACATTTAAAAGGTAACTTTCCGAGCTCTGCCAAAGCCCAGTCAAGCTGAAAGGCGGGCCAATGGGAAAGGTGGAATTTCTGATCAAAGATATAAGTGGCTGCTCTGTGCATGGGTAAGCATTTCATTACTGCTGGCATTTGAGTGGCATTGCAGCTGGGAATAGCCGCGGAATGTCATTAACAAGTGGAAGAGGAAAATTTAAGAGAAGTGGAGAGGAGAGAGATGGGGGAAATGGAGAAGCTGAAGCCAGAAAAACTGCAAGGACAAGTGGACATTTTAGATGAGAAAGGATCAAAGGATGAACCCTCCCTGGGTTGTTTCGGCAACACTCAGCTCTTCTAGATTGCCTGTGTTTTGATCTCGTGAATTGTCCTCTACCGCTCCAGAGACTAGGACAAGGAGCAATGGATTCAAGCTGCAGGAAAGGAGATTCCCCTTGAACCTCAGGAAGAACTTTCTGACGGTCAGAGCTGTCCGACGGTGGAAGATGCTGCCTCGGAGTGTAGTGGAGTCTCCTTCTTTGGAGGTTTTTAAGCAGAGGCTGGATGGCCATCCGTTGGGAATGCTTTGGTGGTTGTTCCTGCATAGCAGGGGGTTGGACTGGAGGGCCCCTGGGGTCTCTTCCAACTCTATGATTCTATGAATCTATGATTCTATTTATTAATTTGACTTATACCCTGCTTTTCTCCAAAGTGGCTTACAATACAGGCATACCTCAGCTAACAAAGACTCTGACAGAGAAGCTCCTTTTTGCAAAGTCGGTTGCCATTTTCCTGCTTGTCCTCTGTCTCATTCGAAGGTTGTTTTTTCTTCTTCTTAACAGCATTGGGATAATAAGTAATAATATCACTCTATTCTGCTTTGGTTAGACCTCATCTGGAATGCTGCGTCCCATTCTGGGCAGCCCAGTTCAAGAACGATATTGACAAACTGGAATGTATCCAGAGGAGGGTGACCAAAATGGGGAAACCGTGCCCTGTGTCCATTCAAATCGACACTGAAGCTACGAGAAGAAATAAAAGAATTTGGAAAACGAACTGGTTTCAAGATAAATAAGGAAAAGACTTAAGATTTTGACTAAGAATATGAATACTGGAGATAACAATGAATTGCAATTAAAAACTGCTTTTAAAGTTGAAAAGGCAAATTAAATATTTAGGTGTTTATTTCACTGGAAATACCAGCCAATTATATGAAAGCGTAAAGGCTTGGAAAGAAATTACGTATTACGTAAAGGCTTGGAAAGAAATGAAGAATGGTATGGAAAAACGGTAAAAACTGGATTTCCTTTTGCTAGGAAGAACTGCAAGAATAGAAATGAATGTCCTTTCTAAGATGTTATTTCTTTTCCAAACGATTCCTATATTGAATAAAGAAACACAGTTTGTGCAGTGGCAAAAAGAATTGTCGAAATTTGTTTGGGGCCGTGCCACTTTCAAACCCGTAAGGTCGTGACAAAATACAGAGATGTTGGTGGTTTTTCTAAGGGAAAAAAAAATGTATTATTGCAATAAATTTTTTAAAAAAAGTTTTCTTCTCCTAAAAAACCCCCCCATAACGCTGCAACTTTGAATGCCCAATTCAAATTTCAGGTGCACAGAACAAGGGTGGACCAGAAGTGGTGATCTGGCTGCATAACCGCTCAGCCCTAACCAGCATTATGAGGCATGATGGGAGCTGCAGTCCAAGACCATCTGCTGGGGTCATGAATTGCCTTCTGAGAACTGATTCAATGGGCCTGTGATGCACAGAACCAACCTAATATGTGATGTCTGGCCTTTTTTTTTTTAGAAAAGGAAAAAGTTCAAGTGGCACTTTCTACGTCGTCCTTCCTATCGATTCAGCCTCGTCAGCTGAATCCTTTGGGGAAGGCAGAAAAGCTGGATTTATAGAAACCCTGGCACCCAAATGCCATAAATAATGAGGTATATTGAACACTTAAGGGCAAAACTGGGGGACGAGGGCCAAAAACAGCTATTCAGGGGCTCCGGCTGGCTCCATGCGTCCTGCTAATAAATTGGTTGCTTTATTTTTAAGGGAAAAAAAAAGACGGGGGAGCCCATGTCCAACGTTCCAAGGTGCAAAACACAAACAGAATCTTTTTAAACATATATACACGGAGAGAGAGAGAGAGAGAGAGCGCATGAGAAAAGGAATGGAGGCGCCTTGGGAATCGCACAGTGGGTTGCAGGGCTGAATTCTTTTAACAACATCCTCATTAAAAAGGCTTCACTGCCAACTACTGTTTGCCTTTGCCTTCCAAACTGTCGGCATTAATAATGAGGAGCTCCACTTGGAAGGTATTTACATAAAGTATTGTTCTCATGTCATTGCCGGAGACAGCGAACACTGTGCGCTGGTACAGGGGGAGAGGGGCGCCAAGGCGGAGAAGGGTTGGCAGGGCGGAGGGGAGAGAGCTCGGGGGGCTTTGGGTACTGCCAGTGATCACAGGAGCAAGGGACGTTTGATCCGACAAGAAGGTGGGACGGCGGCTGCGGTCGCAAGAACTCCTCGGCGGGAGGGCTCATCGTAGCCGGCTTTCAAAAAGTGACTGGGGGAGAAAAAAGCCATAGAATCAAGAACTGAAGAAGAACGGAAAAACAACAGCTCTTTTTCTTCCTTTCTTTGTTTCTTTATTTGCTGGGAGGATTTTTAACCCTCTGATCAGCCACATGAAACACTCCCAGGGCAGCTTACAACGCTTGCCAGCCTTGGGCTCACCGGCTGCAAGTCACAACACAAAAGGAAAGGGAATGGGGAGGGAAGAGGAAAAAGCAAAATTAAGCCCTCGGGCTTAGTTGTCATAACGTCCAGGGCGCACAATCTGAGGAAGAGTCAGACACTGAAGACACAATCCTATTGGTTAATCCAAATTAGAACAGATCTTTTCAGTCAATAGAATATACTTAGACATCGGCCATTTCCGCACTAGACTGTTATACTGCTATTATTCTGCTTTCAACATCCTATGGAATCCTGGGGTTTGCAGTTTAGCGAGGGGCATTTAGCACTCTCAGACGGAGAGCTCTTGGGCCTCAGTAAACTACAAGCCCCAGAATTCCACAGGAGGTTGAAAGTGGAATAATGATTTGATTTCTTATTATTTGTTATTTATTTCTTATTACCCAAGAAGTAAATACACACACACACACACACACACACACACACACAGTGCACTCTCTGTATATGTGGGGCTCCATTCCAGGAGCCCCTGCATGAAAAAAAAATGCTCATGTCGCATTATTTTCAACGGTGCATGCACCGTTGGCAGAGCAAGCATGTGCCCATTGTGTCTATTGACAATAATGGCTGCAACACTTCATGAAACCTCAGATTTGTGTGTGCTGAGGTTGCACCACTAGAGGGCACACTACGTGTGTGTGTGTGTGTGTGTGTGTGTGTGTGTGTGTGTGTAGGTGGGTGGGTGGGTGGGTGTGGGTGCATAAGATTTGGAGCTTTGACCTTAGAGGCCCTTTTTAAAAAGAACATAGCTGACTAAGGACTCCAGAGGATCACATCATTGTAGAGAAGGTACTCTAGAGATCATCTAGACCAACCCTTGCAAGGAGAAAAACCTGTAACTGAAGTGTCCCTGAGAGGTAGCCATCCATCCTCTGTTTAAAAAAATAAAAGCAAGAAAGGAGACCCCACACTTCCTAAGGTAGTCTGCTCCACTATCAAATACCTCTTAATACCAGCAACTGCCTCCCAATACGTAGGTGGAATCTCCTTTATCATGATTTAAATCTACTAGCATGGGTTCCATTCTGTGGAAAAAAAGCCAAAGAACCTGCTCTGTCCACCATGTTGCCGGCCTTTCAGAGATTTAAAGATGACTACTGTATCACCTTCGTCTTCTACAAGTTAAATAAACCCTACGGCCACCACCATTTCTTACAAGACTTGGTTTTCAGGTTGTTTACCTTTATCCTCTTCTCAGATGAAGAAGAGGGAAGCCTAACTAATGTGCCAGTCAGAGCCAGCGGAGGCTGGCACCCCTTGCCATGGAAGTATTATCACGTGCTGAGAGGGAGCTGAAGGCTGAGCCGCTTTGTCCTTTGGCACGTGGCAGATTGAAAGGACAGCACCAAAAGCCCAAGCAAGGCCATGGCCTTCCTTGAAAGGAGAACGCTGGGATACGGATGCCAGCTACGCTGAACTACAGCTGGGTATAAATCGGGACAGAAGGTTGTGTTCGGGCAGCAGAGCAAAGGCTCCCTTTCCTTTACAGTGTAGTGGTCTCCGCCACTCTGTGTTTTTCTCAAGCTTGCTTTGCTTCTTGAATGCTTCTCTTTGGTTACTCCTTGACTGGGTTTTGACCTTGTGCAGGCTTCTTCTCATGCTTAGACCCTGGGCTGCTTTGATCATAGAAATATAGAGCTGGAAGAGACCCCAGGGGCCATCCAGTCCAACCCCCTTCTGCCATGCAGGAAGCCACATCAAAGCACTCCCGACAGATGGCCATCCAGCCTCTGCTTAAAGACCTCCAAAGAAGGAGACTCCACCACACTCCATTGAGGCAGCAGATTCCACTGCCAGACAGCTCTGACCATCAGGAAGTTCTTCCTGAGATTTAAGTGAAATTTCTTTTCCTGTAGTTTGAATCCATTGCTCCTTGACTTGGTCTCTGGAGCACTGGAAAACAACCTTGTTCTGTCATCAATATGACATCCTTTCAAATATTTAAGCACAGCTATCACGTCCCCTCTTAACCTTCTCTTCTGCAGACTAAACACCCCCAGCTCCCTAAGCTGCTCCTCATAGGGCTTCATGGCTTCCAGACCCTTCACCGTTTTGGTCGCCCTCCTCTGGACACGCTCCAGCTTGTCGATATCCTTCTTGAAATGAGGTGCCCAGAACTGAACACAGTATTCCAGATGAGGTCTGACCAAAACAGAATAGAGTGGTACTATTGCCTCCCTCCATCTGGACACCGTACTCCTGTTGATGCAACCAAGAATCGGGCTGGCTTTCTTGGCTGCTGCATCACACTGCCGACTCATGTTCAGCTTGTGGTCCACCAAGACTCCTAGATCCCTTTCATACATACTGTTATCCAGTACTGGGTTATCTGTTCTTCTGGATCCTCTTTGTATAACTCTGAACTGGTTTGGTTCATTTTTTGTTTGTACTAACTTGGGGCACCTGCTACCCTCCGCCGAGGTACCCATTTTGGTTGCCTTCCTTTGGGCACATTCCAGTTTACCCATACGCTTCTTAAACTCTGGTCCCCAGAATTAGATACAGTATTCCAGGTGTGGATTAACCAAAGCAGAATGAAGAGGCATGATTACTTCTCTTGAAATGAAGGCTATAGTTCTGTTGATGCAACCTGGAAACAAGGGATATGTGACAAGTTTATGCGGCCTCACATCTGCCTCATTAACATAGTGTTGTAAAACGTGCCTGGTTGTTAAAGGGTATGGAAAAGTCTCAATCTTTGTGTGCTAGTAGAAAACTGCTTACCTTGTGTGGGCTGTGAGGTACGTCCTGACCTCAACAACAAATCCACAGAATTGCAGAGTATAAAGATGCCGTGTGTCCGAAGAAATGTTTATGTATGAATGTGTGAAGGTGACAATGCACAGAATGTTGTGGGTCCACCTTAATTAAAGATTTCTGCAGGGAAACATGGTTGTTGGGTGGTTTCAAGTTTTTTCCAACTTATGGAAACCCTAAGGCGAAACTATCACAGAGTTTTCCGGGGCTGAGACTGTGTGAGGCACCTAAGATCACCCGGTGGGTGTCCACGGCCAAGCAGGGAGTTGAAACCTGGTCTCCAGGGTCGTAGTTTGACACTCAAACCATGACACCACGCTGGTTCTGAAACATGATTCTGCAGGACTAAAATGCCTCCCTGTAGTGCAAGAGGGAAAGGAGACTGAAGACACAGAGAGCGGGGGGGAAAGCAAGAGCCCATCAGGTTTTTTGAAAATCTGGAATGGTAAGCAAATTGATAGTCATAAATTACGAGAGGTATCTTAGATGGGTACAAGGTGCTATGTGAAAAACCGCCCCATCTCCCGCATGGGACTGATTTAGGATGTTCAGTGTCTTTGTGTCCTTTGCCAGCTGTTGCCCATAACTCCTGGCATGGTGCTAAAACCTCTGGCAGTAACTGCTGCTGTCTCCCCAGGCTGAATGCAAACGGAAAGAGTCAGGTTGCTGCATAACCTTACAATGGATGACACACGGACAGGTATGGCAAGGTACCCCCTTAATGCACTGCTCAGTGAGTGAAACAGAGGCCCTGACCCTTGCCATTTCCACACTAGGCTGTTATAGCGCGATCATTCCACTTTCAACATCCTGTGGAATTCTGGGATTTGTCGTTTACTAAGGCCCAAGAGCTCCCTGGCTGAGAATTCTCAATGCCCCTCCCTAAACTGCAAACCCCAGGATTCCATAGCATGTTGAAAGTGGAATAAGAGCACGATAGTGCAGAAAGGCTCAAAGGGTTGGTTTTGACCTTTAAACTCCTAACCAGGGTAAAGTTGTAAAGTTAAAGCATCTTGTTTTCCTGCTCACAATCAAGCCACGCTCCAAATGCTTTTGGGTGGCCAAGTCCCGCACAATAACATCGACCTTCAACTTTCTCCCTATCTACTGTGACAATTGTTAACAACACTTAGAGGAAAGAAGAGACTGAGCGGTGACATGGCGGCCGCCTTTAAATTCCTTTAAATTCATGCAGGAGGTGGAGTGAGCTTGTTTTCTGCTGCTCCGGAGACAGGAAAATCAGTTGTTAGGGACGAAGGGGTGATGGTGGTGGATTGCCCCAGGCGGCAATGCTTTTGGGGCATCCTGGCCTGTAGCCACACCCCTGTGAGCCGTGGCCATGCCCCCACACACCGCGGCCACCCCCCCACACACAGTGGCCATTTCCCCTGTGCCACGGCAACACCCCCTCCACACACTCCAAGCTCCGCCACTGTAGAACATGCACCAATGGATTCAAATTAAAAGAAAAACAGTGCCACCTAAACATTAGGAAGCACTTTCTGACTGTAAGAACTCCTCAACGGTAGAATAGACAATCTCTGAGTGTGGTGAACTCTCCTTCTTTGGAGGTCTTTAAAGGCAGGTTGGGTGGGCATCTTTCAGGAGTCCTTGTGGCCCCTTCCAGATCTAAGATTGTATAACAAACTGGGGACATTTCCGCACCGCACTGTTAAAGTGCTATTATTCCACTTTCAACATCTTTTGGCATCCTGGGGTTTGTCGTTTAGGGAGGGGCATTTAGACATCTCAGCCAGAGAGCTCTTTGGCCTCAGTAAACTACAAACCCCAGAATTCCACAAGATGTTGAAAGTGGAATAATAGCACTGTAACAGTGTAATGCAGAAATGTCCTGGGTTAAGTGCGGCCGATGAGCTTGTTCACCCTAGGAGTAAAAAAAAAAAACCCTAGTGCTTTGACCCTGTGAATCCTGGTTCTGCCATCCCATTGGCCGTGCCTCGGTGCAGGATCAGAGAAGTTCAGCCAATGGTAGTTAGAGAATTTCTTACTTGGTCCACAACTTGTGACATCAGGGAAGCTCAGCCAATTGTTACCTGAGGCATTCTCCGCTGCTGCCTAATCCCTGAGACCGCTGCAAGACGTATGTTGAATTATTATTCCAAGCAAGAATAAAAGGCATTCATTTTAATTCTGTCTTGTAAATATCCAAATGGGGCTGAACTTGTTCACGCTGCAAAGCAGGGGTAGAAAGAAAAAGTATGTAGATTTTAGGAGAAGCACGCTTGAAAGTTTCTACTCCCTAATTGGTGAAGAGTTTTAATTGTCTCTTGCGAACAGCCACAGGGCCTTACAGAATTAAGATTATTGAATCATTGACCTTCGTGGTAACGTTTTACACCCTTATCTTCCAGTGGCAGAACTTAACTGCCAGGTGCTGACAATTATCTTCCCATATTGCCTGCTTGGCTGGGTCATCCCCAGTTGAATAATTCACAGAAGTTGGAGTATTAGTGTCTAATGGAGTGATTTCAGGTATTTATCGGCTAATGGCCGACTCTGTAATGGAACAAGGTTATGTCTCTAAACCTCTCTAATGGGCCATATATCTCCGCTCGTTTTGAGACCATATCTTGGATGCTTTTTGAGTGGTGTCACCACTCACGAGCTTGGGTGTTCCCCTTCACAGCAGCACACATGCAAGTCCTAGCTTTGCCAAAAACCTCAATTGGTACAGTACTTCCTCCTTCTTCTCCCAGTACTGTTAGACCAACTTCTGTAAGGACTAACTTGGGAAGAATTCTCATAGGAGAATCCTCCACACCTTCAAGAAACCAGAGTTACCGCCCATCTTAAGCCATTTCCACACTAGATTGTTATAGTACTATTATTGCACTTTCAGCATCCTATGGAATCCTGGGGTTTGCAATTTAGGGAGGGGCCTTTAAGGATTCCATAGGGTGTTGAAAGTGGAATAATAGCACTATAACAGTCTAGTGCAGAAATGGCCTTAGTAGGACCAGTCCTGCCATTACCTGTTTCAGGCAACTAAGCAGATGTCTGTGCCCCTTTATGTCACATGTGGCACAAAGGAACTATTTGCTATCCTCAAAACTCCCAGACCTTCCATTAGCATATTTTCCATGGGTAATTCCTTGTCCCAAAATCATCCCAAAGGGAGGTGTCACAAGACATGGTGGGTGTGCCACCAAAGACACCCCAAGTCCTAGAAAAATAAAATTAAAAAAAAAATGACTGAAAACTAAAACAAAACCCAGAGGTGATGTGATATCGCTTCTGGTCAAGTTGGATGTGGCTCCCACAGATGAAAAATGCCCCCTACTCCCTCTTTGTCCAACCTGTTGGAAAAATTCAGAATTCTCCAGTGATACAGACTCGAGTTGATTGACTTGGACTCAAGTCAGACTTAAGTCGCTTCAGTGACTCGACTCGGCAATAAATGATACGCTGACTTGACTTGACTCAAAACTTGCATATTTTTAGTGACTGACTTGCTGCCCTTGGTTCAGATTCATCCAGAAACCTTACAACTTTGAACAACATTTCCATCTCTTTTTGCCTACTGGTCACATGGCAGTCTGTCTCAAGGCCAAAGTGTGCGCTTATTTCTCAGAGCGGAACAGCAAATGGGCTAGGAAACGGGCTTGAGGTCTGCTCAGCAGCCTGTCCCCGCTGCATATCGGAGAAGCCTTTTAAAATGTTTCCTAAGAGCAGAAGCCAAGACTTGCCCCCAGAGTGCAGGGTGCATTTTTCAGGGGGAACAGAAATGGTAGGCAACGGGTTTGAGGAGGAAGGACTCTTCCTTCTAAAGCTTTTGAAGCTTCAGTAATGGGGAGTAAGAAGGATCCTATTCCTGACTTATGAAAAATCCTCCAGCTTCAGAAATGGGAAGTAAGGAGGATTGTATTCCCCACTTCTGAAGCTGCAGATGGCAAAATCACAAAGGTGGGGAGCCTACTCTACTTAAATTGATAAAACTGACTTTATGTGACTCTGTCCATAAATTCTGGAATATAGATTGGGGTATAAAGTTGGCTCCCAGGCTTGAGACTTGACTTGAAAGTATCTTCAAGGACTTGAGACTTGACTTGAGACTTGGAGTAAAAGGCTTAAATACATCACTGGAATTCTCTTTTCCCCTCACAACCCTTGCTATTAGAACAATTGGGGTTTAGACAGGGCAGAATTTCATCCTGGTTTTTTTGTCTAACCTAAACCTTCCTCGTTTGCTCTTCCTATCCATCGTAGTGCATGGTCATAAATACCTTCTGTATCTAGGTAACTAGAACATGTGACCTGCAAAAGTTTCTAGGGTTATCGGTTGTACAACATTTCATATCTTCTCAGTCTCCTTTCTTCAACCATCCTTTGCATTCTCATCACAAGAAGGTGCATTGAGGATGACGTACTTTTACCTAATCTTTTCCTTAGCTAGTTAGGACCATAGGCTCCCCAATGCATATGTAAACGGAAAAGCCATTAATAAACTTTTCTAAGTTTGTAATCTGAATCTGCCTGCTTTGTTTTGCTGTTGTTTCAGTTCATGGAAGCAACGTGAGACAAGATAGAGGGGCATGCTTTGTCTGCTACTCTGCTAAAAGAAAGCCGATTCCTAGCAGTTTTAGCTTTCATATTATTCCTGAAAAGGGCTCAACGCCCTGGAAAACTCTAATTCCTGCCACAACCCTGCGTTAACTGGCCTGTGTTGCCAGTTATGGACTGTCAGAGCAATTCAGCAAAAGAAGATAATCAGGAATAAAGATCAGAATCAGGAATAAAGATCAGAATAGTTCAATGATGGAACAGCTAAATTAAAATGTTGAATTTCCTTCCACTGGAGGTGCTGATGGTCGACTGGTTGGGAGATGTTTCCAGGGGATTCTAACGGATTCATGGAAGATCTTCAGGGCCATCAATAGCTACCAGTCATGCTGGCAATATCCTCTCTCCATGATCAGGCGCAAGATGCTGTTGAATGCCTCTCCTCTGGAAGCAACGGCAGAAGACGGTTGCCCTCATGTCCTGCTTTTGAACTTCCTAAGAGGCAGTTTGGTGGGCATTGTGGGAAACCGGATCCCAGCCTAGATGGGTCTCAGGCGTGATCTGGCATTGCTTTCCTTGAGTTTTGGCATTCTAAACCAGAGATGGGCAATATGTGATGCTCGAGGTGCGCTTGGAGTGCAGCTCCCAGAATTACTCAATATTAGCTATTCTCTCTTGGATTGATGGGAGTTGCGATCCAACCGCATCTGGAAGACCAGATGTTCCTCCATTTAATTGCTGGTTGAAATGCACTAGTCATATCATGATATACTCACTTTGGGTTTCTCGGTCTCCTTATGGAGAGGAAGATTCCCTCTTCAGATGCATTGCTTTCTTTTTGAGAAAAGTAACCATGGAGGACATGAAGCTAGGGCCTTTCCCATTCTGTTGTAATAGAATGAGGTCTGGACACAGCTGCCATGTGAAGAACTTGATTTCAGCCAGTGAAGAAATATCTTCTTTCCCCAGATAAGGAGGTGAATTTAAAACCTTGTTTGCTGCAATTGTTTTCCTTGTCTAAATGAGAACTGTCTCTCATCTTAAATGTAAATGGTGTTTCTTTTTCCTTGATTAATTCCATATGTGATCGCTGACTATCAGGAATCACCTAGTAAATGGAATGATTCCATGGCATTAGGTAGCTCAGTCGATTTAATTATGCGGTCATGGACAAACAAAGCCAATTGAGAGCGAAGGCAATGGATGACAATTCAGTCACAGAGTTGGCGGTTACCAAGTGGAGAGGATGCCATTTTAACGCTACCTGATGATGCTACCAAGTCAATTGGATTTTGGCTGTACGCTAACATCGCTGAGAACAAAGTCAGTTCAGAGCGAGGGCAATGGTTCATGAATGTTTTCAAAGTGGACACCGAAAAGATTGTGAAAAGAAGGATCCGTTTTAAACACTTTTCAAACTATTCATCTAAAAGCCTTCTGGGTTTAAGTTACAGGTCTGTCAGCAGTTATTTATTTGTTGGATTTATACCCTACGTTCTCCTGGCATGGGACCCATAATGGCATACAATAATTTAAAACAAAGTTCGGCTGGAATCTTGTTTTACATTTTTTTAAAAAATAAAAAAGAATTCTCTAGAAAGCACATGCTCGCACTGGACTGTTATAGTGTTATTAGTCCACTTTCAACGTCCTATGGAATCCTGAGGTTTGCAGCTTAGGGAGGGGTCTTTGAGGATGTTGAAAGTGGAATAATAGCAGTGTAAAAGTGTAGTGTGGAAATGGCTGCTGTTGCAACAGGGAAGGCACATGTTCTCTGCGACCAGCCCCGGGTCTTCGAATATCTTTGTCCAAAAGTTACAAGCAAAAAGGAAATGTTTGGTGGCAGGCCACGGAATCTCCAAGCCAATATTTAATATGCTGAGAGACTCTCCGACTTATCACGCCTGCCAGCCGGCTTCTAACTGTCCTTGCAGATGTTTTGGATTTTTAATTCTCCATAAATTTTGATGCATTGTATTTATCCCTCCTTTGGACTGGCATAATTGTACGCACGCACGCACATCCTTCCTCCCAGTGCTTTCTTGTAATCACTTCAGAGAAATTGGAGAAGCTTTAGGGTGAGAGGACACGGTTGAAGAGGAGACAGCTGACCAGCAGTAATCTGGTTTCCCCAGATAAAAGCCGAAGCCAAAAAGCTACCACCTGATGGAGGCAGGTGTGTGGCAAATTATCTCTGTTTTCCGCTGCTCCACACAGTTGCCAAGAACCTCAGACTCTCTAGGAATTCCCAGAAACATGACAGCTCTTCTCTGCAGTCCTTCACAGTTATTATCCACTAATCTGAAATAGCTGATGTGAAGGAGAGAGGATTCCAGATCCACAATCTTAGGGCCTTTCCGCACGACGCTGTTATAGTGCTATTACTCCACTTGCAACATCCTGTGGAATTCTGGGGTTTGTAGTTTGCTGAGGCTACAGAGTTCTCTGGCCGAGAATTCTAAGTGCTCCTCCCTAAACTGCAAGTCCCAGGATTCCACAGGATCTTGAAAGTGGAACAATACCACTATAACAGTATAGTGCAGAAAGGCCCTTAGTCTTCAGACATAAGAAAACCAAAGCGCTGTGGCAAAAAAGTGCCCTCTGGAAGTGGAGCTGGGAACTACCCCATGGCGTTACCATCCCAGTTGTGCTTTAGCATCTTCCCCGGGCAGTGTTGTTTCTCCGGACTAGCACTACTCAGCTTGAGTGACTGTGCTGGAAAACTTGTTGCCCAGGAAGAAGTCTAAAGGGCATGCTGGAGCTCTGGCGGCACAGCGGGTAAATGCTGGTACCGCAGCCACAACATTGTGAGTTCGATCCTGCCGGGTTCCAGGTTGACTCAGCCTTCCATCCTTCTGTAGGTCGGTAAAACGAGTACCCAGCTTGTTAGGAGCAATTAGCTAAAACACATTGTAAACCGCTTAGGGAGAGCTTTGCGCTGATAAGCAGTATAGAAATGTAACTGCTATTGCTACTGCTGCTATCCTGTTTAGTAGCAACAATTTGGTTTGTTTTTCATCCCTGCCCTTTGTCTTGATAAATGCACTCTTTCACCTTCTGGCACAATTCCTATTACCCCACTCCTGACCGTACTCTTAAGAAGCAATGCCAGATCCAAGATCTGTGGGACCCTTAGGCGACACGCGTTCAGTGGGCCTCCTTTACAGGTGGAGTTGTTTTTGGGGGGCTTGTACAGTCCATGGTCGGTCCCGCAGGCTGGGGGTGGTTAATTATCCCCTAGACCCTGGGACCTTCTTGGGGGTAGATTATCTCCCAAATTGTCAGGAACCGTAGGGTCTCTGTGCATGTGATTCAGGCAGAGAACCACCAAAAGAAAAGTCACAACTTCTCAGTGAAATACAGTACCTTTCGGCCCTGGACCTGAACTCTACCCAACCCAGATTGGCCTTCCGGACAGGAAGGTGTATTAAAGGACTTTCTGTTCCTCTTGAGCCTTGAGATCATCTTGAAATTTAGCATACACCTCTGTCTTTGGTTATACTTTATTCCTCGTGGCCTGGATTGTTTCCCAGAGTTACCTTCCGGGTTATCCTTCGGTCTTTAACCCTGACTGATCCCACAACTCCAGGCTTACCCCCCAAATGATGGCTACAGCTCAGCCCTGACACAAAAATACCATTTGTATGCCGTCTGTGTTCATGCCTACAAAGCATTCATTACAACTCAAGGACGGAACCTGTCCCGGTGACCCTCTTCTCCCCACCGCGAAACACATGTACACCCACTGTAATATAAAGCCAGAATACATCTACAGGGCTCAGTCCTACGCCTGCTTCGTCTAACCTCTGAACGTGGCTTTGCTTTCTGTTTCTTGGAATCCACTTTCCTGAAGATCCCTGCCATTGCATTTTCTCACAATCAATAACCTCAGTGCATCTGGTGCATATTCCCAAGCAAAGCGTACAAGCGCCGAAGCCGATTGGAAACATGTTGCAACCGGGTAACGGGGATAAGAGATTTTTGTGTGTGTGTGTGTGTGGCAAGGACTAAAATGACTTCTTGTGCAAAGCTTTTTTTTTTTTGCTTCACAGTTTTCCAGAAAATAAAGCCTTTTGTTTGTTTGTTTTTGCTTCTCACAGGGCAAAGGGGAGGGATGTTATGATATCCGGGAAGAGAGAATACGGCTAGTGGTCTTAGGCTATTTCATTACCGTATGGAAAGTATAGTTGAACAATTAGAATAATCATTCATACTTCCATTTTTATGAGTTCGGTTTCTGTTGCCGTCTGACAGAGCTCCGGTTTCTTCTCTCAACCGCTATTACTATTATGGGTTGGATTCTTTGCCCCACCCAACATCTCCTCTCCCTTTTTGTTTTACATTCGTAGTGACCTAGCAACAGAATACACTCACATACAAAAACCACCCAACACCATACGTGTCGTGAAATATTAGTTTAATAAGACACAAGAATAATATTAAGGGTGTGATTCTCTCCCTTATATATTATTTATATGCACTGCATGATTTAGAGATGGGTTGGGATTGAGACCGTTGGTAGCAAATGTATAGATGTGGGTACGCGCGTGTGCGCATACGCACCACCAGCCACATCTGCCTAGAGATTCAATGCACATCTTTGGAAGGTTTTTTGATTTAACATGCCCAGTTTATCAAGACCCGCGCGCTCTGCTGAAAACCCGTTTTCCCCTTCTTTTTTTATGTAAGGGCATAAATAATCAATGCGCAGTGCAACTTTAAATTACTGTTAATGCGCGGTACTTACGATCCCACAAGAACGATCCCGGGACTAACAGGGAATTGCAAGACAGATGCTTGGGGGGGAAATATAATCATGCCCATTTTTATTATTTGGAGACATTTCTTATTAAAGCAAGGAAGGGCAGCTTGCGCTATGAAAAGGGGGAAAGAGTGAGGAAGAGTCCTTCTGTTGGGTTATTGCAAGCATGTGAAAGGTGAAGTTAATGTTCCATTGAGCGGCTTACCTGCGTTCCTTCTAGGAGGCTTGGCGATTCACTCCAAAGATGACTGCTACCGAGTGTAGGATGAAGGGGGGAGACTGGTGAGGTGCAAACCCCCGGCCTCTCCTCTATCTTCCCCAGTTCAGTGATTTGACTCAATTGTTTTTTTCTCCACTGAGGACACGGGAATTGTCAAATGGGATTAAGTCCTATGCTTTGTCTGTTCCGGCACCTCATCTCCCACTATGACAGCTGGAATGGACTGGATTTGATGTCAAAGAGAGAGAGAGGCAAGAGGGGCCCTGGAAATCCCGGAATACATTCCTCCTTCCACATTGGCTAGGGTTAGGGGCACAGGACTCCCATGAAAGTGGAAAAACTGTGAATCACTCTAGGGCCTCCCAAACCATATTTAACACGGAAAAAAGTGTGATCACCATATTCAACCTACCACGGGTTCCTTTGAGGCATCAGGATTCCTTCACAAGGCAGAAGTGGAGAGCTGGTGGGGCTTACTGCCACCTCCACGGCTGCCCCAAACCATTTTTAAGAGGGACTTACAAAAATTGTTCACCGTTTCTCAGTCTCGCGAGGCTGGCCGTCCCTATTAAAAATGGCCTAGGGAGGCAGCAGAGGGGACAGCTGATAATCCGCGAGTCATCAAGTCCACAGAGGTGAAACCTGGAAATGTGGAGGGCTGGCTATATAATATTTAGTGTGAAATAGTGAGCTGTGTCTTGGAAGCTAAGCAGGGTCAGCCTTGGTTAGTACTTGGATGGGAGACTGTCGAGAAATACCAGGTGCTGTAGGCTGGATGTCAGAGGAAGGAACTGGCAAAATCATCTCTGAGTATTCTTTGCCTAAGAACACCCTACGGAATTCATGGGGTGGCCATAAGTTGAAAGGTGACATGAAGGTGTGCACACAGACACACACAGACACACACACACATATCTCTGTAACCGGACACAAAGCGATGTCGCAGACTGCTGAAGCGTGCTAGAGTCTTCAGGCCATCTCAGTGTCTGATATAACTGTTTCATGCCTGGCTTTGAGTTGCTACCAGGCATGGAATGGGCTTGTTGGGTGGAAAGGTTTAGCACTTGCTTGGTAGGTCTGGGTCAGGGGTCCACTGGTCACCGTAGAGGACCCAAGATATCTCAGTACAAAAAGCCTCATTTCTTACTCATTCAAGCTTTCTGGAAGAGCATTTTCAATCCACATAGGTCTCACCAGCTTGCAGGGAGAGGAGGAAGGATGAAGGAAGCTGGATAGGGAATTTGACCAATAAGCATTTAGATTTCATAACGATATAGACAACTGGGCAGTGAGAGATCTCTTCTGTGTCTTTGCTTGCTATCGGCTCTGGAGACCTGGATGGGTATTTCTTTTCTTAAAAGCTACAGTGTTCCAGAAATCTTATTGTTGTAGCACAAATGCCCTGAGCTCTTCCTTCCATCCAGAGTAGAATAAAAAAAGTGCCTTTCATCAAAACTAGCAAACTGCTCCTTCTGAAGAAATGGAGCTGTTTCACTGCAATCTGTCCTGAAATAAAAAGAACCCAGTTCTGTTTGTGCTGGGAATTGCTCTGGATGTTCTGTGAAAAGGGGGCATTGTCTGGTTGTTTAAAAAAAAAAAGAGCAACAACAGGAATATTTATTTCTCCCTGAGTTGTTTATTACCACAAGTTGCTATTACTGCTGTATTGGCAAGAAATAATGCAAAATGCTCTTTGGCACCTCCAAGTGGCCAATTCAGAGATTGCATCTTGGAAGTTCTTAGAAAAATGCCAAGGATATTAGAAAATAATCCTTCTTGGTGGTAGTGTGAGGCAGCCACTTACGTGACCCTTCCTTCTCCCTCTCTCATTGTTCAAACTGAGTTAGAAAACATACCCAGAGGGTGAATAACAGCCAGACATGCCATTCCCAGTCTGCTAAAAAATAATGAATTACATTCAGGACCATTGCAAGCAGAACAATATCACACCAGCTTTGTTACTTCCAAAAAGTAACTAGTTTCCAAAGAAACCTGTTAGTAAAATGAGTTACTTCCAAGTTCTTTTCTTCACACAGTTGATAACACCGGGCTGCATGTCGTATAAGCCTCCAACTCAAGTGCTGCTTCATGTTATCACTAGGAAAGATTGTTTTCTATTATCCTTGGCATTTTTCTCAGAACTCCCAAGATGCAACATCTGAAGTGGCCACTTGGAGGTACCAAGTGCTCTTGGTAGACCATCAGTTTTGACTGCCCGATTTGGACTGCAAAAAGGAGGATAACAAGACAGAATGGGCAAATATTCAGCAGGCTATAGTATGCAGTTTGTATTTAACTGGTGATGTGCAGCTCAGGCCTCAGTTATAAACTGTGATATACAACAAGTGTGAGGAAAAAAGTTGCTGCATTCAAGATTTTCAGTGTGTCCACTTTGCATCTCTTGCCAATAAACATCTGGAGACGCTGCATGCTTTGCCTTGAAAATTCACAAATTCATGGATATTCCCATGTTTCTGAGAAATAAAATACAAATGAAATCAAACTTGCACTTTAGAAGCAGGAATAGCTAAAAAGGCATATAATTGGGGAAAAAATGGAAAAACGCATTTTAGTCAATGGTGAAAAGGCATACAAGGATGAACACATTGCAGAGAAGAAGTACAAGATGTACTTTAGGATAATATGCAAACATTTATGCACGGGAAGAATCAAAGTCTCATTACATAATAAGAACGTAGGATAGGATAAGAATGCTGATGGGATTCATACAAAAACAATGAAATCAAGCTTGGAGGTTTACACAGATTAGTTGCACAAGTTACATCGGTGTAATCAGAGGTTAAACAGACGAAAGAGATAAATCCTTGGATAAGGAGGGAGAGAAGGAAGGAAAATTATGTTTCTTATTCGAAATGCAATTCTCCCTCTGCATTTGCAGGTTTGAGCTTTGCAAATTTGATAATTCGCGAGGTACCTGCTTGCCTCCCCTCACCAACCCCAATTCTTCTACTCCTATTCCCTGGCCTTTTGCCCAAGGATGAAGACAGGGCACACGGGCCACAAACAGGCTTTGCTTGCCCATTGCCTGTGCAAGCAGAAAGAAGGCAGGGCGTGCAGGTGACAGCCGGCCAAATGGAGTAGAAGGAAGAGTGTTTACACCTCCATTCATTTGCCCAATGCCCACGCGGGAAGAAAGGGGGCAAGATGCACGGGTGACAGGCAGGCAAACGGAGGGGCAAGCCCCGGGAGGGAATGGGAGGTGGGGCACTCACTTGGGAGGTATAATTATTTGCCTTTTTAACCTTTCTTGAGGGGTCTGCACCCCGAACGCTTGCAAAAGTCGAGAGGCCACTGTATATAGGTGTTTAGGAATCTTTCAAAAAGTAGTTTCCTACTCTTAATTATTTAGCATAGATAATAACTGAAAACAGGCCCCTTTTACTGCTTTTCACCTAATTCCCATATTGATTTCAGAGTAAAATCTCAAACCAGTGGAGGCTGGTTGTTATGAATCCACTTTGGACTAAAGGAGGTGTCCAAGGTACTGAATCTATTTCAGCACCTTGGATAGCCACTGGAGTCTAAGAGGTTATTCAGAGCCATGCTCTTAACTCGGCATAGTCTCTGGCATTCTTTAGACAAGGATCAAGTCCATGCCATAGGTCTGGTGTATGCCTCCTCTTGCATTCCACCTTCTGGGCCTGATCCTGGGATATCGGAGGCTCATGGCTACTTTTTCAGAAGGACAACAGGAACACACAAGATGGATTCCAATACAGGGTCCCTTTATTGAGCCCACTAGAGCTCTAAGATGTAGAGTTCTAAGGATAGTTCCTTCTCGCTGTCCCACTACCTTCTCAAGCCTGTTTTATGGGAACAAGGGAGAAGGCCTTCTCAGTGACCATTCCCAGATTTTGGAACTCTCTCCCCTAGGCAGGACAGGGTAGCTCCGTATTTGCTCCGTATTTGCTCTCCTTCTGCTGCCCATTCAAAACATGCAGACTATTAGAAACCGACTGAGATGGGCTTTAATGCTGCACGGTGCTGTTTAATGATTCATATATAGATTTTGAAATGAATGTTAATGTTTTTAACTTTACAAATTGTTCAATTGTTTTTCATTAACTTTTATATTTAGGCTTTTAATGAAGTTGTTGGGTCATTTTTAATCTATACTGTTTTCTGCGTATATTGTTAGCTACCATGAGTCTCATTAAATAATAATAATCTAACATATAAAAGTCAAAGTTTGTGAGTTTCTCTGTGTCAGGTGAAGACCTGACCTCATATGGTTGGCTGTCTGAGAAGATTCTATGGAATCCTGGGGTTTGTAGTTTAGGGAGGGGCCTTTAGAATTCTCAGCTAGAGAGCTCTTGGGCCTCAGGCCAGTTGCTATGGAGGTGAGGCCTAGCAGCAAGGAGGAGGGCAGTGTATTCCCTCAGGAAACCAACCTGTGTATGTTAATAACTCTGAATACAGATTGGATTCGGAAATATGGGGGAAAGTTACAGGTACTGGACAAGACAGTTTGGGGAATTAGAAACCACAGGATCTCAAATCTTTCTGACAAGAAAGAGAAAATATGAGAAAATAAAATCCTGGGCAGCGCTGGGTATATATGCTAGTAATAAATGATGATGATGATGATGATGATGTCTAAGTTGATTCTTGGGGTATACCCTTAAAACATATTAGACGTACACCTAGACCCACTGAAATCAATGGGACTTAAAATCATCATGCCTAATTGAAATCCCAGGATGTGTACAGGGCTATTCTAAGTATGACTTCAAAGGAGAGCCCTGTCAAAATTCACAGTTGTGTGCATTGTGGAAGGAAATTATCCAATACCGCCAAATTTCTTCAAAGTAGCTGGTTGTGGGAAGGGAGGGTGGGTGGAAGAATCCCCATTCCTGTACAAAGCAGTGTTGGATCTTTAATTAAAAATCAGGGTTCAAAGCACCGGGGCATCGACTTCCACTAGTTAATCTCCATCACTTCATTTCCCCACCAACTTCTTTAGTCTACAAAACTGCTGGAGACAATTTTTATTGATTGCTCTTCAAGCCGTCAGCAGCGTCCCTGGCTGATCATACGTTAGCCCCAGACACCTTGTGCATTTCAGATAATAACTTGGTGCTCCAGAGAAGAAATGAATTGGATGTGCAGTCACTAACTGTCCAAGTGAATCATGTTACTATATGTCAGCCGCCCCGGCACCCGCGATCATTTTAACCGAGAGGAATCCGCTCTTTTCATGGCTGTTTAGAATTATTTTCCAGATGAATAAGATGTAACAACAACTACTTAGAATCCAAAGAATAATATGCAGGCTGCTATTTGGCTAGCTGGGAATCCATTTTTCAAGCTTACGGTTGGTAAGCATTGTTTAATTTGTAACTCCAAAACTGGGGGCTGAGGCCGGGAGAGGGAATCCCACTGCAGAGTTGTCACAGGTCAAGAAAAGACCTGCTGTCTCTGGGTTTGATTCAAGCACCTTGCGTTTCTTCACCATGGCTTCTGCATAATTTCCCCCAGACTGGTACCTTCCAGATGTATTTGGACTACATCTCCCATTATTCCACAGCCTTACTAGTGAGTTGTGATGGGATTTGCAGTGCACCACACCCACTGTGGGTGTGGTTGGGAAAGGCAACATGAACAGAATCCTTAGAAATCATGAAGAAAACAAAGACAAACTCTTCCATCGATCTCTAGAGCCAAGGATGAGTGACTTCTTCTTGGACTGCAACACCCATCGTTCCTCTCCATTGGTCCAGCTGTTTAGGGAGGATGGGAATTAGAGTCCCACAACTCCCATCTCCTCTATATCTCATCACTTCCTGGGCTGAAGGAAGATAGGTGTTAGGGTGGACACTTTTCCTAAAAATCATTCTCCTTAAGATATCAAGCGTGGATCTTTCCAAGCTATCAAGCGAATATCATGATTCTATTGATTGATGGATGGATTGACTGATTGCTTGATGCATTTATTTCTGAAATTTGTATGCTGCCCCTTCGCATAGGCTAACGCACTATCCAGTAGTTACAAGATGGTACTTATGACTTACAAGATGTAAGCTGGACTTACAATCTCGTAAGTGCTGGGAATTCATATTTCTTGTCGTCAGTGACTTGAACGTGAACCTCAAAAGCTACCTTTTTAGCCTGGTGCCACCCAAACCAAAGGGTTTCCAAGGTACTGCAGTTCAGGCTGTTGTGAAATGATGGTTGCAGTGTTTGCCTACTTTGAGAGACATTGAGACAAGCAGTTGCGGCAGGACCCTGAGGGGTCGTCTCCAGCTGCCTGTTCTCAATGTGCCCTGTGACTGGGAGAACATTGTAGACGTCTTTCCCCACTGCTACAGCCTGCGGCATCCCAGAAACCTTTCGGCTGGGGCCCTTCCAGGGTGAAAAGGTAGGTTTTGTGGGAGGTGACTACGATGATGGAGGTCCATCAAAAGCTTGGCCACATGTTCTTCAGGTGGATATAACAAACCAGCCAGCAAACATAAGCACCCATTTTGATATTCAAATGAAACCTCCGACACCAACATCAAGAGCAGCAGATTTTACCATGAAAACAAAGCTCACGACAAGCCCCAAAGTGAAACACAGATTCTGAAATAGGAGAAGTCTAGATCACAAGAAATACTTAAAAATATTTGTGCACCAAAAAGATCACAGAGCTTGAGAAAGAATCTTCCTCCAAGAAGCCATGCTGGCTGGAGTGAGGGAACTTTGAGGGGTAAGAAAAGTAACTTACAGCAGCCTAAAAGTTTTAGGGTATCTCAGGGGAGGTCTATTTGAACCGGATGGTGAATTCTAATCTATGACTTAAAGGACCACAGAAGTATGTTTACTAGATAAAATGTATCTGTATCATAGAATCATAGAGTTGGAAAAGGCCCCAGAAACTAATATTCCGGCAGGCATTTAATATGTGATTATTGTGAAGAAAGGGGCTGGTTGTTTTAATTGTGATTTGTTTGTTGTTTTTAATATGTACGTTAACTTTGTTTTAATTACTGTTGTTTGTTTAATGAACATTTTAGCTTTTCTATGTTACAGTTGTAACCATGTTTTCTTTTTAAACTATTGTAAGCCGCATTGAGTTCCTCTGAAAAAAAAGCAGGGTATAAAGAAAGATAATAATATTTTAGCATAATAATAATAATAATAATAATAATAATAATAATAATAATAATAGAATATTAAGATTAAGCTCAATAATAATCATAAAATTATTTCTTAAAATTGTACTTTATAAAAATATAAAAATATTTTAGCATCATCATCATCATCATCATCATTATTATTATGCTAAAATATTTTTTATATTTTTATAAAATACAATTATAAAAAATAATTTTTATTATTATCACTGAGCTTAATCTTTTATACGTATTTCAAACCACGTTGAATCTCATCTCAGGAGTAAGGAAGGATATAAATTTAACAAATAAATAATCAACCTCACCCAGCTTGACAGTAGAAGCTTCTAAGCTGCTCTACAGGTCTGTTCACATTACAGAGATATAGCACTATGATTCCACTAGCTGCCGTGGCTGAATCCTGTGGACTCCTGGGGTTTGTAGTTTGGTGAGGAACTAGAGCTCTCCGGCTGAGAATGCTGAATGCCTCTCCATGAACCACAAAACCCAGCATTCTGTAGACTGCGGCTGTGGCAGTTAAAGTGGTGCTATATCTTTGTAATTTTGGGGAGCATAAGTAACACCCCTGAACACAACATGCATGCAACACACCACTACAACAATGCAGAGCAACACTTCCTAGCTTGAACCTCCACTTTTGCGTTGAAATTTTGTTTGGGGGCAAAATGCGACGGCTGCACTCATCTTGACACTTCCTCGCAACCCCAAAGCGGTCCCTACCTCCCAACTTTTTCCTAACCATTTTTTCTTTCTTTCTTTCTTTTTTTGTTTTTTCCTTTTGAAAATGTGAAACCCAAGCTTGCTGAGAGGCAAACTCTGTCTGACCTCAACAGATGCCAAAGACAAGAAGGGGAGAGCAGTTGCGGTGATAAATAACCAAGAAAGACCACGGCAATATGCTGGGTGATGTCAGAGTGCCCTTGTCACCCAAAGGTTGGAGAAATTACTTAACAAATTGGGAGGAGGACGAGATGGGGAGAAGCAAAGAAAGCAGGGAATAAATGGGTGATATAGAGGCCGTGTCGGGTAGTTTTCAGGCTGCAGCAGAGGAAGAGAAGGCAAAAGGGGTTATTGCATCCTCTCCAGTGAAAGATCAACTTTGTTTGACTCTTTTCTCTCAACTGTCACCTGGTTTTATCCATTCCCACAAGCTGTCTAATGCGCCAGCTGCATACCTTCTAGCATTTCATGGAAGAAAACTGGGACATGTGGCACCAAGCAACGTCAGACTGGGATCGAGATGGAAAAGATGGAAAATGAGGATGAACACACAAGCTGGGAGAGACTCCAGCATTTTGCTTTTGCCTGAGCCTACTGGGAAGGGCAAGATTCCCCTCCATTCTCCTTCCCCTGCCGACTGAATAGAGTGCAAACTATTTAGTCACTTTGAACTTGGTTTGCAGCGACTGAAGTAAGCAGAAAGCAAAGGAGGAAAATGGCTGGAAGAGAGAAAACCCTGAGATGTTTTAAAAGCAGCTGAAAAAGTGAGATGACAGAGGATTAGTGCATATTCTCCCTGCCATACCATGACAGTTGGAAAGTGTTTCTTTTGCAAATGCAAACAAATCTGCTAATGGCCTCCTTTGTAAAAGAAAATGCTTTCCAAATGGTCTCCCACCAGGAGAACAACAGAAGAATAATGACTTCATGTGGTAAGTCCCAGCCAAACATGCTATTATCCTGTTGTAATTGTGATTTACTTGCCTCGTGTAATAAAGCCCATTGATCAGAGGCGTATCTAGTATAAACAGTGCCTAGGGCAAACATGGAAGTTGTGCCCCTACCTACAAGGCTGCTTCCTTCTCTGCCACTTCCGGCACTGCTTTTTTGCACTCCCTGGCGTTGGCATCCAGGACATGTACCCTCCTTGCCACACTTTGCCATTGATTCACCTTTAAAACCTTTGTGAACTATCTGTTAGCATTTGGTTGGCCGTTATAGAAACTGCAGATCTGGACTAGTTGGAACTTTGATCTGATCCAACCCAACCTGATTTGCGTATTCAGTGGCTACCACTCAGCGTGTGCATTCAGGGACTTGTAAAGATATAATTAAAAGCACTGATGAACTGTGTTGCCTGTCCATCACCCTGTATGGCTAACAGAGCCAGCTATTATGTCACTCTTCAATCAACGCCTTCCCAAGCCGAGGTAGAGCGATCCCAGCCTTGGCTGAGGTTCTCCATCATTTCATCGAAAGCCTTCGTGGCTACAAATTCAGATCAAGCAGCTTGACATTCTGAAATGCTGGAGACTGTGGGTCGATAGCAGGGAGGACAGATCAATTCCTGTGACAGCTCGGACCACTATAATCGCTTTTCCTTCACCTTGTCAAAGTCGCCTCGGTTTTACTCCAGTCGGAGCTGGGGCAGGGTGAACCGGTTTGGGGAGAAATACACCCACACTCTTGTATTTTGCTAGGCAGCTTGTGTACAGCTCTGCAGAGGCGCACAAGAGCTCAAGGCCACATCCTCCCCACACAGTGTAAATATCCACATGCAGAGATACACCATGCAACTCCCACCCAAAAGAGCAATATTGAACAACACATGTCCATGACTAGGTGCCTTTGTGTGATAGGCAATGCACAACTGCAATGCACAATGCACAGCTGCAATACTCAATGTGCAGTGTGCAACCGCAACATGCAAAGATGTGGGAGAGAGGAATCATGTTGACTGCATAGCTCTGCTTCTGCTGCTGTGAGCGGAATACATCCATAGCTCAGTGGTGACTCTTTCGGTCCCATATGGAAGCACAGCTTATGTATGTCTCTAACTGGATGCCAACCATTGACTGGTTGTTGGGGCAGAGGGAGGGAGCTGGCAGTCCTGCTGTGACACTTGCAAAAGTAGAACCTGTTCAGTCTTAAATAGCAGCTGTAGATCAGGAAGAGCAGACAGAAGCACTTCACTGGTTTCAGCAACAAATTAAAGTGCTGGGAGCAAAAGGTCAGGCAATACCCTGTTCCCCTTTAAATATAGGATGCTGAGCTAATGAGGCCAGCTGGGCCCATTAACTAATGGCTATAAATTAGCTCATTTGCAGTCATTCTGTTGCTGCAGAGCACAGCTCCTAAGCCCCTGGGCAACCCTGTCTTACTTGACTGGCTTCTTGGTCCTCTGGCATTTGGTATGTATTTTTGGACTAATTTTTCTGATAATTCTCCTCTTGCCCCTGGATTCAGCTCAGAACTGCTTTCTTGCCTTTGAACTTTGGATGGCCTGAACCACATTTCTCTCTGCAGCCCTGTGTAAGCTTTGGGACTGGGTTGGTTTTCCCCTGCCAGTTCTTGGTGACTTTAAGTATGCTCACATGGGTACTTGCCAGCTTTAAGTAGAGCAGTATGGACTGGGTACAGGACAGCATAAGAGCAGTAAGCCTACTTTTGTTAAATGTTTAGATGCTAATTCTTTAGATTTTTGTATTTGTATTTGTTTTGTTGTATATATTTAATCTTGATAAAAAGTATTTTTAAAAAAGGCTCTCAAAAATAGGCCTTATATTTAGTAGCTGGGGTGTTTTACCATATGAAGTATGCCAAGAAACCATTGTGTCCATTTTCAAAGCACTGGAATTTGTGGATGAATCCAAATCCAGATGTTTCCAATCCCCTTTGTACTTTTTTCAAGAACTGATTCTTGGAGGTCTGGGATAGAATGTCCAGGAAGGTTGAATTGTTCTACAACTGGTTTGGGGTATGCCCATTTATAATGTTTGATATATTTCCCCTAATCATCCAGCATGTAGAGAGCTGAGGAACACTGTTGACAAAGAATTGCATATATGTTGGAAAACTTAGCATTCTCTCTCCCCTTTCCCTCTTGTTCTAGGACAAATGGGGCTTAGCTAGCATAAGGTTAATTTTTCCTTGTATGTAAAAGCTCTTCCAGCCTTCTCAGCTAAAGTCTCAACTGTTGCTCTATGTTATTTTAAAATGATTGGCTATGGTATCCAGACCATGTGACCCAGGATACACCCTAGAGTCAGTCATTGGCCTTACATAGAAAGGCCACACCTTTCTCTCACACTGCCCCTTTTGCAATCTTGCTTTTAGCACCTTCTTTCTGCTATGCTAGCATCTCCACCCAGAAGTTGGTGAGTTAAGAATGAAGCTATTATCTTCCCTAATCCTTTTGATAGTTAGTTAAGATCAATTATATGCATATGTAATTGTAAAGTTTATTAGTAAATCTTTTAAGTTTGGAACCTGAAATTGCCTGCCTTGTTTTGCTTTCAAATCAGCCTCCAGTTCAGGGAAGCCACACAGAGACTGGGAATATTTTCTGCAACTCTGTTAAAAGAAGGCGAATTCCTCACAGCTTTCGGTTTCATAGAACTTCCCAAAGCGCTAACACCTTGAGGAAACTCTAACCTCCCAACAATATATAGCTCAAATTATGTTTGATTCAGTGTGAGAGGAAAGCTTGCAATCTCAATGTAAATGCAATATTCAAAAATATCACTAACATGTTGGGGAGTCATAGAAAACTTTGAAAGTATAGCTTTTAAAAGATAAAATACAGCTTATGGAAGGGAGCTGTTCATTGAACAAAAACTACTCTGAAACCCATAGAGAATTCTATCAAACTCAAAGCACATTTTGTTAAAACTCACAGTATTGTAGCTCTATGCAGATTTGCTAAAAAAAAAATAAGATTACCTCTCTTGTGACTTCAGTCTTCTGATTTTAAAACACAGAGAGAGAGAGAGAGAGAGCGCACACACTGGAGCAGCAAAAGTATATCACCACACAACGCATGCCTGTGTCACGTGGCAGTCTAGGGAGATTCAAACAAACTCAGCTTTATTGAGCAAAAACTGCCCTTACAGCTTGGCAAAGTTCTATTCAACTTCTCTGAAAGGAGCTATAGTAACACATCCCCAATCAATAAAAGCAATGGTTCTTGGTGAACAGAAAAGGCAGGCAGATTAAACTACTTTTCACGTCCACACTTGCTTTCAGCTTTCAACTGCCTCCCCTCTTTAAGACTCCCCCCATCCACCTTTCTTGTTTAAAACATAAACAGACCAGCAGTGGTATCCCAGTTATATGCAGAATTACTCAGACATAAAATTACTCGGTCCCAAGTAATTGGTCCCTTTCCCAGGCATATTTGGTGAATACAAGAGAGAGAGAGGGCCCTCTTGGTGGTTGCTTCCAAATTTTGGAACTCCTTCCTTTAGCAAGTAAAAACTTCCATATTCCAAAAGGCTTTTGGAAATTGACTGTTTTTAATGGCGTGTTATTTATTTTTTTGCTATTTCCTGTCTCTAAACTAAGGGCTTTTCCGCATGGCATTGTTACAGTGCTATTACTCCATTTTCAACATCCTGTGAAATTCTGGACCTTGTAGTTTCCTGAGGCCAAAGAGCTCTCTGGCTGAGAATTCTCAAGGCCCCTCTCTAAACTGTGGGAAAGCCCCTTTGTTACATAAAGAAAATATAAGTTTTTGCAAATGGAGGTGCTGAATACTTCCATCTGCACTGCCCACTGCAAGACAAAACAGGCAGAACTTGATGTTATTCTTGTATATGTCACTAACAGGTTTGAGGCCAGAATCATGGGGGAGAGATGTTGCTCAGCTCATTCTTCTCATTCTTCATCCAAATGTTCTTCTCCACTTCTGTCAGACCAAGACAGAAGATGATATTGGCCAGAATTCCTCTGGGCACTTACACCTTTTAAGAAATAGAACTGAGTAGTTTCACAACATCCATATTCAGCAAGGGGCCGCTGTTACATTCCTATACACAAAGGTCACTGCACTGAGATTGTATATCAGGAAACAATGCAACCGACGTGCATCAGGTCACCAGCTAGGAAGTGCATTGAGAGGGCCCAGCATGCATTGGGAATTCTTGCTCGTGTCTCATTATGCACCTTTGCAATTTGCTAACAGGTTTCCTTAGCCCTGCTGTTACGTAGCTAAGTATACATAATGTTATGCAATGCAGGCTGGGGTAGAGAATTCTGGCCGTTGCTTCAAAAACTATAAACCTGCAATGATCTTGTATTTTAGATGAAAATGCACACTGCCGATGAGACAAGGGGCATCCCAAGAGCATTTATTCTGCACTGCCTCAGCGAAGTTTTCCACTTTCCCAGGCCTGCCTCCCTCTCTTTCACATGCACACAAAATTAGAGTTGGCTTCCATTTATCCTGTCCATGCACCAGGAAAAGCTGCCACCATCAGCATTCCATGGCAGGTCCCACTGAGCCACTTTCCTTCCAGTTGAGAATTAAAAAAAAAAAAATGTGACTGCTAGCAATGCTGCTATAAACTGTAAGTTGGGGGATAAATGAGGGACAAACCAACTGGCTGCCTAATGACGTGTTGTTGGAGAAATTATTTGCTTTTGCTCTTCAAGCTTAGCCCAAACTCGTCCCCATCCAACGAGACTCTTGGGTAAAGTTTCCTGAATGTAGCGTATTGATCAACGCATTAGACAGGTTGGTCATCTGCGGTTGTGTGCATACCTTGGCACTTCTTGAGGTAATCAATGATATTTTTATAGCTACGGGTATGAATCAATAGACTAGCAGCTCTCTTAATTGATTCGTCTAAGGCCTACCGTCGGGTAGACTATCAATTATGTCCAATCGTATCCATTGGATGTTAAGCAATGACGGCAGGCCATCAGAGCCGGATCCTGTGAAGAGGAAAGGAAGGGAAATCTGGAATCAGCCAGAGCGGTTTGGCTCACTTCTCCGGCAAATACGTGGCCGTGGCCGGGAAGCTTATTTAGAGCATTCAGCTGGTATCATCTGACTTACACTGGCCTATCGGTGGAAAGCAGCCTCCTTAACTGGATTGTGTGAATTCCCTCCTTTTAAGCAAAGCTAGGTAGATGTGTTCAAGTGAGCTCTTTCCCGCATCATGCACGACAGGGCTGTCCCGCTATGGGGACGGGATGACAGTGGTCCACAGGTCATGCTTCTGCACTACGTCATTACAGTCCTGCTCCTATCCTGCCTCCACTTGTTGTGATCGCAGGCTATGCGTGAGGCTCCCATCCTTGCCGGCCATGCAGAAGGTCAGGAAGCATGATGGAGGCACTTCCTTCTGCACCGCGGCATGGGAAAGAGCCTGGCTGCGCTCTGGAAGGCAGGCATGTATCGCTTGTGCTCCCTTCCAAAGGGAGCCAGGCAGGTGCAGAGGGGAGCATTCCTGTCTCACTCCCTTCCCAGCCGAGGTGCTGCCAGGATTGCGATGAGAGGACGACAGGATCAGGTAGGGTGCACAAATGGCCAACATGTTGAACAGCAGTTTCCATCATCTCTCACCATTGATTATGCTGGCTAGAGCAGTAGGAAACTGTAGGCAATAAAATGGCATCCCTAGGGCTACTGTTGCCGGTCCCTCTTCTTATAGAATCATGGAGTTGGAAAAGACCCCGGGGGTCATCCAGTCCAACCCCCTGCCATTCAGGAACACACATCAAAGCATTCTCAACAGATGGCCATCCAGCTTCTGCTTAAAAACCTCCAAGGAAGGAGACTCCACCACACTCCGTTGAGGCAGCAGCATATTCCACCGGCGAACCGCTCTGACCGCCAGGAAGTTCTTCCTGAGGTTCAGGTGGAATCTCCTTTCCTTCAGCTTGAATCCATTCCTCCTTGTCCTAGTCTCTGGAGTAGCAGAAAACAAGCCCGCTTCCTCCTCGACCGGACTTCCCTTCCAATATTTAAGCATGGCTATCATGTCCCCTCTTAACCTTCTCTTCTGCAGACTAAACATCCCCAGCTCCCTAAGCCGCTCCCCATAAGGCTTCATGGCTCTCAGACCCTTCACCATTTTGGACGTGCTCCAGCCTGTCAATATCCTTCTTGAATTGAGGTGCCCAGAACTGGACACAGTCTTCCAGACGAGGCCTAACCAATGCATATGACTCTGTGAAACTCCAGGCAGTCTGTGAACACAAGACAGAAAGCCATCAACTCTGTCACCCAGAAAGCTTTGCCTGCTGGGACGTCTCCAGAAACATGATCCCAACAAATCTGTCATTTCTGTGCCCAGTGTAATGACACAACCTTTGGCTTGATGTGACCTTGTTCCCTGTCCCAGCAAGTAAGATGATTTCATCCAAAGAAGCAGACAGGGGTGATAGGTTAGAGACAGACAGAGACCTTTTGTTTACACAATTTATTTTCAGCCACTAGCCATTAAAGAGGAGAGCAACTGGGAGCATGCATAAATCAAGGTCCTTTGTGTTCTGTTGGAGAAAGGAAGTTGTATAATTGTAATAAAACTCTACTGGGAAGCCACCTTGGACTGAGGATTGCTCTTCCTGCTTCTCCCGTAAGGACCCGTTATGTTATCAACAGAATTTAGCAAAGAAGCTTTCTATGGGTGCAGTGATTTTAGTCTGCAGATGTATATGTGTGTGTATACACACACACACACACACACACTCTCTCTCTATACAAAAGTCAAAGTTTGCATGCTTGTTTGTCAGTGTGAGGCAAAGACCTCCCATGATTGGCTGTGTGAGGCGAAGACTTCCCGTGATTAGTTGCCTCAGAAGATTCTATGGAATCCTGGGGTTTGCGGTTTAGGAAGGGACCTCCAGAATTCTCAGCCAGAGAATAGGTCAGTTGCTACGGAGATGAGGCCTAGCAGCAAGGAGGAGGGCAATGTATTCCCTCAGGAAACCAACCTGTGTAAACGTCAGGAGAAAATACAACCGGAACACGGTCTCAAAGCCCGAAAAACCCCACAAGAACCAGCCTGTGTATGTTAATAACTCTGAAGACAGATTGGATTGGGAGATATGGGGAAAAGTTACAGGTACTGGAGAAGAGAGTTTGGGGAATTAGAGAGAGAGGATCTCAAGTCTTTCTAACAAGTGTTACCTATGAGAAAATAAAATCCCAGGCAGTGCCAGGTGTAGATGCTTGTCTATCTATATTAGCCTGTCCATATCTTAAGATTCTCAGAGGACAGATTTTTCTCAATCCTTCCACCGACAGAGGCGTTCTTGGGGACGCGTAATAGGGTCGTCTTGGTGGTTTCTCCCAAGCCGTGGAGTCCCATTGCGTGGAAGGCTAGACTGCTCTTCCCTCTGCTCTCTTTCCATCAGCAGGCAAAGCACCTTTTTATTTCAACAGAGTTTTGACGGTTAACTGGTTGTGTCTTTTAATTGGGGTGCATTTGTGTGTTCTACTTTTAGCTTTACTGTTTTGTTTTAAAATGATTTAATACCGTTTAAATTGCCGGCATTTTAACGCAATAGATAATATGGGGGTTTTGTTGTTGGTTTTTACTTTTAAAAAAAAATCACCAGGGTTTTAGTTGTACCTTGCTTTAACCTTGTTGGAAACCTCTTTGAATCCCATATTAGGGGAGAGGTTATGGGTCCCCACTTCTGTTACTGAGGTGCCCATTGTTCTGATGTTTAATTTTTTTTACATTTTGTGTCATTATTTTGCTTATCATTGATTATCTGTATCTACATTTGGCTATGTCATTGAGTTTTGTCAATTTAATTTTGTCCAGATGAGGACCCTTGGCTAATTAATAAGGTGTGTGTGAGAAAAAGCCGGGGATAAATGAAAGGAATAACATTAATTAACTGAATCAAGTGAATCCATTACCATGGAGTAGTGACTCTATTCTTAGGGCCTTTCTGCACTAGACAGTTCTAGTGGTATTATTCCACTTTCAACATCTTATGGAATCCCGGGGTTTGCAGTTTAGGGAGGGACATTTAGACTTCTCAGCGAGGGAGCTCTTTGGCCTCAGGAAACTACAAACCCCAGAATTCCACAGGACGTTGGAAGTGGAATAATAGCACTATAACAGTGTAGTGTGGATAGCCCCTTAGTTGTACAGCTTTCCTCTGCAAGCTGCTCTGCCTTGCATATGAGGTGTCCTGGTACTGAACCTCTGTTGGAAGTAGGGTTCAGGACCTGGCTAGCCCCCACACCACCTAGGCAGCGCCAGGAGGAAAGCTTATAAAACTGAGCGTGGATTCACCGCTCCATGGCAATGGATCCACCAGCACCCTCTAGTGTAGACAATACCGAGCTAGATAGATGAACAATCTGATTCAGGATAAGCCAGTATTGTATGTTGCCAATTCAAATCACTCAACCGTGGAGCTTCTGTTAGCCTCCCATAGGAAAACATTCCTCTGTTCTACGGCCCCAATCCAAAGAAAGCTACAAAGATTTTAACAGATGCCTTCATGGGCCAGAATCGTGTTGGTTAGTCCCATTTAACCAACCCATTGAATTGTCAGTTAACACATAGGCAAACCCAGTTGATTCAATGGGTGTGCTCTACTTGGAAGTAACAATGGGATGTAAGCCATGGTTCTCAGATGCTGTGTCTTAAGAAATTTTTCAGGGGGGAAAAAAAAGCAAAGCATTTTCCCTATCAGTGGAGGAAGACAAGTTTAGCACAACTGGGCCAGGGGGTTTGAATTGCTTTCCCCCGGAGATGATACATTTCATGGGCATACAGTTGTAGCTATGTAAGCAAGGATATTCAAAACATGGACAGCAGAAATGACACAATGGTAATAACACAACAATACTCAACATATGATCTGAAACACCAGGTAGGAGGAATCATCTCTCCTGCCCGATGGGAAGATTAGCACAGAAATATATTTTATATTTTGGAATTTTAGTTTAATATCATTGAAGCATCTTGCATATTTCGGTTATGCGCCTTGGTCAGTTTGCTTTACATTGCGTTGGGTTTTGTGTTTCTCTCTGAACAATTTGTTTTACAATTGTGTTGCGTACCTTTATATCTGCATTACTGTTTTCTTCCTGTGTGTGTGAGTGTATTTTAAGCTCAACACCTTTGGCAGGACTGGCTGTTGGTTTGTTATTTTACATGTAAAGCACCATGTACACTGATGATGCTATATGAATAAGTCATCAAATAATAACAGCAACATTATTATATATTATATATTAATGTATTATCAATGTATATAATATATATTTGTTAATATATATTCCATATTGATATATTTATAGTTTATATATTTTATTAATGCATACATTAGCATAATAATATTTACACAACTGAAAAAAGACAAAGTGCCCTGACTCCAATTGACCGTCTTAACTAAAGTAAACCCATTGATTCAGTTGGATTTACTTCTCGGTTGACTCATGATTCAACGTTTGACTTAACAGATGTATTTTAGCTGGGCTTAACCCATAGGATCCAGGCCAATGTGTCCCTAAATCAAAAGTGCTGGCCCAAATATTAAGCATTTCTGTGGAAAATGTTTCTCTACAAGACTATGTTTTGGAACAAAAGGGTTTTCCCAAGCCCTGGGCCTTTCCCCCAAGGGAAGAGTTTTGCATATAGAACTGAAGTGTTAAAAATTTCAGAAGAATGTGCCGAAGGCAGTCCCAACCTCAGGAAGAGAAATCCATCTCTCTTTCCTCATGCAAAACCACTGATGAGTTCATGAACTGTGCAGAGCAATAAATCAGTTTGGATCACGTTGGAGCCCGGGAAGGTTTTTTAGCCCCCTAATGGGCATTCTGACAATCTGATTGTGCCATAATTCTTTGTAGCTGTCACCTTTGCAGGCCTGTCAACATGCCTAATCTTTTTTCATTGGGATGTCAGGTTTTGGTAAAGTAAAGGGATGGGTGGGAATAACTTGTCTGAGTGTGGAAGCCTGGGCATTTCGTGTCATCATCACCCCGATGGAGCAGGTGCGGGAATTTGGTTTGTTACTGTTTCTTAAAAAAAACAACGAGAACTTCCCAAAATCCGCAAGTTCCTTCATGAATCTGGTGGAAAGAAGTTGACATTTAAGAAATCTGAATGTGGCAGGAAGCAAAATCGGTGGATTTGCCAAGTCAGTGAATCAGGGAGTTGGAAGAAATCACAAGGGCCATTGGGTCCCAATTCCCTGCCATGCAGGAAAACACCATCAAAGCATTCCCAACAGACGGCCATGCAGCCTCTGTTTAAAAACTCCCAAAAAAGGAAACGCTATCACACTCTGAGGCAGTTCATTCTACTGTCAAACTGCCCTTATTGTCAGGAACTTCTTTGCAAACTTTAGACGGAATCTTTTTCTCCTGAAGTTTGAAGCCATTGCTCCATGTCCTAGTCTCTAGAGCAGTATAAAATAAGCTTGGTCCATGTCACCTTTAACCTTCTCTTCTCCGCGTTAAACATACGCAGCTCCCTAAGCCACTCATCATAGTAGGACATAGTTTTCAGGCCTTCTACTGTTTTGGTGGCCCTTCTCACGTTCCAGCTTGTCAATATCTTTCCTGAACTGTGGTGCCCAGGAAGGGACACAGAATTCCAGGTGGAGTCTGACCAAAGCAGAATAGAGCGGTACCATCACTCCCCTTGACCTGTACTCCTATTGATGCTGCCCAAGATTGCATTGGCTTTTTTAGCTGCTGTGTCACACTTTTGACTCATGTTCAGCTTGCAGTCTACTAAGACTCCTAAATCCTTTTCATAAGTACTGTGGACGGAGGATGCTGCGCTTTTAGAAATCTACCTTTAGAATCCAGTTATATCCTGCTGTCTACCTTTCTGCCATTAAAGCTGAAGAGCCTGTCAGAAGAAAAAAAGCAAGGGCCAACCGAACTCTTTGAATTCAAAGAGTTTGGGTGGCCCTTGCTTTTTTTTTTCTGACAGGCTCTTCAGCTTTAATGGCAGAAAGGTAGACCATGGCCCCTTCCATGCCGTGTTTGTTGAAAAGGGCCAATTCAAATGGTTGAGAATTTTGTGCAGTTGATAAAAACTTGGCAAAATTCACAGAGTTCTTCCGAATTTGACGGCAAGAGCTGGAGGTGCTTTTAGAAACAAAACAAATGAAGGAGAAACTGTATTCCTGCATCGTGGATGGTTGAAATAGAGAGACCTTGTGGTTGCTTCCAACTCTGACTCTGTGGTTCTATTTTCTTGCACACCTGATTTTAACTCTGTTTCTTGTTCTTTCCCAATGTGCTTTGCTCCTCCTGTCTATCATATCCACTTCCCCATCAAACGCCCATGCTCTGTTGGGAAGCACAGACACAAATTGATTATATATTTCCCCTGAGGGACCTGATGTTTGAACCTAGAGGAAAGCATTTTCTGTGTAACATCCCGTTTATATATATTTTATAAAATCCTCTGCTTCTTTCTCGCCTGGGCAGTAAAATCTAGGGGAAAAAAAAATAATGCTGAGCGTATCTTAGCATGAAAGCATATCTTACCCAGAGCTTTGAGAAATTCCCCTTTGGACTGCAGTATCCTTCAGCTTCATGGCCATATATCTATAATCAAGATTCCACCTTGCCGTCTATGTTTTGCCACTTTATGAATCCATAGCTGTATTGCAAAAAAGCCACAGAACCTTGGTTGCTGTGAAGAAGTGCATTCAGCCACTTCTGATGCCTGTATGCGCTTGTCGTGCTCTGGCACTTCTGGGGCCATTTCCGCACTAGACTGTTACAGTGCTATTATTCCACTTTCAGCATCCTGTGGAATTCTGGGGTTTGCAGTTTAGGAAGGGGCCTCAAAGCCCCCAACCTGTATTCAGAATTATTAGCATACAGAGGTTGGGTTCCTGAGGGAATACACTGCCCTCCTTCTTGCTGCTAGACCTTGTCTCCATAGCAATGTACCTTGGTGTGGATGGTCCACCAGTCACTCCACTGGCTAACATTGCACAGTGGATAACTGTATGCTGATATGTCATAGCAGCCCTAAGGTGAATGTGGATATTCCCAAACTACTCAATTTTGCCCGTGTGTAAGGTCATTTATAAAGATGCTGGTCCTAAGCAGAATGCCAGTCATTCTCTGCAAGAGACATGGAAAAGAAAACTATCCCCAAATCATATTCCCAGTGCTTTCGTCACTATGGCCTGTTAGTTTTCACGGAGCCAACTGCGGTGCCCAGAATGCACATGGACGATGGCCTTAGTTTTACTAAACCTTCCCAGATAAGGGTAAGAATCTCCCCATTTGCCTTAAAATGGACCAGCGGTTGAAATTCAGTGCCAGGTTTCCTATCCCAGACTGAACACCTGAATCTTCCATAGTGATCCAGTGTTTAGTAGAGGTTTGAGCACTGGGCTAAACTCAGGAAAACCAGAGTTTAAATCTCTATTCAGCCACTGGGTGACACAAGACAAGTCACACTCTCTCAGCCTCAGTGGGAGGCCAAGGCAATCCCACTCTGAACGAATCTCGCCATGAGACTCTGTCATAGGTTGCATTAGGCTTGCCATAAGTTGGAAACAATTTAAATGTACACAACTGCAACAACAACAAAGGTGAGGTGGGCAGAGTATGGCCTCTGAATCCCATTTTAGTGGCCCTTGAAACCGCTCAGTCGCACAAGTCCCCCATGATGTCGTGGTTTGAATGTTGAACTATGACCCTAGGGGTGTGAGTTTGATTTCCCGTTTGGCCATGGAAACCCACTGGGTGACCTTGGGTGTGTCACACACTCTCTGCCGCACACAACCCCATGAGAGCCTCGCTTTGGGGACACCATTAGTCAGGAATGACTTGAAAGCACAAAACAAATATTTAAATAATTGTGTGTGTCTGTGTGTGTGTGTGTGTGTGTGTAAATAAATAAATATATATAATACACATATATATACATATATACATATATACATATATACATATATACATATATACATATATACATATATACATATATACATATGTGCGTGCATGCATGCATGCATGCATGCATGGCATAGCCCGGGATTTTATTTTCTCATAGGTAACACTTGTTAGAAAGATGTGAAATCCTATGTCTCTAATTCCCCAAACTGTCTTGTCCAGTACCTGTCACTTTTCTCCATATTTCCCAACCCAATCTGTATTCAGAATTATTAACATACAGAGGGTGGGTTCCTGAGGGAACACACTGTCCTCCTTCTTGCTGCTAGGTCTCGTCTCCATAGCAACTGGCCAGGCCCAAGAGCTCTCTGGCTGAGAATTCTAAAGGCCCCTCTCTAAACTGCAAACCCCAGGATTCCATAGAATCTTCTCAGGCAGCCAATCGTATGAGGTCTTTGCCTCACACAGCCAATTGTATGAGGTCTTCGCTCGACACAGACGAACATACAAACTTCGACTTTTATATAGCATGCACAGAGAGAGAGAGAGACAGAGACAGAGAGAGTGTGAGCTCTCCTCAGGTGCAACAAATGGCTTGGAAAGCTAAGGACCTAGGGAATGAACTTTGTTAACCAGTCATTCTTTGAAATAATCCCTTTCCACACTAGCAAAGTTGAGGGACGGGAAAAGAAGAAGAGAAATATCCAAAGCCTTGGCCTTCTACACTGCGCTCTGTATAAAGTTGTCTGTAGCTGGCATGCTCTTTAATAAAATTGACTTAGATTTGTTGATAAGCCTGAAGCAAAGTCAATGCGAAGTGTCAATCTTGCGGTGCGTGAGAACCTTTAGGGGTCAAGCGGCTTCCCGTATATGATCATTGTATCAAAGATATGTCAGCAGCGTGTTAACTGTTTTTCTTATGAATCACACTCGAGATCAACAGGAGGTTCCGATTAGAACCAAGACAGAAGGGAGAGGAGGAAGGGAGAAGGGTCCGACCGGCACGGAGTTTTATGGGAGAGAAAAAGGAGAGAAGTGAAACCCATGGCACTGGGAACTGGTGTCAGCAGGGGAGTAAGTCTGGTCCAGGTTTAAGTCTGAACTTTGAAGGAACAATTGTTGATGTGTGCCTTCAAGTCATTTCTGGCTCATGGTGAGCCTATCATGGGGTTTTCTGGGGCTGAGACTTTGTGACCCAAACTCACCCAATGAGTTTACACAACCGAGAGGAGAATCCAACCCTTTTCTCCAGGGTCTCAAACCACTGCACCACACTGGCTCTTTAGAAGGAATGATCCGTGGTGCCAGATCCTTTGCCCACCGAAAAGTCCGGCACCTTGGAGAGCTCCTGTAAAGTTTGGGCACTTTTGCTGCCCCGCTGACGTGAAAGAGAACCAGCATGGAGTAGTAGGTTGAGAGTTAAACTACAACTTCAGAGACCAGGATTTAAATCTCTTTTCAACTATGGAAACCCACTGGGTGATTTTTGGGCAAGTCACATTCTCTCGGCCTCAGAACAAACTTTGCCAAGAAAGCCCCATGATAGCCTCACATCAGGGTCGCTGTCGGCTGGAAATGACTTGAAGGCACACAACTACTGCGACTGTCATGGAAGCCACCAACTGGTAGGCAAAGGCCTTTTTATTCCAACGGGCTTTTAAAACAGAAAGTTGGTAAAGAATGGGCTGTGGGCGCTCTACTATTTTAAACTGAACTGCTTTAACTGCTTTTTAAAATCTTTTAATGCCGTAGAGAATTTTCTTCTGGGCGGGCCCCAGCTGTCCCTTTATGACCCAAAAGTGAGCACTTCCTTCTCATGGTGGTGATTTTTCTGAACATACTGCCTTCTTCCTCTTCTCTTTGCTCAGTATTTGTATTTTCTGGGTGTTCAGTGCTGGTTTTCTAGTTTGGAGGTAATCTAAAAAAAAATAGTTTCACTATGCTTTCTGCTCTTCCTTCCTTCCTTCCTTCCTTCCTTCCTTCCTTCCTTCCTTCTTCTCTCTCTCTCTCTCTCTCTCTCTCTTTTTTTTCTTTGGTCAGCATATGCTATAAAGTTCTATAGTGATTTTGTAATGCATAATTTTTAGACAATAAATAACTTTTGTTTTTTAGAAAAAAAACTTTTAACGGTATTTCATCCTTTCAGATGGAGTCCCAACTCATTTCAGTATTGTCAATAGTTCAATTCTGTTTTTATGCTCCTTTTTGTATGTTTTTTCACTTATTTTTTTTTAAAATTGTAAGCTGTCTGAGGTCCCAATTTTGGGAGAAAGGTAGGAAATAAATCAAATCAGTTCAGACCTAGAATCTTCCATACACCTGGACTAAAATGCAGAGCTGTTCACTGCCCCACTGCTGTGAAAGCCACCGAATGCCACAAAATCCAAGAGAATTTTAGTCCCTTTAGGAACCTGTTTTGCCCTTTGGGCTCTCCTGACCCTTAGAGGTGGTCATTGTAGGAGTCTCCCCTGCCCACCAGCAGTGGTGGCCACCAACTCCAGTAACAGAGAAAATAAGATGCCATCCCAGTCCTGTAGATGTTGACTCTTATTTGAACTTGACAGTAAGTCCTATCAAGTTCCCCATGACTCATGGGGAAGTGTATCTAGCATTACAGGCTCCGTCTTGCTACTGGAGGTCCAAGTTGAAGATTCTTTGTGCTTTGCAGTACATGACTCTTTGGAGAGTAGGAATCTGCCTCGTATGAAGTCAGATTGCTTGTCCATCTGGTCCTGTAGTCTATTCTGTCTGGCAGCAGCTTCCCAGGATGACAGATTTATCATTACCTGCTGCTTGGTTCTTTTAACTGCAGATGGTGGAGACTGAAGGTGGGACCTTCACAGCATGCAAAGCAGGTGCTTTACTGTTGAGCTACAGTCCTTCCTTGTTGCGGACTTTCGCTGCGATGCGGCTTGTGCTGTCTACGCCAGGGTTGACATTCTACCACCCACTTGAGGTATAGCCAAACACCAGCTCTCAGCTATTCTAGCCAGCTTAGCCAGTGGTGAGTCATACTGGGCACAGCAGTTCAAGAGCACCTAGAATGCCACAAAATTCCCATCCCTGGTCTACAGCAGTGGTTCCCAACCCAGGTCCTCCAGATGTTGTTGATCTGCAATTCTCATCCTTCCTATCCAGTAGGGAGAAATGGTCAGGCTGTAGCCCAGCAAGATCTGGAAGACCTCAGATCTGGAAGCCCAACAAGATCTGGAATGGAAGCTGATGTCCTTCACTCCTGGTCTAAATAGCTTCATTTGCTTCTGACTATAGATTTCATCCTACAGAGGGAGTGGTAGCCAAATAGGCCAAAATCCAGAGCAGATAAATATCCTGATGATGTGGAACCACCATTCACCAGTGAGTCTCTCCTACCCTAATCTGCCAGAGATTCATCTTGAAAGCTTCCACATATTCGGACTGAAACTTGGAGCACCACTTTGCTGGCAAGCAAGTCACCATAGGAGGTCTATAGGAGACTGAAAGTGGCTTTCCAAGCTTTCCCTTCAAATATTTAAACATGGCTATCATGTCCCCTCTTAACCTTCTTTTCTGCAGACTAAACACACCCAGCTCCCTAAGCTGTTCCTCATAGGGCATGCCTTCCAGACCCTTCACCATTTTGGTCGCCCTCCTCTGGACACATTCCAGCTTGTCAATATCCTTCTTGAATTGAGGAGCCCAGGACTGGACACAGTATTCCAGATGAGGCCTAACCAAAGCAGAACAGAGTGGTACTATTACCTCCCTCGATCTAGGCACCATACTCCTATCGAGGCAACCAAGAATCGTGTTGGCTTTCTTGGCTGCTGCATCATGCTGCTGACTCATGTTCAGCTTGTGGTCTACCAAGACTCCTAGATCCCTTTCACACATACTGCTATGCAGCCATGCGTCCCACATCCTATATTTGTGCATTCGATTTTTTCTGCCTAAGTGTAGGCAGAACTGCACAATTAGAACCCTGTGATCCTATTTTTTATTGCCATAGGAACATCCTGGGTTTTGCAGTTTAGCGAAGGCTATTTAGAATTCTCAGCCTAAGGGCTCCAGTCCCTCCCCGAACTACAAATCCTAGAACCCATGGGATATAACCATGGCAATTGAAGTGGAATCATAGCATGGTAATGTGGAAGGGCTGCAGAGTTTTGCTAACTCTGAACCTATTTAGGAACCCGGTTCAGGATGCTGGGGAACTTCTTTAGAACCTGGATTGAAACCTGAAGTGAGTTCACCATTCCATTGACAGGAAAGCTATCATCTGCTACTGTTATGGAGTGGGTTGAAATGTGCTTTTAAGAGGTTGGAACCTGCTATAAAGCAAGGAAACAAAATGCGCACCATCTCTAGAAATTCAGAAGAGTTCAAAGAAATGACGTAACAGGTGGGACAACCCAGAGCATGTGCCCATCCAAGAACATTTGGAGCATCTGAAATTTAGGCAGGGCCCTTTTTCAAACAACCCAGGCTCCATGCTCCTTTTTGAACCTGACAGTGTTTTCCTGTTTACTCTCCACCTCCCAACCTCAAATCATTTTCTATGTCACCGCAAAAAGAAAAAAAGGCCTTCCTGTTTTGTTTTTTCTCCTTAAAACAGGGTGTAGCGATGAAGATTTAAAGGCTGTAACAATTAAGATTTATGCAACTTCCTCTCCGCGTCATAAATATTAATAAGGGGAGCCCAGGAGCTTGGTAAAGCCATCACTGCTGAACCAAGGAAAGATGTGAACTCTGGTCTTTCGGGGGTTTATGTGTGAAGAAACTCAGGGAGAGAGAGAGAGAGAGAGAGAGAAGAAACTGAATTAGATGTTTTGCTGCCCAACCCACAATGTGAAGCAACCACGCAACAGGGCTTGGCAATATTATTAAACTGTTGCCTATTTAAACGTGGACTAGAACTTAAACTGTGAATTATGTGAGATAAGCGGGGACTATACAATGGGAGTTGCTGAGGCAAGGGGGTCACCCCAGACCTCCTCCCCCCAGCTTCCCTTGGGTGAGATACCAGGTCCCGAAGTGAACCCATGAGACTGGGTTGCCACCTCGGCCGGCCCTTTTCTGGAAGGCAGATCCAAAGGCCCAGCCCTCCTTGTCGCACCCCCCCAAAGTGGGAACTGAAAACCATGGGCTTGACTCAAGAATGAACTCCATCACCGTCCTCCCCCTGTGTCTGGTGACGAGATGAGAGGGCTCCAAAGGTTTATCCTACACCAAAGAGTGCCATAGGTGCTCACCGAAACTTTAAGACACCCCCCGTTTACCTGCTATTGTAAATCTCTTTAAGACACCACACTAAGCAGCCAGTTGTCCGGTCCCCTGGCACAGTGTAGGGCAGGCAAAAAGAACCCTTCATGGTGGGAAAAAATCCTACCCAGCCCCGAAGCAACCGGTAAGCTCACACTGAAACCAAGGGTAGGAAGGTGGTCACGTCAAAGGTCAAAAGAGGCCGAGAAGGGGGTGACGTGGCTGGAAAAAGGGGCTCGCTTGCTTCACCCCCTCCCGGCATACTCTGCGACCCCCAGTCGCACAGTAAATGGATGGGTCCTCCATGTAGGAGGCCACAAAAAGTGTGTCCCCCTCCTGAGCCACTGCGTGGCACGGATTACCTCCAGCTGTCCCAACTTGGTGGGGACAACCCTCTGTCATACCACCTTTTTCCCTTGCTTTTAAAGGTCTCAGTTTCTGTCTCTTCCTCCTGCTTTCCCCTGTTTGTTCTCAGTTACTTACACCTGCTTGTATTCAGTCAGCAGGGGGAAGACAACAGTGGGAGGCAGAATTTTACCCTTCCCAGTCAGCTCAGGCAAAAGCAAACCGCAGCAGGCTCTCCTAACTGGTGTGTTTCTCCTCGCTGCTGACTGTTGCCATCTTGACCACGCCATTGATGTCGCTTGGTCACACAGCTCCTACTTCTCATCTATACCTAGAAATAGTTGTATTCCGCCACCCCTCTCCTTCTCAAGCTAGGACTCAAGGAAGCTTCCAAACCTACAGGGTTGTGTAAGTGGGTGGCTTTTATTTCTTCTTGTTGTTCACAATGGTGTTAGACTTGTTAAAACGTTGGCTTTACAATTTGCTTGCTTTTAAATTTTTGTCTGGTGTGAATTTGTGACATCACCGCCTATGACCTCACGAACCGTCATCCCTAAATCATAGAATCATAGCAATGTAGAGTTGGAAGAGACCCCAGGGGCCATCCAGTCCAACCCCCTGCCATGCAGGAACACCCTCAAAGCACTCCCGACAGATGGCCACCCAGCCTCTGCTTAAAAACCTCCAAGGAAGGAGACTCCACCACATTCCGAGGCAGCAGATTCCACTGCCGGACAGCCCTGACCGTCAGGAAGTTCTTCTCAGGGTTGGGTCCAGAAATCACAAGGCTTCGGATAGTCCCAAGCAGGCAACCCTAGCTTAGTCTTAGCTGATGCTCAGAGACGTTGACCTTATCTGAAGCATACACCCTGGCTTCGGGAGTACACCCCGGGAACAGAGACCTACAGACTCTGTGTAACAGATGTGAAGCCAAGGCACATTTTTCAAGCCGACGTGGGAGGGGGAGGAAGCGGATTTGTTCAGAAAAGACCCTTGGGAGCCAACACCTTCTCTCCTTCCCACCCTCCTCTTCTCTGCTGTCCTGTGGTCCTCCTGTTGGAAGAGTTGTTGTGTCAAGTAGTTATTAAAAGTGACAGAGCCAGCTTACGTAAGAACTCCTGAAGCCTAGTAAATCTCCAGCCACCCTTAAATAAAACTTTATGCTGGCTAATAAATTTTAATGCTACTTGTCAGCACTTGATAACTGCAATCATTTAACCAGGCAAGGTAAAGGGAAAGGAAGAAAAGGGAAGAAAATCAGGGGATCCCAGGGTTGAGGGAGCAGCAAGCTAAGAAGCACAAGACTTTCTGCTTTAAGGGTGACGGAGTTGGAGGGAATGATCTCCTCTCCCTGGTGGGGGACAGAGAGCTGCCCCCCAGGAATTTAAAAAAAAGGAATTTTCCTAAGCCCCAAAGTTGTGTGATCTGACTTTTGATTCAGAGCAATTAGGATTCTGCATTATATGGTTAGATACTTTAGCCAGTCAGCTCAGAATAGTCAGCGGTATTGGGAATCAATCACTATTTCCCCATGTCCTTCTCTAGTCTGAAATATTACACTTTTATTAAACTCAGCTAGCATATTCTCCACCAAAAGAAAAGAAAGCAGACTTACATCAGCAAGAATGCTGTTTTGCAACCCTTCCATGAGAGAGCCAGCGTATTGTAGTGATTTGAGTGTTGGACTAAGACCCTGGAGACCAGAGTTCGATTCCCCACGCAGCCATGGAAATCCACTGGGTGATCTTGGGTGCATCACACACTCTCAGCCCCAGAAAAACCCTGACGGATTCAATTACAGTTGCTGTAAGTTAGAAATGAATTGAAGGCCACAACAACCCTTCCAAGTGTCGAATTGTCAACTTCGTACCTCCATGTGCTGTTGTTTTCAAATGGTGCAGAATATGGATGCTCAGTCATTTCAGTATGTTGCCTTCTGCATTGGTAAGTGGAACAGCGGAACAATCTGTCGACCATATTCTTTCGTAATGTCAATTGGAGAGCAGGTATAAAAAGAGAAGGACTCATCCTTCATTAGGTAAACTCTCACCTGGCAAGATGCAGAGGTGATCCAATACTCATAGAATCATAGAGTTGGAAGAGACTCCAGGGGCCATCCAGTCCAACCCCCTGTCGTGCAGGAACACATATCAAAGCACTCCCCGTGACAGATGTCCATCCAGCCTCTGCTTAAAAGTCTCCAAAGAAGGAGACTCCATCACACTCTGAGACAGCCTATTCCACTGCCGGACAGCTCTGACCATCAGGAAGTTCTTCCTGAGGTTCAGGTGGAATCTCCCTCCCTGCAGCTTGAACCCATTGCTCGTTTTCCTAATCCCTGGAGCAGTGGAAAACAAGCCTGCTCCCTCCTCGACATGACATCCGTTCAAATATTTAAACATGGCTATCATGTCTCCTCTTAGCCTTCTCTTCTGCAGACTAAACATACCCAGCTCCTTAAGCCACTCCTCATAGGGCTCCATGGTTTCCAGACCCTTCACCATTTTGGTCGCCCTCCTCTGGACACACTCCAGCTTGTTGAATCCTTCTAGAATTGAGGTGCCCAGAACTGGACACATTATTCCAAATGAGGCCTAACCAAAGCAGAATAGAGTGGTACCATTGCCTCCCTCAACTATATTCCTCTGTTTAAGAGTTAAACATTAAGGAATGGGCCCCCCTTATTAGCTGAAATATTTCTGATCATATGTACAGCTTCATAAAAAAATTCTCCTTGGCCTTTTTTAAAACAAAATGGTTGTTGTGTGTCTTCAAGTTGTTTCTTAACTATGGAGACCCTAAGTCAAACCTACGACAGGGTTTTCTGAGCAGAATTTGTTCAGAAAGGGGTTGCTTTTGACTTCTTTGGAGGCTGAGAGAGTGTGACTTGCCCGTGGTCACCCAGGGACAACCTTGGTCTCCCGGAGTTGTAGCCAAATGCTCAAACTATTACATCACAATGGCTCTAAATGAGAATATACATTTCTGTGTGTTTGCCATCCTTGGTCACCGAAGGAGGCAGGAACCAAAATGTTTGGCTCTTGATTTATATTTTTAAGTTCTGTTTGTTAATCCCTTCAAAACACAAAGAGAGAGAGAGATGTAGTTCAATGCTCAAACCACTATACCACGCTGACTCTCCTTTTGTGAAATTTGTCTAGAATTAATGGTTCTTAGTTGCACTTAAGAGTCGCCCTTGGAGTTTCCCAAGTCCTGATATTTTTACGGCACAAATATGTACAAATAGCTTTGTACATACAGAGAGAATCCTCTTTCACATGCACGTCTTTCTATTTGGTGGCTGTGTTAATATTCATGCTAGAGATATCAGAATGAAAAGCTAGAAAGAGCCCCTGTGCTTTTAATGATTCTGTAAAAGAGCAGATTTCAGCAGATGTTATGTGTCACACAACCAGATAACAAACAACTGCTGAAATTCCTGCCTCTACATAATAATTAAAGATACAGGAGCCCTTTCTAGTTTTAACTCTGGCAACCTTAATTAAAGGTACAGGAGCTCTCTCCAGTTTTCACTCTGGAAGCCCTAATATTTCTTGGTTCTATTTCTTGGAGAAAAATGTTCTTTTTTTATATCTTGACTGCCTGTCCCTTCTGTACATCAGATGTTCTCTGTTTCTTCTGTTTTTGTGACTACAGGATACTATATGGTGTGTCAACCCTAACTCTCAGGATTCACATTTCTGAGCACTATATTCCACCAAGGATGTATCCACATTGTATAGTTTTAATACTTTGATACTTGAACTGCCATGGCTGGATCCACCTTATAGAATCTTGGGGTTTGGAGTTTGGTGATATGCTTTGGATTCTCTGGAAGAGAGCTTTAATGTTGTCGTTCGGGGAAGTGCACTAGAGAATGCATCACTGAACTACAAATCCCAGGCTTCTAAAGGGTGCAGCCATAGTTATAGTGGTATCAAACTGTAATAATGATGCACTATCACAAATCTCAAACTTTACTGTTGTTATGATAGAAAGTCTTAGGGCTGGAGGGTATGTAGAAGCTCACCTGAAAAATTCTCTAGTCTTACTGAGGCTCATAAGTATTTTGCCTCGACAATCCTTAGCTGTTTTTCTAGGGAGAAAAAAGTTTCCCCCTTCATGAATAGCGGCGATAACCTTGGGAAGCACAGAAATCTCCAGAGAATCACAGTAACCTGTCATTGCTTCCTTCAAAGCAGTGGTCTTCTGGACCTAAGAACAATCAGTATAGGCACTTGAAATTTTGCTTTTGACAAAATGCAGTGATACTTTGAGCTGTGGTTATCACGGAAGAGAGAACTTTCCATTGGACTCTGTCACATCCTATGGGTACAACTCTAAACATGAGTACCAGTGAGTGTGCCATGTTGACAACCATGGGACAAAGCTTTCAGTAAGCAAGCATACAGGATTAAGGTGCACAACTCCAAGAAGAAAGGAAAATTGGTTCAGAAAGAAGAATGGAAGAGAGATCAATAATGAAGGTGTAGATAGATACACGGAGTGATTAAAAGAGAGAGGAAGGCCGGCAGTATGGAGGTATAGACAGGTACCACTCTATTATGCACTGGTTAGGCCTCATCTGGAACACTGTGTCCAGTTCTCGGCCCCTCAGTTCAAGAAGGATATCGACAAGCTGGAGCGTGTCCAGAGGAGGACGACCAAAACGGTGGAGGCTCAGGAAGCCACGAAGCCCTATGAGGAGCAGCTTAGGGAGCTGGGGATGTTTAGTCTTCAGAAGAGAAGGTTAAGAGGGGACATGATAGCCATATTTAAATATTTGAAGGGATGTCATGTCGAGGAGGGAGCGGGCTTGTTTTCCGCTGCTCCAGAGACCAGGACAAGGAGCAATGGATTTGAGCTGCAGGAGAGGAGATTCCACCTGAACCTCAGGAAGAACTTCCTGGCGGTCAGAGCTGTCCGACAGTGGAATATGCTGCTGCCTCAATAGAGTGTGGTGGAGTCTCTTTCTTTGGAGGTTTTTAAGCAGAGGCTGGATGGCCATCTGTTAGGAGTGCTTTGATGTGTGTTCCTGCATGGCAGGGGGTTGGACTGGATGGCCCCTGGAGTCTCTTCCAACTGTATGTTTCTATGATTCTAGGTAGGGCAGTACTGAATGTGTAGATAACACAAACTGGTTAAAAGAGGGAAGAAAAAATGAATGGAAGGAAGGAAGGAAGGAAGGAAGGAAGGAAGGAAGGAAGGAAGGACGGACGGACGGAAGGACGGAAGGACGGAAGGACGGATAAAATTAAAGGAACAGAGAATATATAAATAGGAAGGAAGGATTGCAAATTCAAAAGAAAAACAGGGACTTTTTTAAAAAAAATTCAGGGTAAATCTACAGCTAAAGTTGAAAAGGACTGCGAAGAGGCATTTTCTCTTTGAATGCTGCTGTCTGTCCAAGCATCTCCATCTCTTTGAATGAGCAGGGCTTTCCACTCCAGCTATATCGCCCTTGCTTGCAAGAGGAAGCATATGAGAAACAGGACTGGATTCATATGTTCTGGTCACAAGGGGGTAGCATTGGTACAGCTGTATAATTCCTTCAGCTGAACCGCCGTTGGTTCATGGTGGCTCTCTGGGCCTCACTTTCAAGACGACATGTCCTGGTTTCTTCGCTGAGAACTGCCAAGAGAACGATGATGGCATTTCCATAACTGAATGCACAATTGGACGAGGAGGCCAACACAGATCCTCCGTGGCTTTAGATTGGGAGAGACAGTAAATCACATGTTTTGAGGCTTCATGCTTCAGGTAAAGATTCAACCACATGCTAGGATAATATTGGGAGGGTGGGAAGCATCAGTTCACGAAATAGCTGGATGATCTTTCTCAATGCCTCGTCGTTGTGATATTCGAGTCCCGGTAAGACGGAATATAAATAAAGACAATGAGAATCAAAGATAAAGAGAGCCAAAATAATTGATTAGGACTCCACGAGACCAGGGTTTAAAATTCTCACTCATCCGTGGAAGCCCACTTGGTTACACTATCTCAGCCTTAGAGGAATCATAGAATCATAGAGTCATAGAAATGTAGAGTTGGAAGAGACCACACGGGCCATCCAGTCCAACCCCCTGCCATGCAGGAACACCCTCAAAGCACTCCCGACAGATAAAAGCAATGGCAAATTGCTTCTGAACAAATCTTGGCAAGAAAAATCCCTTGATGGAGTAGTCGTATTGGAGCCAGTGCAATGCATTGGTTTGAACATTGAACTGGGATTCTGGAAGACTAGAGTCTGAATCCCTGTTCGGCCCTGGAAACCTCTGGGTGACTATGGGCAAGTTGCTCTCTCTCAGCCTCAGGACAAGGCAAAAGCAAACCCTCTCTGAACAAATCTTATCAGGAAAACTGTCATGTCATTATTTCTCCTAGACAAGTAGAGATCTGTGGAATGGCAGGGGAGGCTCGCGTAGTTGTGTAGAAATGCTGAGTGTAAAAGGGAACAGTGGGGATGTAATTGAGAATTAGTGTAGGCTGGCATGTTAAAGACTAACTGGACAGTATTGTTTGTTGGCTGGGGCAAAAAATAGCAATTGCCAGCTTAGGTAAATAACATTTTGTTGTTGTGCTTAGCTGAATGCAATCTGAGGGTGATTTACGAGGATTAGGCTAGAGGATGCAATTTGGGGGGTGGTCAAAGACGAAGGAAAAAATTCTAAAAATCCAAGTGACTGTAGACAGGAGCTGCTTCAACCACAGACAACCCATTTGGCTATTATAGGAAGCAGGGTGTAAACCTGGAAGAACCACCAATGGGTGTCAGGAAGAGATGCTGATGGACTGTTGTGTTTTCCTGTATAACAAAGTAGCTGAAGCAAGGTTTTAACTCCAGCAACATTTGTTTTACTAGCCTATTGTGTTTCCAATAAGCAATATGGAAATCACACGTGTGTTTTCTTGAGCAACACAAAGTAGCAGTTCTTGACAAAAATGCTGTGTTAGGTTCACCTTAGGGTTACTGTAAGTCAAAAATGACTCGAAGGCACACAGCAACAATAGAAATATTAAATTCACATTCACTCCATTCCTCATTGAGTTATATACGACACAATGCCAGCAGAGTTCTTGCTCAATTTGGAAAAGCATACAATAGGGGTGCTTTAGCTGCCCTGTGAGAGCCAGCAAGGTGTAGTCATTTGAACATTGGACGATGACCATGGAGATCCGGATTCGGTTCTCTGCTTAGCCATGGAAACCCACTGGATGACCTTGGGTACATCACACACTCTCAGCCCTCCAAAAATCCAGTGAGAGGTTTTCCTTAAGGTTGCTGTAAGTAGGAAACAACTTCAAGGCATACAACAACTGCACACTTGCCCCGTGATGGCAGACTGCTCCTGCGTTGCATTCCTCAATAGTTCCGAAGGAGCCCAAAGAAAGCGATCCAGGGCATCAGGACGGGGAGGATGGAGAAGACACAAAACAACTCCCAGGGCCACCTGTATCCTCAGGACTGCTCCTTGTCCATGCCTGATTGAAATGGATCAGCTTTATTAATAACCACTGAAGAGGAGAGCCAGTGTGATGTAGCAGTTTGAGTGTTGCATTAGGACTCTTGGAAACCAGGACTCAAATCTCTGCTTGGCAATGGAAAACCACTGAACCTTGTCTTCCTCCGAGGAAGACAAACCTCCTATGAACAAATCTGTCCAAGAAAACCTTAGGATAGCTTCACTTTGTTGTGGTTAACTGTGGTCAAGTTAACCTCAACTTATGGCCACACTACGGCCCTTTCCGCATGGCATTTTCCAAGTGAAAGGGCGCCTGAAGCGGCGCATGATTGTGAGGAGCGATGTGCATGACACACTCACAATTGTGCAAATGCTCCAGGGGCCAGCAGGGGCCGATTGCGCACCTTTTCATTTTTGGCTGGGAGTAGAAAATGGTGCGTGATCGCGCATTGCTCCCGGGCCCCGCACGCACTTACCTGGCATGCGGAGCCTCCAGTGCTGCACCAGTCGCACTTCCTGCCCCAGCACAGCCTGGGAAACTCCTAGGCTGTGCTGCGGAAGGAAGAGGCAGGGCTCTCGCGCGAGCAGGCAGCTCGTGCAGAGCTGAAGCAGCAGGGACGTGAGAGCCTCTCGCCAGAGGCTGCTCGCGCAATCCCCGCACCCCAGCGCTGGAAGAAGGTAGGGTGTGGAAAGGGCCTAGGAATGAGAGATCTCCAAGTCACTCTGTCATCAACTGTCCTGCTTAGGTCCTGCAGATTCAAGGATGTGTCTTCCTTGATTGAGTCTATCTATCTATAATGCAGTCTTCCCCTTTTCCTACTGCCTTCCACCTTCCCAAGCACTATTGTCTTTTCTAGGGAGTCAGGTCTTCTTATGATGTGGCCAAAATACAACAACCTTACTTCTGTCATCTTGGCTTCTAGGGAGAATTCGGGCTTGATTTGCTCTGAGACCCATTCATTTGTCTGTTTACCAGTGCAGGACATTGATAGAACTCTTCTCTAGCACCACATTTTGAATGAATTGGTTTTCTTCCTGTCAGCTTTCCTCACTGCCCAGCTTTTATAGCCATACGTAGAAACTGGAAATACGATGGAATGAACAATCTTAATTTTAGTAGTCAATGATCCATGTATACAATTGAGGATCTGGTCTAGTTCCTTCATAGCTGCCCTTCCAAGTCCTGGTCTTCTGATTTCTTGACTGCAGTCTCCATGCTGATTACTGCCTGAGAAAAGGGATGGAAAATCCTGAACTATTTCAATGTCTTCATTGTCTGCTTTAGAGATATGCAAATCGTCTGTGGTCATCATTTCTGTTTTCTTGATGTTCTACTGTAAACCTGCCTTGGCACTTTTTGCTTGACTTTCTTCAGTAATCATGCCAAGTCTTTACTGTTTTCTGCTAGTAGTATGGTATCATCTACATAACTGTTGATTAGCTTAGGGGCATCATACATTCGAAATGACTTCAAGGCACAGAACAGCAGCAACAAAATATTATTGTTCAACAATAATACAAAATATCGAGATCTCCAAATTGAGATTGGACACATCTGGAAAGAGAAAACAACTATACTTGCAGAGGCAGGGAGCTTCTCAATGGACTGAATGAAATCATCACCGATGGGATCACAATAGGACAATTACAAAATGCAGCACTTATGCCACATTATCTGATGATACATCACTGATTCCTAGAGTTTCAGGGTAGATTCCAACTCATTAGTAGACCACAAGCTGAACATGAGTCAGCAGTGTGTTGTGGCAGCTAAAAAAAGCCAATGTGATTCTAGGCTGCATCAATAAGAGTATAGTGTCTAGGTCAAGCAAAGTAATAGTACCACTCTATTCTGCTTTGGCCAGATGCCACCTGGAATACTATGTCCAGTTTTGGGCACCACAATTCAAGAAGGATATTGATAAGCTGGAATGTCTCCAGAAGAGAGTGACCAAAATGGCAGAAGGCCTGGAAACCATGAAGCCCTCTGAGGAGCAGCTTAGGGAGCTGGGTATGTTTAGTCTGGAGAGGATAAAAAGTAATATAAGCTATGTTTAAATATTTGAAGGGATGTCATACAAAGGATCGAGGAAGCCTGTTTCCTGCTGCTCCAGAGACTAGGACACAGAGCAGAGGCTGGATGGCCATCTTTCAGGAATGCTTTGTTTGTGTATTCCTACATGGAAGAAGGTTGGACTCCATGGCCCTGGTGGTCTCCTCCAGCTCTATGATTCATTGATGGTCCAAACCTCACTGACAACTCACAGACTGTGAAACTGATAGCAGCAGCACAAAATGTTGAGACCTACAAAGTAAGATTCAGAGCCTCTGGGAAAAGAAAACAACGGTGGTTCCAGTGGTGATAGGTTTTCTGGGGGCAATTCCAAATGGGCTGACAAAATATCTGAAGGAAGTTACCTTAGATGGAATCACAATACAATTACAAAACGTAACCCTGCTTGAATCATAGAATCATAGATTTGGAAGAGACCCCAGGGGCCATCCAGTCCAACCCCCTTCTGCCATGGAGGAACCCACATCAAAGCACTCCCAACAGAGGGCCATCCAGCATCTGCTTAAAAACCTCCAAAGAAGGAGACTCCACCACACTCCAAGGCAGCATTTTCCACTGCTGAACAGCTCTGACCATCAGGAAGTTCTTCCTGATGCTCAGGTGGAATCTCTTTTCTTGTAGTTTGAATCCATTGCTCCTTGTCCTAGTCTCTGTAGAAATACTCCACAATATCTGATAATCCCTCACTGATTCTTTGGTACTTGGAAAGACTCCAGATCACTGATGATCCAAAACTCTAGTCAGTAGCACCTTTTGAACGAGGAATTCAAGACTAACAACAGCATTTCGACAGCAATTTTCAAACACTGGGAAACCTGGAGGAGAAGTCTCTCGAGGTCTAGATCCATTGATGGACTTTTCAGAGGCCTCTGGCTGGCTGTTGTTGGACAAAGAATGGCAGGTTTCCATCAGATTCTTTAGCCAATCACCACATCTTGTTTGCTGTTAGCTCCAAATGTACAACCAATGTGTCATTTCCTCCTCCCTCTAAAAGGAGTTCCTGGACTCTTTTGGCTTCTTGCTGATACTCCTATGGATTTTCGCACTAATCCTCGGTCCGTCTTCTTTTATAATTGCCTGCAAAAGAATCCGCTCATGGTAAAGTCCTAGGCTGGCAGAGCAATCAATTAAATATCAATTAGTCAGATCATCAGTCCATGGAGGCATGAGGGTAAATGGATAGCTTGGAACCTGTAATATTTGCTTGCTATTTTGGGATGAGTAACTTAAGGTGGATTTATGTTAGTAGGATGGGCTGGCCTGTGTGTTTCCAAGGGTGGATCTAGAGAAAGCATTAGGAGCATTAAAAAGCTTCTTGAATTGGACTTTCTTTTCAAGGATTCAGCTCATTTTCTTCAGATTCAGATGTACATTTTCTTTGACAGTCTCCCCAATGATAGATAGAACCTTTGGAGGTTCAGAAAAAATAGCAGATGAATTTGTGTGGCATCATACATTCGTGTATACAGTGGCAGTAGACTTATGGCCCTCCAGAAGTTTGCAGTTCCCATCAGCCTTAAGCTAGTATAGCTAATGATGAGGAATGCTGGGAGCTGCAGTCCAGCAGCATCTGGAGGGCCACACCTATTTAATTATTTAATTTATACCATACCTTTCTCCCAATATGGGGCCCAAAGCAGCTATGACCATTAATGTCCTTAAAACCTCTCCGTGTATCTGAAGGCCCCAACTGGGCACCTAAGCAAACTGGCTCAGCACCCACCATCTCCGATGAAACAGCAGCAGGAACAGGCGTAGTTTGTAGCTCCGTCAGTGTGGAGTGGCAACTCACTTTTAATGGCAGCTTGCTGTGGAGCTCCTCCAAACCTAAGGAGATTGTTCAAATGTTACAGGAGCTATTCAGGTCCTGAACCCTATTCCCAGCTTAAGTTCAGCACCCGGATAGCTCCCGTGATATCATTCCAATCTGTTTTCAACCTGGGGGATTTCTAGGGCAGGCTCCTGTGAAAACCAAAGCTGAAATCACTGCTTGCAGTACTGGGGCTGCCAGCTACACTCGGGTGTGGAAACTCTGGGCTTTCCCATGGTGCCATCGTTTGGTTGTTTTCCAGCCTTTGTTCTATAGGATGCCTCTCTTACATTGGGAATGCCTCTCCTAAGGTTGGAGTATGTCCCCTAAGGCAGGAATGCTTCTCCTAGAGCTTTGTCAGGTTAGGAAAAGCATGAAGCTATAATATACCAGTATTTTGGCCCTGCCCTTTTTTCTCTAATTCCGTCCATTACTGGAATGCAGCCTCAAAGAACTTTTCAGAGTTCTAACAGCTGAAAGGAATTCTCCGCCCTTTCTTTAAAAGGATGTCCAGTTGCAGGTGATCAAAATGCTTTTCTTTTATCTGAGACTCTAGAAAGCTGCTGCCAGTCAGTGCAGGCATTACTGAGTTAGAGGAACAAAGAATCGGCCCTGACATAAGGTGTCTCTTGTATCCAAATGCTTGACTCTTTCACTGAAAAGGATGAAGCTAAAAACTCTCGACATTGATTTCAACTTTGAGGTGCCCCAAGCTGCAGGGAGAATCATATATTTGAAGATTTTCCCATATGTATTTTTGCTTTCACAACAACAACAGAAAGAGTCCCTGCATGTGGATAGCTAGCTAAAAGAAGACCACCTCATCTGACATGCTAGCTTTTCACATGCAGGGAGCTTCTCAAAGTTGTTCTCTGGGCTTCCTTTTCTTCAGACTGAAGCAGTAGAGTCAGAGAAAAAGAAGCAGCAAGTGAGGGGAAGGGGGTACCAGTTGAATTTTTGTTTTTAAGCCTGTGTAGTGTTTTTCCTTCTCTGATTTCCCCCCTTTCTGTTCTTTCCTTCGTTGTTGTTTTCTTTGCACAGCCTGGAATGTGTAGCTTCTTTCATCAGATCATTTTCAAACACTGCCTTCGAGAAGCACAGCCTCTTTCTTCCCTCGTCTGTGTTTCTGCAGGCCTTTAACCCAATTTACTTCCCTTGATAAGGTAAGTAATACACTTCCTTTTAGATCCAAAGAGCTTACAAATGTCGGAGCCTTCCATAACTGGATAATTCTGCTGTTGCTGCTGCTTTAAAAAAAGAAACCATGCTCATTATCAACTCATAATGCAATCAGCCATCTAATCCTTTTGGCACACGAACGAGACCGATGCAATTTTTTTTAATAGAATAAATAAAGGATACAGGAATCATCCATTCTGAAGATGTGCTGATGCGTCTGTCTGAGGACTGGCTTTTATTCCAGACATTAAAGGAGCTATGTAAGGTTCTGAGCCTATTTGGGGAACGGGATTCAGCACCTTGATCTGGCTGCATTGGTTAGGACCTGATTGGATAATGCTGGTTACAACCATGTGTTTGTGTGTATGTGCTTTCAAGTTGCCTGTCAACTTATGGCAGCCCCATAGGGATTTCTTAGTCAAGGAACACTGAGAGGGGTTTTTTCCAATTCCTTCCTCTGAAATCTAGCCAACAGTACCTGGTATTCCTTGGCAGTCTCCCATCCAAGTACTAACCAGCCCTGACCCTGCTCAGCTTCCAAGATCAGACAGAATCTGGTGCCTTTGCTGTATTTAAGCCTGCTGATTATGTCCTTTAAAGACCTAGATAGCTTGGGCCCAGACTATGGGAAAGAATGTACCTTTCCATGTGAGCCTGTCAAAGTTACCAGGGAAGGGCTTGCTTTTTCAGTCTCACCACCGCAGGGATGTTGGGTGAGGATATAGTTATGGATTTCATTCGTATGCTTTCTCACACATTAGGACCCGAGGTGTCTGCCAAAGAGAATCAATTAAAAATAACTATATATGTGTGTGTATATTTATATATTAGCTTATAGACCTGGTGTTGCCTGGGATTTTATTTTCTCATAGGTAATACCTGTTAGAAATACATTAAGGTGGCTTTACAATTCAGACAAAGCAGCCAATCATATGAGGTCTAAAAAGCTGGACCTCCCAGCCCCTTCACAGCAGTACTTTTTCTGGAGGTATAAAGTTCTCTGAAGGAATCAGATGCAGTTGAAATACACAGATTTGAGCTCCTGTGTCTCTGATTCCCCAAACTGTCTTGTCCAGTACCTGTAACTTTTCCCAATATTCCCCAATCCAATTGGTATTCAGAGTTATTAACATACAGAGGCTGGTTGCCTGAGAGAATACACTGCCCTCCTCCTTGCTGCTAGGTCTCATCTCCATAGCAGGCGGCCTATTCAAACAGACCCATTTGACTGAGGCCCAAGAGCTCTCTAGCTGAGAATTCTAAAGGCCCCTCCGTAAACTGCAAACCCCAGGATTCCATAGAATCTTCTCAGGCAGCCAATCATATGAGATCTTTGCCCGGCACAGACGAACTTTGACTTTTATATTTATGTATATACACACAAGATACAAAAAGCAGCAAAAAAAAAAAAAGAAAATTCATGATATACATAAGCATGGAAAGACATATTGAGATAAAAAAAGGAGAAAAAATCTTAATAAAATTTTAAAAACAATTAAAAAGTTGCATATCCAACTGTATAAAAGACATGCGAAAATTTAAAATATAAATATGAGTATAAAATTTAAAAAATAGATAAGAAGCCTCCCTGCTAACACCTGAAAATCCTGCTTAAACAGAAAGATTTTTGTCTGCCAGCAAAAGGAGAGCAAGGAGGACCGGGCTAGCCTTCTACAGAAGGGAGTTCCAGAGGGTGGAAGCAGACATTGAGAAGTCTCTCTCTGTCTTCCTTCACCAACCAAGCTTGAGATGGTGGTGGGACTGAGAGAAAGCGCTCCTTGTTGGTCTTAAAAACTCTGGCAGGTTCGTATGGAGTGATATGGTCTTTGACGCTGTCTGGATCTAAGCCATGTTGACAAGACCCTGAAGTGTAAAGATATATCATTGAATACTAAAGCTAGGATGGTCCATGCCATTGTATTTCCTGTTTCTATGTATGATTGCAACAGGGAACAGAAAGCTGAAAGGAAGAAAATCAACTCCTTTGAAACGTGGTGCTGGAAGAGAGTTCTACAGATACTGCTGAAAAGAAAGAAAAAAGGAAAGAAAGCCTGAATTCTCCCTAGAAGCCAAAATGACTAAACTGAGTCTGTCGTACTTTGGACATACCATGAAAAAACGCGACTCACTAGAAAAGCTAACAATGCTTGGCAAGGTAGAAGGCAGTAGGAAAAGAGGAAGACCATGTTCCAGACGGATCGACTCACTCAAGGAAGACATCTCAATGAATCTGCAAGACCTGAGCTGGGTGGTTGGTGGCATAGTGACCTGGAGATCTCTTATCCATAGGGTCACCATGTTGAAGTCAATTTGACAGCAGTGAACAACCACAAGCCACGGAGGGAGAGACATGGGAGAGAGCCTTCTTGGGGACTGCTCCTAGGCTGTGAACCTTCCCATGGCAGGTTCAGTTGTCCGATCTCTTTGATCTCTTTCCACCAACAAGCTGAGACCTTTTTATTTAAGCAGGGCTTGCTTCTTAACTCATTGTGGCAAAAGCTCTTTTAATAAAGGGTACCCTTCCATGGTGGTGGGATCATGGTCTCCTGGGAGGGAAGAAGCTAAGCTGACAGTAGCAGGACTGCTAGTAGGGTCTCCCATGTCAGACTTTTGCTGAGCAGCCGGACTAAATGTGCCAAACGGCTGCTGTGCAACAGTGGTAATGGGATTGGATGGAGACCCTGGAAAAAGATCTCTCAGCAACAGCAGTAAAGACACTTCAGCTAACTGTTGTTAGTGCTATGCAGAAGGAGGAACCAATAAACCACATCTGAATGTCTTTTACCGTGAAAGCTCTATGATGAAACCATCCTAAATGAACACAGAGTCTCTTATTCACAGGGTTATCATAAGTCAAAGTCAACAGGATTGCAATTAACAGCCTTTATCTTTTTAAAAAAACCACACACCTAGATTCTAAATGTGTTTCAAACTGTTGAAACCCTGAGTTTTTAACAGAAGCAGCTTGATTTAATTGTTTTCTTAAACTCTGTGTACGAATAAAGTTTCAGGAGTATCTTTGTGTTTATTTTTGCAGTAAGCCACCATGCAGGCAGAAAGGGAGGATATTGAATGGAAGGAGGGGTGGAAGGACAGAGCTCCATTAAAGTCAGAAATAAAACCCAGAATAGATTCACTATACTCCGGACATGAAAATCCTCAGCCATTTCTGCCTGATCAAGGTCTAAGACTGTCCTGAACTTGTACCCCCAAGGGATACTGACCTAGAGGTGAGATTCACAAATTTCTTCATGCTTGGGGTACAAAGACCAGGAGGTTCAAGAAACCTGAGTGAGGAAGAAAGTAAAATGGGCAGACTTTCCCATCCTTATGGCTGGAATGTCTTTGCTTTTTTTCTTCTTCGTGGACCGCAAGCTGAACATGAGTCAGCAATGTGATGTGGCAGCCGAGAAAGCCAACAATTTTTGGTTGCATCAATAGGAATATGGTGTCTTGATCAAGGAAGGTAATGATACCACTCTATTCTGCTTTGGTTAGACCTCATCTGGAATACTGTGTCCAGTTCCGAGCACCTCAATTCAAGAAGGATATCGACAAGCTGGAGCGTGTCCAGAGGAGGGCGACCAAAATGGTGAAGGCTCTGGAAGCCATGCCCTATGAGAAGTGTCTCAGAGAGCTGAGGATGTTTAATCTGCAGAAGAGAAGGTTAAGAGGGGACATGAGAGCCATGTTTAAGTATTTGAAGGGATGTCACCTCAAGGAGGGAGCGGGCTTGTTTTCCGCTGCTCCAGAGACTAGGACAAGGAGCAACGGATTCAAGCTGCAGGAAAGGAGATTCCACCTGAACCTCAGGAAGAACTTCCTAATGGTCAAACCTGTCCGGCAGTAGAATCTGCTGCCTCCATGGAGTGTGGTGGAGTCTCTTTCTTTGGAAGTTTTTAAGCAGAGGCTGGATGGCCATCTGTCGGGAGTGCTTTGATGTGGGTTCCTGCATGGTAGGGGGTTGGACTGGATGGCCCCTGGGGTCTCTTCCAACTCTATGAGTCTATGCCGTCTTCTTCTCCCCGTGTTGTGCAAGAAACAGCAGGCTTTCTCTCACCCAGAATGGTCAACGGAGTTGCTTGTGTTTAGCCTGAGGAGCCGGCAGCCCAAAGGGGATACTGAACTAGGGGCGAGCTCACTCCTCAACACCGCCTTCCATCTTGCAAACTTGGCTGCCATCTGTCAGGATGATATATGAGAGAGATTTGAATAACAACAGCAACAACAATAAAAACAACAGCACATGCACCGTTTTGTGCCGCTCCTCCGCTCCTCCGTCTTCATCAACCGGGTTTATACAAAGACTGTTCTTCTTCTGGTTGGCATTGTGTTCTCCCCTGAGCCACCCAAGCCTGCCATTCTCATGAGGCTCAGCGGCTGGGAGAAGAGGCGAGGGTGGCAGCGGGAGCTTGCGAGGTTAGGGGGCTGTGATGGCATCCTGTCACAACGCATTTGTTGACCTTTCTGTAAATATTTCTTGGAAAAAGGCTAAATGGCTGGGTCAGTTCAGAGGGGGCTGCACCATCGTTGGTGCTGAGCCTCGGGCCTCGGTCGTGGTTCCTTCTGACAAATAGCAATTGACCTGCCTGACTCAAGGCCTTTGCTTTCATGCTGGGAAGGACTTACCAAAGACCAGCATATTTCGAATGCTGAGCTGCTTGGATTCCTCTCGTCCTGTTTCAGGTGACAACCTTTCTTTTCCCCTTCCTCCTCCTCCTCCATCTCTTTCTAAGGGCTGTTAGGAAGGCAAGGATGACATTTGGAGCAAGCTGTTCAGCATGTGGCCGTGAACAACTGCAAGACCAGAGAAGAGTACAAAACTTAGGATGGACATGGGCAACCTGACGCTTTTGGGACGGTGGCCATTTTCACACCACACTGTTATAGTGCTGCTATTCCACTTTCAACATCCTATGGAATTCTGGGGTTTGTAGTTTAGGGAGGTCCTTGAGAACTCTCAGCCTGATAGCTCTTTGGCCTCAGTAAACTACTAACTCTAGAATTCCACAGGAGGTTGAAAGTGGAATAATAGCACTATAACAGTGTAGAATCATAGAATCATAGAGTTGGAAGAGACCCCAGGGGCCATCCAGTCCAACCCCCTGCTATGCAGGAACCCACATCAAAGCACTCCCAACAGATGGCCATCCAGCCTCTGTTTAAAAACTTCCAAGGAAGGAGACTCCGCCACACTCCACGGCGGCAGCATATTCCACTGTTGGACAGCCCTGACCATCAGGACGTTCTTCCTGAGGTTCAGGTGGAATCTCCTTTCCTGCAGCTTGAATCCATTGCTCCTTGTCCTAGTTTCCGAAGCAGCAGAAAACAAGCCCACTCCCTCCTGAACATGACATCCCTTCAAATATTTAAACATGGCTATCACCTCCCCTCTTAACCTTCTCTTCTGTAGACTAAACATCCCCAGCTCCCTGAGATGCTCTCGCAGGGCAAGGCTTCCAGACCCTTCACCACCTTGGTTGCCCCTCCTCTGCACAGTGTAGTGCAGAAATGGCCTATGGCTTCCATTAGCCCCAACTGAAGCAGCTTGCTTATTTATTTATGTAATTAATTTCATCCTACTTTTTTCCTTATGCAGGATCTAAGGCAGGTTACAAGCATTAGAAAAAAAGGCAGAGTCTCGTTTAAAAAATTCTTCGTACAAAATACTTCAGCTACAAAACAAAGAAGAGCTCAGTTAAAAGACACAAGGTGAAAGTAGTACAATGAACAATGAAAGCACAGTAAAAATGATAAAAATGATAAGCCAAAGGCCTCCCTAAATAAAAAAAAAAAAAAAGGTCTTTGCCTGCTGGCAGAAGGAAAGGAGAGAGGAGGTCAGGTGAGCCTCCCGCGGGAGGGAATTGCACAACCTTGGAGCAGCCACTGAAAAGTCTCTCTTCCTCTCAGCCAAAGACAAAGGTCCAACGAAACAAAGTCCATGACATCTTAAGCTAGTTTGCTCCACTGTCCAACAGCTCTAACTCATCAAAAGTTTTGTCCTGATGTTAAGTCAGAATCCCCTTTCTTTTTATATGTTGGCTTGGGTCCTCCAGAATAGCATACACCAAGCTTCTTCCGTATCCCAGGTGGAGATCTTCCGTTATTTTAAGCTGCCTGTCATATTACCTCTCAGTCTTCTCTTCTTCTCAGCATCCTGAACTCCTTCAACCATTCCTTATAAGGCCTATCTTCCAGTTCTTTAACCATCTTCTGAACTAGCTCCGGTTTCTTGGTATCCTTCTTAACTCTTGATGCCCAGAACTGGACACAGGACTTCAGGTGCACCTGGTTGTAAACCAACTGAGCTTTTCCAATTTCTTGTAACTGTCAACATGTTTAGTATGTTTTTAGTAAGTATTTTTTTTCCTTTAAGTTGTTTTAACTGTATTAAATTGACTTTATTTGCACGGTGTCCTGAGATGTCATGCTATAGAGTGGGATACACATGTTTAAATAAACTCTATTATGATTTTTAAAAATTAAATAATGGTTGAGTTGATGCTACCCCTGTTTTATATTGTTTGCTTTTTGTATTCTGCTATCTGATTTATGCTTTAATGGTCTGTGGCTGCTTAATAAAGATCGGCTTGGCTCGGAAACAACTGATTAATTAAAATAAATTTGGCGCCACAAGCATGAAGAAATAGACAGAGACGCAAACCAAATTTTTAAGAGTCAAGCAGTCAAAATGTCCTCAGCCCAAAGAGATGAATCTACCAGTTTTGGTCTTCTCCCATATTTAATTCATTTTAAAAAAAAATCTCCTTTTTGAATATGAAGGACTTTATGAATTAGATAAGCTCCTATCAAAACAAACAAAAAAACCAGCCTGAATTGGGATTCTCAAAGTCTCTCTTCGATTACCCTGGGTAGTTAGCACACAATGAGATCATGGCAGAAGCGTTTGAAGCACGAAAGACCAGACGCCGTCACAGCCTTTGCAGCCTGCAGCCTTGCCTCCAGGAAGTGCCGGCTCCCGGCCTGAGATCTAGATGGCGGAAGAGGCGAGGAATAAAAGTTGCATGTCAGGACGTAAGAGAAATAGGTTTGTCTCCACCCATTACTCTCTAAAATGGCCTCCGTGTGATGTTTCCCAATCCCACTCTGAGACAATGTGCATGGATTCTTGCTGCTCGCTAGCAATGTACATCATTTACTGACTGCTTGGGCTATTTCTCATTTCATGTTCCCGGTCTTGGGGGAAAGAAAGAGACAGAGAGAGAACGAGGAGGAGGGGAGAAAGCAAGGAGGAGGAGGAGGAGGAAGAAAAAGAAGAGGAGAAGGAAGAGAAACGGACCGTTTCCGCACCTTACCTTCTTCTGGCACTGGGGTGCGGGGATCGTACAAGCAGCCTCCGGCGAGATGCTCTCACGTCTGGGGTCCTTCGGCTCCGCACGAGCTGCGTGCTTGTGCGAAAGCCCTGCCTCTTCCTTCTGCGGTGCAGCCTGGGGTCTTATCTGGCGTGCGGAGCCTCCGGAGCCACACCGGTCGCACTTCCTGCCCCAGCGCAGCCTGGGAAACTCCCAGGCTGCGCTGCGGAAGGAAGAGGCAGAGCTCTCGCATGAGCAGGCAGCTCGTGCGGAGCCGAAGGACCCCGGATGCGAGAGCCTCTCGCCGGAGGCTGCTCGCACGATCCCCACACTCCAGCGCCGGAAGACGGTGAGGTGCGGAAAGGGCCCTAGTGTGTCTTGTGCCTCCCTCTGACAGGACAAAGGACATAGCCAAGGTTCTGCTGTAGTTCACTTGGGGAAAAGGGAAGCCGGGTGGTCAATTCACAGTCCTAAGTCAAAAGGCAGGTTATCTGTCAGAAGCCGGGGAACCAAAACCTGAGGGCGCTCAGAAAAGTAATCTGGATTCAGGAATGGGGCAGAGTCTCTGAGCAGGTTTGGATATCTCTCAGAGAATGAGTGTCTGTTTCTAGCAACTGTAGCTCATCTGTCGCCTGCCTTATCTGGGGAGGCTGATTGTTCAGTGCAAGCAGTTGGGGCTGCACCAGTGGAACTGCAGGTGTGCTGAGCCTCTGCTCAAACACTCCAGTCCTACTAGCACCTCCAATTTTTACACGAAATTGTTTTCTCTGTGCACAGAAAAAGCCGTTCTCTTCACAGAAAGTGCTGTTTCTATGCAAATCAACCACAGTCAAATGTTATGCAGAACAAGTTTTCAGTTACAGCATTTCCTATGCAGGAACCTGCGTTTTCTGTGCTGAAAATACTATTTCTGGGCAGGAAATGGTGTTTCTTGCGCAGAAAATGCAGTTTCTGGTGCAGAACAACTCTGTGTGAATTTTGCACAGAACAAGTCCAAAACTGTGCAAATTCTCTTTGAGCCAGGGTTTCTTCTTGTCAAGGCTTCTTGGCACTTGAGAACTCAGTTTTTGACAGTTTGTTTGAACTTTTTTGAATATCCTTTTCATCCTGAGATTGGTTTCTCTGCTTTCCAGAGAGGCGGGAGGTGTACAGAACATCCTCTCTTCTCAGTGTTTGTTGCTGTGTACCTTGAAGTCATTTCTGACTTATGGTGAAAGTGTCATGGGGTTTTGTTAGCAAGGTTTGTTCAGAGGAGGTTTGCCATTGTCTTCCTCTGAAGCTGAGAGAGTATGCCCAAGGTTCCCTAGTAGATCTCTGTTGCCCAGTGGGGATTTGAGTCCTGGTTTGCTGAAATCGCACTCCAAGGCCATTTCCGCACTAGACTGTTATAGTGCTATTATTCCACTTTCAACATCCTATGGACTCCTGGGGTTTGCAGTTTAGGGAGGGGCCTCAAAGGCCATCTTCAAAGGCCTCTCCCTAAACTGCAAACCCAAGGATTCCATAGGATGTTGAAAGTGGAATAATAGCACTATAACAGTCTAGTGCGGAAATGGCCCAACGTTCCTATCGCAACACCACAATGGCTCTTCTCTCCAGTGGTTATTCTGAGCTCCATTTCAGGTGACAAGTTCTTTTCTGCTAATGCCTCCCCCACAACACACACACACCCTATATACGCACTTCAGTTTCCCTTTACTGTATATGAAGGAGTTGCTCTTTCTACTGCCCTTTGTCTCAGGGAAAAAAAAATTAATTCTCATTTGCATTACGTCCACTAAATGTCACCTACCGATAGTTTGTTAGACATTAGCGGTGGAAGCAGAGAGGGGCACCGGATAATTGCATTCTGCCTAGTGCTGGGATTTACATAATTTCAGACAGCAATTAAAGAATCTATGGGAATATTTTCTCTCTTTCTCTCTCTCTCACTCTCTCGTTCACTTGCAACCTCTTTGTTCAAAGAAAGTGTTCGTTTACATTAAGGCGCTCAGCTCCTCGCTGTTAATTTGCATAAAATTAAAGGTTTTTGTGTTCGGAAACAGCAGGGTAACATTTAAAATTCCGTTTTAAAAAGCTCACCTTAGAATAATAAAATGTTAATATCATTTTGCAGGCTCAGAGAGGTTGCCAGCTGCCTCTCACGGCAAACTTTTACCCAATGTTCTCAGAGCTGGTTGTGTGTGAATGTTTGGGCCTCTGCCGAGGTTTGTGGATCGACGATAACTATGAAATATAGTCATAATTTTGGTTCTTTGGAGAGATGTCAGCTTGCAATGTTCTGTGTTTGGAGAGAAGGAGCAAAACCAAACACATTATTCTAAATTTAAGACAGTCCAGGAAAGCTCTTTTCCAATACTTTGGGTCCTCTGGTGAGCACTCTTCTAGTGGCATCTGCTGCCAAAGTCCACCTTACAGCTGTGCATGTTCAGGGAGTTTTTGGTTGATGCAGAGGTTGACATTCCCTCTCTACAACCACTAAAGACCCCACGTTTCCTGAAGAGCTACTGCAGTCATTTTCATGGCCATTCCACGCCTAGTGGAGAGGACGGTTAGAGAAGCACTTGGCTATGTCCCTGTAACCAGACGTGAATTGATTACATCTTCTGGTGAGACCTCTGAAGGAACCCCATTGGACCTCAAAGGATGGTGTAATCATTTCACGTCTGGCTACGGAGACATAGCCAGATGCTTCTCTGATCTCCCTATCCCATTCTCCACAAAGCCCAAAATGATCATTGAAGGGGCTTTACTGGTTCAGAAAGTCCCAGGTGGTAATGAATGGTCAGCTGTAGCAAAGTTCTGCGGGAGGAACAACTACACTATGCTGAGCCATAAAGCTTCCAGTCTTTGGCTATTTCCACACTAGACTATTACAATGCTATTATTCCGCTTTCAACATCCTATGGAATCCTGGGGTTTGCAGTTTAGGGAGGGGCCTCAAAGGCTCAAACTCTTAAAGGTCCCCTTCCTCAACTGCAAACCCCAGGATTCCATAGGATGTTGAAAGTGGAATAATAGCGTTGTAACAGCCTACTGTGGAAATGGCCTCTGTGCCAACAAGGGAAGTAGACATTTTGGTTGTGATGTCCCAGCTGTAGAACGCTCACCCGACAGAGTTGAAACTAAAGCGGAATGCATCCCTCTGTTTTCCTTTTTCCCACATTCAAGTTCTGCTCTTTATCTGAAATTTATGTAGAAATCTGAAAATGTTGGAAAGTTGTCATTTATTTATGGCAATTGCTTATCCCCTCTTGACTTAGCAGGGCCCACAACCTGGTGTACAATGGATAAAACACTGAAAGTATTAAGTACATAACTAAAAAAAAAAAAAAACCAATTCAAAACACTCTAAAACCCCTCCTTAAAAATATTTCTAAAACCAAATTTCCCAAATCGAAGGACAAGTTAAAATACCACAGTCTCCCCTGCCTTCCAGAAACTCAGAAGGGATGGAGCCCAGGCTGACCTCTCTTGGGAGAGAGTTCCACAGGCAGGGTTACAGCGGCTACAGAAAAAGCCCTAGCTTCATGATGTAGTGGGATATGTAACAGGGTCACCAATGAGGAGTTTAGATGTCTTCTAGATATTCCAGTCCCAAGTTGTCTAAGAACCAAAGGACCAGTTCTTACCGAACGTGACATTCTCAGCCAACTTCACTATGCAAGTTCAATAAATACTGCTACTCTGCACACAATTTTTTTTGGTACCTGAATTACAAAACTGCACATTTGGAAGGGGCCTTGTAGACCATCAAGTCCAACCTCCGTGCTCCTTCCAGGAAGTCCAGCCAGAGCATCTCCGGCAGGTAGTTGTCTAGCCTCCTTTGGAGACATCCAAAGAAAGAGTCACCATCTCCTCTTTAGGTGATTCATTCCATTGCTGAACTGCTCTGATCACCAAAAAATGTCTTCTGATGTTCAATCAAAATACACCCTCCTGTAACCTAAAACCATTAGACCTGGTTCTATCCTCTGGGAGTCAGAGAACAAACCCACACCTTCCTCTCTGGGACGGCCCTTTAAATATTTAAAGAAAGGAATCAAGTCACCCCTCAGTCTTCTCTTCACCAGGCTGAACATGCCCAGTTCCCTCAACCTGTCCTCATACATGTTGTTCTCCGTACCTCTCACCATCCTGGTTGCCCTTCTCTGAACCTACTCCTTGTCTAGATCTTTCTTAAAACAAGGCACTCTTCACTAGCCTGAGCATGAACAGGTTCCTTGAGTGTTCATCTGTGAACTCACACAATGGTTGGACATCTAACTGGTAAAGATGAAGGGGAGATCTGAAAAATAAAAGGTAACAATTCTTATTGAGCCCACACACGCCTGAGTGCTTGAGAATTTAATGGGAATGCAAAGCCGCACCATCTCCTGGTAAGCCTATCCAGATGGTTTTTAAATCAACACATTTAAAGCTTATATTTATACTTTTCTGAATGTTTTGATTTGCATTTTTTTAATATTGTTAGCTGCCTTAAGCCCCATTGTCAGGCGAAAGGTAGGATATCTATGAATAAAATAATAATATTATAAAGCATGTAGTTTTAAATAAGACTTGCGTCTGATTTGTTTAACTTAAGCACTTGTCTATTGTATCTCTTCCATTCATCTTTTTAACTGTCATTCCTTTCTTTCCATCCAGTCCACTATCAATTTCCATTCTTGCACAGACTGTTGAGTTGAGTTCCCTTTTATCAAGCTGGAAAGCTTCTCCATTTCTATCGTATCTATAATTTTAACCTTCCAGTCATCCATTGATAGTTCTGACTTCTCTTTCCAGTACTGTGCATAACAAAGGCCATTTCCACACTACACTGTTATAGTGCTATTATTCCACTTCCAACATCCTATGGAATCCTGGGGTTTGTAGTTGAGGGAGAGGCATTTGGAATTCCCAGACAGAAAGCTCTTTGGCCTCAGTAAACTAAGGTAGAATGAATGAACTGACTATCAAGGGATGTGTCTACATTATGCACTTATAACACTTTGATACCACTTTTAATAGCCATGGTGCCATCCTGTGGAATTTATAGTTTTGTGATGCATTTAGAATTTTCTACCAGAAAGCTCTAACATTGTATTTCAAGGGAGTGCAGTACAGAATTCTGAGAACCTCACCAAACTACAAACTCCAAGATTCCCTGGGACAGATGCATGGCACTTATGATATCATACTGCAATAATTGCAGTGTGGATGTAGCCATATCCACAGTTTATAGAATATTGCCAAGTACACCCTATAAATCTAGAATGATGAATAATCAAGTTCACATGAATCATTGGCACACGTAACTCAACTCTTGGCACAGATGGTTCAACTATGCAAACTTAATTAGAAAGAAGGGTGGGTGAGATTCTTTTTGATGCAAGTTTATTCTGTTTTAATCTCCCAGGCCTCCACATGAAGTCAGACACAATGAAAAATATGAACAAGCACACTTTGGCCAAAGGAAAAATGTGTAAAAAGGGGTGGTGGTGGTGGAAGAAGTTCCATTTTTGGAGAAAATGATTATGGATGCATATAAACATTTATTGGGAGGAGCTTGCAATCCAATATAGACCAAATCTTTAAAAAGTTACTTTTTTAAACGAATGGAGATACTAGTCTAGTTGTGGCTACTAGCCATGCTGTCTGGAGTATTCTAGATGTTGTAGACCAAGAGCGTTCACTTTCCCAAGACTCCACTGTCTCCAAACAAGACTGTTACTTGGTTCTATTGGTTATTATAAATTCATGGTATTAATGTAGAGTAAAAACCCGATAAGCCTAAGCCTGTAAAAGTAAAACCCAATGATCGCACAAGAAAAATCCTGCTTCATGCAAAATTTAAAATCTTTATGACATTGAAAATACTTCACTTTTAAGGCACCTTCCGACAGGTATAAGAATGTTTCAGTGATGCTGAAGAGCATTTGTCTCTTTAAAAGCATTTTAACAGCCGGGGCTCTGGTTAGCAGTTGTATTTGCAATGGCCTATGGCTAGACTCAGTAAAATATTTTGCTATTTGTGCAATAAGTCCTAAAAGATCCTGATACTGGTTCCCTCTCTAGAAAAGGGTCTGCTGAGAAGAGTTGTGCAGGCTTCCTCTGTGGCTCCAAGTGCAACCAAATGTGATTTTGGGATGCCCCACCATGATGACGCCGACGGTGGTGGTAAATGGATGGCATTCTGCTTAAGATTTAACAGCTTTGTAAATTGCCCAATGTCTGTGCAAACTGAATTGAGTAGTTTTTGTCTGTTAAATGCTGGCAAGGCAATTTCAATTCATGGTGTCCCTATGGATGAGTTCTATATATGGTTGTGAAAGCTTGTGTAAGGTCCTACACTTAGGTAGAAAAAATGGAATAGAGAAATATAGGATAGGGGATACATGGCTGGATAGCAGTACGTGTGAAAGGGATCTAGGAGTCTTAATAGACCACAAGCTGAACATGAGTCAGCAGTGTGATGCGGCAGCCAAGAAAGCCAACGCAATTCTCGGCTGCATCAATAGGAGTATGGTGTCTAGATCGAGGGAGGTACTGGTACCACTCTACTCTGCTTTGGTTAGACCTCATCTGGAATACTGTGTCCAGTTCTGGGCACCCCAATTCAAGAAGGACATGGTCAGGCTGGAGCAGGTCCAGAGGAGGGCAACCAAAATGGTGAGGAACCTGGAAGCCCTGCCCTATGAGGATAGACTTAGACAGCTGGGTATGTTTAGTCTGCAGAAGAGAAGGTTAAGAGGGGACATGATAGCCACGTTTAAATATTTGAAGGGATGCCATGTCGAGGAGGGAGAGGGCTTGTTTTCTGCTGCTCCAGAGACTAGGACAAGGAGCAATGGATTCGACCTGCAGGAAAGGAGATTCCACCTGAACCTCAGGAAGAACTTCCTGACAGTCAGGGCTATCTGGCAGTGGAATATCCTGCCTGGGAGTGTGGTGGAGTCTCCTTCTTTGGAGCTTTTTAAGCAGAGGCTGGATGGCCATCTGTCAGGAGTGCTTTGAGGGTGTTTCTGCATGGCAGGGGGTTGGACTGGATGGCCCGTGTGGTCTCTTCCAACTCTACATTTCTATGATTCTGTGATTCTATGATTGGACAGTGAAGAATGTTGATAGGAAGAGAATCAACTCATTTGAAATGTGGTGCTGGAGAAGAGTTCTACAGATACCCTGGACTGCTAAAAATGAGTGGGTCCTAGAGCAAATCGAGCCTGAACTCTCCCTAGAAGCCAAGATGACTAAACTGAGGTTGTTGTACGTTGGCCATAGCAAGAGAAGACCTGACTCCCTACAAAAGACAATAGTGCTTGGTAAAGTAGAAGGCAGTAGGAAAAGTGGAAGACTGCATTGCAGATGGATAGACACAAATGGGGTCCATATCCTGCCAGGACATCACACTCTATGGGAGTCCATTGCAAAATGATGGTGGGCTGATGTGACACGGGCACCAATATGCATTGGGGTGCTCTCTGACGTGCTTCTGTACACTGGCTAAGAAGTGCCACAGCACGGAAAGAGCAACCGTGTATCAGAAGTGCTCAGTGTACGTCAGAAATGACCAATGTGCTGGAAAAAAGAGGAACCTCAATAAATCAGGACATCCTTAATCAGGAAGCCACGTTATATAGTATTCCAGGCTTTTCAGTGGGATCACACTGTTTAATTCAGGGTTGAGGAAAGTGTCACCACTGAAAACTCATTAGGTACCTAAGTAGCATCTCCTGGTCTGACTCCTCAATCCTGACTTACTGGGTAGCAGCCACTGTGAGCAACAGAGGTCTGTTCCCCTGTCGATTGGGAAGCAGCTGACTGACCTTGATACCCCATCCTATGAGCGATCTCTGGTGTAACCATGAGAAGCAAGATCCTTATCACAATTCCCCTTTGCAGCAGAAATTGTTCATGGGAACGGGATGGGAATGTCAGCCTGCTGTATCCCAATCCACAGGAGAACAGACTCACATCACTTGCAGCAGCTGCTGTCCATTAAGGAAGGACTGGGGAACTTTTACGATCCCTACATATTTTCTGTGCCATTGAATTCATAGTGATCTCGAGTATGAATCAGTTTATGAATGTGTAATTCTAGGTTACATATCCGTAACCGTGATCATGAATTCCAGAATTCCATTTTTTGAGACCTTTAAACCTTGCTGTTCTCTCAAGTTCACTGATGCCATTTTCTTACGTGCAAGTGGTTCCTTTTTGGTTGCATAAGGATCCATTTAGATAAGTGTGACGTTAATATATCGGCATTGACAGTGAAGTAGCAAAGGCTGGGCTCACAAGGTCAAAACTCCAGACTTTTTGGTGAGCAGGGGCTACAATATCCTCGGCCATAATCCTTGATCTCCCTTCTTCCTCTGAGTTTAGCTATAATCTTCATGGTAGCTAGAGAGGGAAATGGATTTTCCCAGCAACTATATGTTGGTACAGACTGTGTTGCAGTCCAAAGTATTTCACTGTGACTTGGATACGAGTGGACTAAATTTATTAGTCTTACAAAAGATCTGCTCCTGGCTAGGTATGAAAACTGCTAGAAACAAATCAGGACAGCTGCCTGCTTCTGTTTTAAACTTTCTCATACCATTCAAGTGTTCTGATTTGGCAGGCACAGTCCTAATTATTCTTCGGTCACCCAACTTTTTCAGCTGCTTTTGAAATGTCCCAGTTTCTCTCTCATCCTTCCACTTTTCCCCTTTCTTGTCAGCTTGCTTCCATTGCTGCAAACTGAGTCAAAGTACAAAAGCAGTTTGCACTCGATAAGTTTAGTGGAGGTGAAGACAAGAGGAGGGGTAGAACCTTGCCCTTCCCAGAAGGATCGGGCAAAAGCAAACCGCTCAGCCTCTCCTAGCTCATGTATTCTTCCTTGTAAATAAATGTTGCCATCCTGACCACACTCTGACATTGCTTGACCACATAAGTTCCTTCTGTGAAATGGTGAAGGGTATACTTTCTCTGCAGGCATTGCTATAAAACCTGTACTACACTTCAACATTTATCATTATATCTTTTGCACAGTGATAATAGTGGGAGGGAAGAAGAGGAAGATGAGGAATGCTTCTCTATTGCCACTTTGAAAAATCCTGCTGTATTTTCTTCTGTGTTGCCTTTCTCATGGAGAACTCGCAAGGCATTATGGGTAGCACTGGACTGACGTTGCCACTGAGACCGAAGCTCCTTTTTAGCCATCTTGGCCAAGGATTCTGATCCAAGGCTGTATTGATGGGGCTCCAGTGTACAGGAACAGAGACAAACCAGGCTCCTTTGCCAAGGAGGAGAGCTGAGGCACCGGTCCCAGGTATTCAACTGTCAGGAAGATATACGATCTCCTATCGAGCTTTGTACAGCTGGCACCAGAGAAGTGGCGACAGTCCCCGTGCCAAGAGAACACACAATGAGGTTGGCACTCCCCAAACAAGCCCAAACGAACAAAGCCATGGAGCCAAACTCAAGACTTTGGTCCCGGGAGTGAAGTCTGTTTACCATATTGTGACAGATGCAACTGGCAAAACTCAGCAGCTCCTTCCCAAGGGAGAGGCGAGCTGGGGAAGATGAGGAGAGGAGAGGAGCCCAGCCTTTCAAGAGGTAAGCGTGAGAGGGGGGGAAAAGCAAGACGCCAGGGTTAGGAGCTTCTGCCTTCCCTTAGCCACACTGAAGCTGAAAAGGAGGGCAGCGTGTGTGCCAAAGAGCCCACGGCAAGCAAATATCAGAGGCAAACAGCTTGTGGAAAGGCATTGTCCAGAAACTGAGATGAAGAGCTGGAGGAAAGGTTGATAAGAGGGTTCGAGCCCTCGCTAGCAGGCAGCCAACAATGGGCAGCAGCTATACAAGGGATTCTTCAAGAGCAGAAAGCACTTCCTTGGGGGAGGGCCTGTCCGAGCTTCCAGGTGGCAACTTCGTGCAATGAAAGGGCAAATGGGTTTTTCCTGGTAATAGGAAAATAGCTGAATGTAGGAGTGCACAACCAGACTTTCCAATTGTCCCAATTTGGTAGAGATGGTCCCAGTTATTCCTTTGTTGTCCCACTCGTTCGGCTGTTTTTAAAATGTCCCAGTTTCTCTTTCCTCCTCCTGCTTTCCCCCTTTGTCCTTATCTTACTTCATCAGCTGTAAATTGATTTCAAAATGCAAAAGTAGTTTGTACTCAACAAACTCAGTGGGAGGAGGGATAGGCAGAATTCTGCCCTTCCCAATAGGGTCAGGCAAAAGCAAACCGCTGCAGTTTCTCCTAGCTTGTCTGTTCTTCCACACTGATAATTCTTGCCATGTTGGCGGGTGTTGTTTGGCAAGCCGTGTTGCAGCTGGCATCTGTGAAAAGTTGAAGGGTATGCAAAAACACAGGCAGGAGGGTGGCGTTGCCCAAATGACAGAGAGTCGTCTGGTGGATCCCAGAGATCAGGACTATTTGGTGAGAGGCTAAGAATGGGCTTTAAGCTTTGGGCCTGGGCATGTCTTCATATATGTCTAATGTATGGCAGCCTTAGCTTACTCGTCTTGGCTTCTACAGTGAGTTCAGGCTTGGTTTGCTCAAAGACTCATTTATTTGTCTTTTTGGCAGTCTGTACTATCTGCAGAACTCTCCTCCAGCTCCACCTTTCAAGTGAGTTGATTCCCTACCTATTAGATTTCTTCACCGTCCAGCTTTTACAACCATATGTGGAAACTGAAATACAATGGCATGAACAATCCTGACCTTGGCATACAATGATATAACTTTATACTTGAGGATCTTGTCTAGTTTCTCCAAAGCTGCCTTTCCAGGTCCTAGTCTGCTTCTGATTTGTTGACTTCAGACTCCATTTTGAACAATGAATGTTCAAAACTATAGGAAAGTATAGGAAGTAAGTATAGTAGGAAAAGTATAGGAAATCTGTGACTATTTCTACGTCTTCATTGTCTATTTTCAAGTTATGTAAATCACCTTGAACACCAACAATGGGCCACTGAGGAGATAGAGGTACCTCAACATCTCAAAGTAGAAGTTAATTCCATAACTAGGAGATGGATCTCTCTCTCTGTCTCTCTGTCTCTCTCTCTGTCTATCTATCTATTGCCATTTCTGCACTACGCTGTTACGGTGCTATTATGCCACTTTCAACATCCTGTGAAATCCTGGAGTTTGAAGTTTAGGAAGGGGCCTTTGGAATTCTCAGCTTGAAAGTGGAATCAAAGCACTATAACAATGTAGTACAGCAATGGCCTCTCTGTCTGTCTGTCTATCATCTATCTATCTATCTATCTATCTATCTATCTATCTATCTATCTATCTATCGTCTATCGTCTATCTATCTATCTATCTATCTATCTATCTATATCTATCTATCTCTATCATCAGTCTGTCTGTCTGTCTGTCTGTCTATCTATCTATATCGTCTGTCTATCTATCTATCATCTATCTATCTATCGTCTATCATCTATCATCTATCTATCTATCTATCTATCTATCTATCTATCTATCTATCTATCTATCTTGTCTGTCTGTCTGTCTGTCTGTCTGTCTATCTATCTATCTATCTATCTATCTATCTATCTATCGTCTATCATCCATCTATCTATCTATCTATCTATCTATCTATCTATCTATATCGTCTGTCTGTCTATCTATCGTCTATCGTCTATCGTCTATCGTCTATTGTCTATCATCTATCTATCTATCTATCTATCTATCTATCATCTATCTATCTATCTATCTATCTATCTATCTATCTATCTCTATCATCTGTCTGTCTATCTGTCTGTCTATCTATCTATCTATCTCGTCTGTCTATCTATCGTCTATCGTCTATCGTCTATCGTCTATCGTCTATTGTCTATCGTCTATCATCTATCTATCTACCTACCTATCTATCATCTATCTGTCTGTCTGTCTGTCTGTCTGTCTATCTATCTATCTATCTAATCGTCTGTCTGTCTGTCTGTCTGTCTATCATCTATCTATCATCTCTCTCTCTCTCTCTCTCTCTCTCCTGTCTGTCTGTCTGTCTGTCTGTCTATCTCTATCATCTGTCAGTCTGTCTGTCTGTCTGTCCACTAGCCTCATCATGTGGTTCAGGGGTGGTAACTCTGTAGTTCCTGGGCTACACGTTGCCTTTTGCAGCACTGAGGACCCTCATCAACCTACGAAAGGCCTAGCATTCTTCCCATAGCCAAAAAGCTGCTTGAGGCTGGAGAAAAATATCTTCAACATGATAGAAAGAACTGTTAATGGGCCTCCCTGCCCCGATACAGCCTCCCCAAAACTCCAAAACAGTCTTGAGAAGTGACATCTACACAGCGGTGGGCCTGTGGAGTTGCAGAGGAGCCCAAAAGCAGACGATCCATTTTTCTGGGCTCCAAAACATGTCCTCATCTCATTTCTTTAGTGATGTTTGTCCCATCGTCCTCAGTCAGCACGGACAGTGCAATCTAGAAATAAATCTCTGAGCACAAACTCCCAGACTCTGGGAGCACAAACTCTGGCCAGCATGGAAAGCAGCCATTCTGGGACTTTTGTCTAAAGAAACAAAGCCAAAAGTAAGACTGAGAAGAACATTTCTAGAATCACTGGGATTTCTCTAAAGAAGAGTTTTTCCTTGGGTGGCTTGGCTGGCTATGTCGTGGTGGCCCAACTCATGGGGAAGCCTATTTCTGTGATAAATTTAATACCACACGAAATACTAACTTATCAAGCCTTATGAGTTTTCTCCTGCCTAAGTTATATTTTAAGAATACTTAAGCATAACCAACCGTTTATGAGCCGAACTATTACGAGGCTTCACCCTTCTGAGGAATGGGGAAATTAGCATCGTGTGCCCATTTATGAACTAAACTCTTCTGAGATTTCACACACAGCCCCGTAACGAATGTGAAAAAATACCCTGGTGTACCTCATTATGAGGCAAACTACTCTGAAGGGGAAACTGCATAACGCATGCAAAAAGATCTTAAAGTGCCTGTTTATGGGTTGAACTATCATGGCGCTTCACCCTTCTAACTAATGTTTTTAAAAAATGCCATAGCGCACCTGGGTATGAAGCGAACTGTTTTTTGAGCTTGCAACCCTCTTGCTGATCTGAAAAATGCTTCCGTCGGCCGGCTTATGAGGGAAACCGTTCTGAGACGAAGGCTCCATAACAATATTGTAACGTAGCCATTCACGAGGCAAATTATTTTGAGGTCTAATTGAGCTAACTTAAATAGCGTAGGCTGGAAACCTGTTGCTGCATCGTGCCAGTGGCTGAGATTTTTTTACAGGTCCACACAATGGCAGGGAAGGAAGGCAGACAAAATCTGTTTGCTCGAAGCAGCCTGTTTCTCGATTTCTTACGTTCTTCGTGGCCCAGCGTCTGAGGTCTTTTCCTTCCGTTTGCCACCAAGGCTTCCCAGATCTCAGTGCCCGGCCCTGAGTTTCCGGGCCTCGATCTTTTCCCCTTGTTCTCAGGAGGAGGAATCTCAGGGTGAGAGCGTATCTTGAAAAATGCATGCATAGATATTTTCTTCCTTTGATGAGCAACTGTAATGTCTTTTCTACCGAATGACTTCGAAGCAGATTTGCTGGTGTCCCTGACCTTGAAAGATGGTACTCCTGCAATAATACGGAAGTTGAGTCGATGAAGCATGTCCTGTAGCTACTATACTCAGGCCCGTCAGCATATCATTATTCCATTATTGAGAACATTTCCTGGAAGTTCAGACCAATTTTATGTCAGGTTCCGGTGGGAGGGTAAGTCCCCAAAAGCGACCCTGGCTGTTGCTAAATTTCTCAAAGAGGCAGCCAGGATTAGAGCTCGTTGTGTATTAGATAAAAGTTAATCATAATTGTTTTACCGTTCTGATTTTGCCTTTTGGATGTTTTGTCCCTTTTCCATCTTATGCTTGAGTTTTCTTTTCCCCCCGTTGGATTGGTGGATTGCAATAAACTGATGATTATGATATACATATATATATTTTCTTCATTTGACCAGGATTCACATCTCCACTCGGCTGCAGAAACCCACTGGGTGACTTTGGGCCAGTCACATTCTCTCAGCCTCAGAGGAAAGCAATGGCAACCTCCCCCCAATAAATCTTACCAAGAAAACCCCATGATAGATTGCCATAAGTCGGAAGTGACCTGAAGACACGCAACAACAGCAACAGGAGACTGGGCACTGTTTTTCATAGAATAATAGAATTTTTGAGCTGGAAGGGACCACAAAGGCCATCTGGTTCAACCCTCTGCCATTTGGAAGCTAAAGCACTCCCGAAAGATGGCCACCCAACCTCCAAAAACAGAGAGTCAACCATCCTTTTCTCTGAGACAATCTGTCCCACTGTTGAATGCTTCTTACAGTCAAGAAGTTCCTCCTAATGTTTAGGCTGAATCTTGTAATTTAAATCCATTGCTTTGTGTTCTAGTCTCTTTTCCCAGGCCTTGTCCTGAAGAAGGAATGAAAAGTCAACCAATTTTAATAAAGAAACAATGAGCATAACAAAAAACAAAGTACGTTGGTAATGCCTGCTTCTAGGCTTAGCCCCTGTCGTGTGCTGGCTACTTGCTTACCCTCAAGAAAAACGCTCTGAATTCAGCAGCAATACTTTAATGAGATAGAGGCATAGCAGTTAAGAAAGTTGCTAGAGCTAAAGTATGACAGTAAACACTCAGGGCCCTTCTGCACTGCACAATTATTGCACTATAAATCCACTACCATGGCTGCCTCCTATGGAATGCTGGGGTTTGTAGTCTCAGGAGGTGCTGGAACTCTCTGGCTGAAACTGCTAAATATCCCTCCCTAAACTCCAAAACCCATGATTCCATAGAAGAGAACCATGGCAGTTAAAGTGGAATCATAACGCAATAGTTATGTAGTGTGGAAAGGCCCTCAGTTTATTTCCGCACCACACTGTTATCATGCTATTATTCCACTTTCAACCTCCTATGGACTCCTGGGGTTTGCAGTTTAGGGAGGGGCCTTTAGAATTCTCAGCCAGAGAGCTCTTGGGCCTCAGCAAACTACAAGCCCCAGCATTCCACAGGAGGTTGAAAGTGGAATAAAAGCACTTTAACAGTGTAGTGAGGAAATGGCCATAGAAGCACATATTTTTGCACATCAACAGTTTTGATTGATGGATCCCCAGGTGTCTTCCCGCTTCCCAAACCCCAAACAGTTCTCAGGGGAAATATATTGTTTGCATTCTTTGCTCTTGCAAACTCCAAACTTTCCCAAGTTTTCTCCTCTTTGCTGCATGTTGTTTTAACAATGCCTCCCCGGGATTAACCCTTCTCTGCCCTTGATGTTCCCTCTCGACATTGACCAGACGTCCCTGGGTATGAGTCCTGCCAGCGGCATCCTTTGATCCCCAGGATGGATTTTCCCGCTAACTGAAATGCAATACATTGTTAACCGTCCTTTTGATATTCAATACGTTGAGACAAGCAGTTTCTGAGACCATATCCGCCCTACACTGTTACAGTGCTATGATTCCACTTTCAACCTCTTGTGGAATTCTGGAGTTTGTAGTTTCCTGAGTCCAAAGAGTTCCCTGGCTGAGAATTCTAAATGCTCCTCCCTAAACTGCAAACCCCAGGATTCCATCGGAGGTTGAAAGTGGAATCAGAGCACTATAACAGCGTAGGGCGGAAATGGCTTGACGTCGGTAATATTGCAACTACAAAGTGGACTATTTCTAAATCAACTGGCAAAAGTATTTGCATGGCTAAGTAAAGGGTGCAGTACTTTTGTGGCAGGGCTGAGTCCCTGACAGTCCCCCAATATCGGAACAGTTATGCCAGCTCTGACTTCCCAATGGCCAGCATTCTGAATGATATACAGTCAGCCCTCTGCATTTGCAGGTTTCCCCTTGCAGATTTGGTTTTTCAGGGATTATTTGCCACCAGCTCTGCTGCCTCCCCATGCCATTTTTAATAGCGACTGCAAGCCTCGTGAGACTGAGAAACTGTGAACAAGTCTTGCAAGTCCCTCTTAAAAATGGTGTGAGGTAGCAGTCAGCCCCACCAACCCCTCCACTTCTGCCTTGCGAAGGAACCCTGATGCTTCAAAGGAATCCATGGTGGGTTGAATCTGGCGATCATACTTTTTGTGTGTGTTAAATACAGTTTGGGAGGACCTAGAGTCATTCACGGTTTTTTCACTTTCACTGGAGTCCTCTGCCTCTAACCCTAGCAAACGTGGAGGGAGGACTGTATAGGACATAATAGCCCTTTATTTTCCATCCATTCTACATTCTGCAACAGGTGCCTAAAATGCAAGAGCGCCTCCCACTTATTATTTTCAACGGCACTGTGTCTTTGACCCCAACCATGCAGCGAGGTACACTCCCTTGCTCCCCAGATGGAGTTCAGCTGGATGGGAGAGGCCATTTATAAGTGCTGTGAGGGGCAATTTAAAAATAATGTAATGGCCATAAAAAGAAAGAAAATGACTCCTGAGCCATCCATTGCGGGCAACATTTGACACGGGCGAGGCTTTCTTGTCCCCAGCATATTAAGCGAATCAATGGGGCAAGCCGTGCCTGACAGCTTAAGGAGGAGGCGCACAGCAGATAAGTGGGATCTTCTTTTCTTTTTTTAAACTAGGTCAACTTCTATCACGGAGAGTTAGCCTGTTTCTGAGCCTCTCAGGACCTTTCTCTGAGCCCGTGATGTTACAAGGAGCGAAAGAGAAATTAATTTATAGCTGTTGCTCAAAGAAGGGGAAAAAAAAAAAACCTTCAGGAGGAATTCCATTTCCTTTCTCCCAGCCCCTAAACAAGCAAGTTCCCACAGGGAATCTAGCTTATTCTTCAGGTTTGCCCCGTTTTCTGGGCACCAACAGCCTTTTCAGGTTGTAAGATCCCAAATGGAAGGGATGAAAGATAATTCCATGTTCATGGATTTTTCAGGGAGGTTGACAAAGAGCAAATGCGCGTGCTACCCAACGCTCCTGCACATCTATATGCTCACTGCACATCTGCATCATAATATGCAATGTGCGGGCACCGGAGTTCCGCACGTACAGCTGTGCTTCTGCTTATCTCGAACCAAATGCGAATGTCTTGCAACAAACAAAAATGTCCAATGGCTTCCACAGGAAAATGTATGCATGCATAAGGATGCTAGGATGAGCCAGCCATCTCCTTTTTTGGATACCGGCAGAGGCATTGGGGGAGCGTTTGTGGTGTTGAGAAATTGAGCTGTCATCCATCCTTAGCTGGCCAGGTAGTGGCTGGAGGAGGAAGAGGAGGAGGAGGACCAGAGGGCTGCACGGCCTCATCCGAGCCACCGAGAGGGAAGGTTCCTCCAGAAAAGTAGCGCCTGAGGCCGAGGAGAAGCAAGGCATGAAGAAACTTGCAAAAAATCAAATCCATGAAAGTCAAACCCGCAAATGTGGACTGTACTTTGCTTTAAGCTATGCAGTGAGCTGCCCTGGGTCCCAAGCTGGGAGGAAGACGGGATATTAATGAAATAAACAAATGAAAGTAGATGTTTGGGAAAGCTCTGTAGAAAGAGCGGGCTTGCCAAAGCGGCAACCTAAGCAAAGCCCTGTCTGTAAAAGCTCTCTGTAGAAGGGACGGCGAAGGGGGAAAGGACCGCGGCAAACCGCATCGGAGACTGCGGCTCGTACATCTGCGTTGTCTCACTGATGATGTTGCCTTCATCAAGGGCAGATTAGGCAGACAGGAGGAGGCTGAAGAAGCTCTGGCACTCTGTGGGATGACCTGTGGGGACCCTTGGTCTAATAAGCCACCAAGTCGTCAGGGAAATTCTTACAGCTCCGAGGCCTCTTAATTAGACTCTATGAACACTTGGTGATTCTTAAGGATAGTTAAGTAGCAAACTATGTGTTGATAATAAAATTTGCTTGCCTCTTGCAGATATCCAATTTGCTTTTGTCTTCCGAGGAAGAAATTGGATTGTCTGCTCCCTAAATTGTTTTAATCTTTGGCACCGAGCGCTTCTGGCAGAGTCTCCTCAACTGGAAAAACAGGAAATGAGTTTGAAACTGCAGACACAAATGTGAATAATACCCAGGCTCACGAGGTGGAGTTTGGTTCAGGGAAGTGAAAGGTCCATAGATTTGCTAATTGTAGAATGACGTCCCTCAGAAATAGCAGGTTTAGAAATTGGCAGACGTATGGAGACACATTCCAGGATGGCTGTGTTGAGCAAAATAGGACAAAATCCAAAATCCACAAAAGAAGGGACCTGACCCCTGAATATGTTTCCTGTATTTGAAGATACTGGATTTTGCTGCAACAGGGGAAACTTTAAGAAGAGGGAACTAATGGGCTGGGACTTAACTCTTTTTTTACCTCCAGCATAGATAAAACTCTTTCATTTGGATTATAATTGGCAGGTTTTACCTATACACGGTAGTGGCTTGAGCATTGGGCTATGATCTTGGAGACCAAGATTCAGTTCCCGGCTCCACTGTGGAAACCCACTGGGTGACCTTGGGCATGTCACACACTCTCAGCCCCAGAAGACTCCATGATACGTTTGTCTTAGAGTCACTATAATTTGGAAACAACATGAAGGCACACAACAGCACCTAGTACTTTTTCTAGCTATAACAGCACAGATACTTCTTGACAAATTCAATGTTCTCTGCCTAATAAAGGAGCAGTTAGCTTTGCACAAGACAGGGACAGTCTGGATCTCAAGAGAAGTTACTTCTCTGTTGCTAATGGAGTTGAAATTTCATTGTCCTTGCTCCTCACATGGTCAAGAAGAGGAGTGGTCTTTGTCTGCAGTGAGATCCCTCCAGAACAACTGAACTACACCAGAAAGAATATCTGAGACAAAATGTAGGCATGGAACTCCATCATAATCATCTTTCTTCTCTTACACGATTTTTTAACGTCTTTTACCTAATGAAGAAGCCAGTGGAACTTGAGAAAACAAATAGAGAAATGAGGAAAATAATGCAATGTGAAGAGAAGCTCTGCATAAGATGAGGAATGAGTTTCTAAAGTGAGGTGGTCGTTGTTGTGTGCCCTCAAGTCATTTCTAACTTATGGCAAGCCTAAGGCAAACTCATCATGGAGTTTTCTGGGCAAAATTTATCCAGAGGAGGTTTGCCATTGCTTTCCTCTGAGGGCCTGACAGTGTGACTTGTCCACTGGGTTTGCATGGCCAAGTGGGATTCAAACCCTGGTTTCCCAGAGTCCTAGTCCAATGTTCAAACCACTAAACCACACTGGTTCTCTTTAAATGAGATTCCTGAGCCTCCCCTTTGTGAAAGATTAGGGCCAACTCATCCATGAAACATGCCACTAGACCATCCAACTGGCAATGAACTTCCTAGAAGAGACAATAAAGAATACAGTAGAAACACAAATCGCTATCTTCTGGAGAAGAAGAAACAAAATGGGAATTTAGAAGTAATTAGTTACAAATACTTATCACTTCTTATTTTATTCCCAAAAAAGATAAGCACCATGCACATTGCATTAGAGACTGTAGCTCAGCAAGAAAGAATGCCACTTTGTGCCATGTAAAATCATAGAATCATAGAGTCGGAAGAGACCCCAGGGGCCATCCAGTCCAACCTCCTGCCATGCAGGAACATCCATCAAAGCATTCCCGACAGGTGGCCATCCAGCCTCTGCTTAAAAACCTCAAAGAAGGAGACGCCACCACACTCCACTGAGGCGGCATATTCCACTGTCGGACAGCTCTGGCCATCAGGAAGTCCTTCTTGAGGTTCAGGTCGAATCTCCTTTCCTGCAGCTTGAATCCATTGCTCCTTGTCCTGGTCTCTGAAGCAGTGGAAAACAAGCCTTCTCCCTCCTCGACATGACATTCCCTCAAATATTTAAACAGGGCTTTCATGTCGCCTCTTAACCTTCTCTTCTGCAGACTAAACATCCCCACCTCCCTAAGACGCTCCTCATGGAGCTTCTTGGCTTCCAAATCCTTCACCATTTTGGTCGCTCTCCTCTGGACACACTCCAGTTTGTCAATATCCTTCTTGAAATGAGGTGCCCAGGACTGGACACAGTATTCCAAATGAGGTCTAACCAATGCAGGATAGAGTGATATGAACCTTCCATTGTGTTTTGTGTTCCTTTACAGCCTAGCGTAGGAAGCAATCGCAGGGAAGGCTTTACAACAGACCTTGAAAAGAAGACTAGAGAATGAAGAAAGCTATTTCAATCCACCTCCTGGTTCGGTCCATCTGTTATGGCATCTTATCTGGCACAGCAACCAGCTCAAATGCTTCTTCCCTCCTTTTCACCTGATGACAAGCAAAGACTCACAGGGCACTTCTAGGCCGGGAGGCAAGCTGGGGTTCCAGTACCTTGGAGAGCTCCAAATGAATAACAAGGTTTGAAGACCAGCCACATGTCCACATTGCATAACTACAGTGATTTAATCCCACTTTAACTGCTGTGGTTCAAAACTGCAGAATCTAGTTTGGGAAAGGATATGTAGATTTGTAGTTTGGGAAGGGATTTTGTAATCCTCTGCATTCCAGTTTCTCTCTATATTCGTGTTAGAGAAAAAATATATATATATAGTCAAAAGCGCAATAGTGAAAGCAAGCAAAATTGTGCATAGCTATTCACTAAGAATGGACTTAGTAACCTCATGAAAGATAATCCATCTTTTGATGGTACTTTAGGGAAGATGAGTTTACACCTTAAAAGGAAAGTCTAAGAAAGCTAGGGTGAGAACTATTGGCCAGGTAGCTAAGGACTATTTTCCTTTTTTAAAAAAAAACTTTATTAAATGTACTAATTTATTTCATTGAAGTTAATTTAATTAGATGGCATTATGTTAAGTTCACTCTAACTGAATTAATAGTAACTGAATACTTCATAATTAATTCTCTGATTATTTTAATAAGTTTTTTTTAAAAAAATCAAATTATCATCAAAGTTACGTGACAGCAGGAGGCAGCCAATTCAGCAGCAGTCAAAACAACAAGCGGCTAGGCTCTGGAAATAGATCCGTATGGTCAATGAAGAGCAGATACTTCCTTCACCATAACCGATAACCAGGAAGTGGTTGGAACACAAAGGCCATTTCCACACTTCACTGTTATAGTGCTATGATTCCACTTCCAAGATCCTGTGGAATGTTGGGATTTGTAGTTTCCTGAGACCAAAGAGCTCTCTGGCTGAGAATTCTAAAGGCCTCTCCCTAAACTGCAAACCTCAGGATTCCATAGGATGCTGGAAGTGGAATAATAGCGTTACAGCAGTGTGGTGCGGAAAGGCCCAAAGCCTTGCCTGCTTTCCTATTTGAAGTAAGACCTGTGGTAGGGCCAAGGAAGTGGTTTAAACAAACACACGCGCTCCTCAAAATGCCGTCCCTCAATTTGCAAAATGGTAAACAGCAACCTCCCAGACTTGGGGTGCCGCTAGCCGTTTTGAGGAGCTGGGGGGTGTGAGGCCACTCTGAAGAGCCGCAGAAATGTCCATCTGGAGACTTCTGCATGCCTTAAAGGTTGCACTTTGCCCATCCCAGTCTAATCGAACTAACCAATTTGCTTCTGTTTTTGGACCTGGGATGGAAAGTAATTAAAGAGAGAAAGAATCTCAGAGCAGTGGAGGCACATTTGCATGGGAAGCTGGAAATGAGAGACATCGTACGCCTTCCAGTGTAAATTGTCGGTTAATGCACCACCCAGTGGTCCCCAATTCCTTCAGTCACCTTGCCAATCTTCCATTTCCGCACTACACTGCTATAGTGCTATTATTCCACTTTCAACCTCCTATGGAATGCTGGAGTTTGCAGTTTAGGGAGGGGCCCTTGGAATTCTCAGCCAGAGAGCTCTTGGGCCTCAGGAAACTACAAACCCCGGAATTCCACAGGATGTGGAACACCACCTTGTTGTAGCACTATTCATCCACTTTAACAGCCATGGCAATATCGCACGGAATCATGGGATTTGTAGTTTAAGGAGAGGCATTTAGAACAAACATTCAGCCAGAGGGCTCCAGAGCCTCGCCAAACTACAAACCTCAGAATTCCACAGGGTGCGGCCAGGGCAGTTAAAATCGAATAATAGCACCATAACAGTGTAGTGTGATAAGGCCCAAAGTATGTGTTTGCTTTGAAGTCGGTTCTACTGAGTTCAGTGGGATTTACCTTTTCGTAAGTGTGTTGGAATTACAGACTTTGTTACATATCTCAGCCTTTACAGTGGGCAAAGCGAGTGCCATCTGAAAGCTTTTCTTTGTGTCACTTTGCAAAATAGCTTCAAACTTTTTGACAAGTTGCCTTTCCTCTCAAGAGCCATCTCTGATTCTTACGTTCTTCCGAGGCAAAAAACAAGAAAAGCTATGTCCCATTCTCCCATCCCACTTCTCTGTAGTTCTTCTTTTAGTTCCTTTGTAGCTTGGACGGATGATTATATTCATGTTATTACTTATGCTAATTGAACTTTCTCAAAGGTGCCTGGAGGCAGAAAAGTTGCCTGGTGAGATAATTGCCATGGCAACCCCCTGCCTTGTGAAAGAGCAGGGCCAACATATCCATGAAATGTGCCACTAGTCCATACAAACCACTGGCATCCGGCTGCTTGGAAGAGAAGGAAAGGATAGCATGAAAACACAAACTGCTGTCTTCTGGAGCAGAACTGAAGTTGGAAGAAATTAGTTACAGATAATGAATTCCTTGTCATTCGTTCCTTTTCCCAAAAAGGAGATGAATCTACATAGAATCATAGAATCAGTCATAGAATCTTAGAGTTGGAAGGGAACACAAGGACCATCCAGTCCAACCCCATTCTGCTATGCAGGAACAAACAGATGGCCATCCAGCCTCTGTTTAAAAACCTCCAAAGAAGGAGACTCCACCACACTCCATGGAGGCAGCCGATTCCACCGCCGGACAGCTCTGACCGTCAGGAAGTTCTTCCTGAGGTTCAGGTGGAATCTCTTTTCCTGCAGTTTGAGTCCATTGCTCCACGTCCTAGTCTCTGGAGTGGCAGAAAACAAGCCCGCTCTCTCCTCGACATGATGTCCCTTCAAATATTTCAATATGGCCCCTCTTAACCTTCTCTTCTGCAAACTAAATATCCCCAGCTCCTTAAGCTGCTCCTTATAGGGCATGCCTTCCTGACCCTTCACCATTTTGGTCGCCCTTCTCTGGACACGTCCCTGCTCAATATCCCTCTTGCAATGAGGTGCACAGAACTGGACACAGTACTCCAGATGAGGACTAGCCAAAGCAGAATAGGATGGCACTGTTACTTTTCTCAATTTAGACACCATACTCTTATTGATGCAACCAAGAATCGCACTGGCTTTCTTGGCTGCTGCATCACATTGATGACTCACATTCAGCTTGTGGTCCACCAAGACTCCTAGATCCCTTTCATACATATCGTTATCCAGCTACACGTCCCCCATCCTATATTTGTACATTCCAATTTTCTTGCTTAAGTGTAGGACCTTACATTTCCCTCTGTTGAAATTCATTTTGTGAGCTTTGGCCCAGCTCTCCAATCTGTCCAGGTCATTTTGAATTTGGATCCTGTCCTCTGGGGTATTAGCAACCCCTCCCAATTTAGTGTCATCTGCAAATTCAATCAGCATGCCCTCTACTCCTTCATCCAAGCCATTGATGAAGATGTTGAATAGCCCTGGGCCCTGGACAGAACCCTGCGAGAGGCCGACAGAGGAGTGTTTCCATGTCGTCCAAAGCAGAACGCTTTGAGCAGGAACAGGGTGGAACCTTAATAAAAGTTTAATTAGGGCCCAGCACTAAAAGTGCCCCGTACATCTCACGTTTTAACCCTGTCGGCCATAAATCTCCCCCGGCTCCTACCAAGCCCCCTTTGGAAGCCAGTTCCTTTCTTTCCCCAAGCCTTCGTCAGGTCTCCCATTATTTTAATCAGTTTGAGGGGGGATTTAATACATTATTGATTTTTGTCGGTGAATTGAAAAAGCTCCCGTATTAAGTCCAGGTTGCTTATTCTTCCTCTCTATGACATTCAGGTACTTGTGAAAAATTATACCAATTATGAAATCAGCCATTTACTGCTTCAAAGTGCAATCAGTTGTCACACCGCCGAGTACTCGGTCTTGAATGTTATTAGCCGTGTGGCGGGCGCAGGAAAAGTGCTGAGAGGAGAGACTTTAACCAAAGGGCAATTGCATGAAATTTACTTAGAAATAGCTATTTATCACCCTTGGATTTCCTACTGTTCAAATCCACCACAGACACTTTATGGAATTGGTGGAAAGGGGGTGGGGGTGAAGAGAGAGAGAGAGAGAGACCCACGGTGGGAATGTAGCACAGCCCAAGAAAGGTCGCCTTTCCTCCCCGTTTTTTTCCCCTCCCAGCTCGGCTGACGTGAAATGAAAAATTTAGAAGTCGTCGTAACAGCATAAAGATGCATTATCTTTTCTGATGTGCAATTTGAGCTTCATAGCAAATGCCACACGAAATAACCCACTCTCTTTCACATACGCACAGGAGAGAGTTTTTTTTTTCTTCCAGTTTGATGGTATATTGTTTGTGTTACCTTTAAGAGCGAGCAAAGGGGAGACCTGCACACGACCTCCCTAGCCAGTTTTCGGCTTGCTGTCCCTCTCAGATTTCCCTTTTTTTTTTTTTTTTTTAGCCCCTTCCCCAAAAGGGCAAATTGCCTCCCTGAGAAGCCTCCAGGAATAGAAATTCACCTTTTAAAGAGATGCAAGGGCTCTCTTGCAATTGTTGTTAACTTCAACTTATGGTTAACTCCCACCACCACCACCACCCCGGGTTATTTGAGTGAGATTTACTCAGTGGAAGTTTGCCACTGGCTTCCTCTGAGGCTGAGAGAGTGTGACTTGGCTACGGTCACCCAGAGGATTTCCATGGCTGACAGAGGATTCGAACCCTGGTCTCCAGAGTCATAGCCCAATGCTCAGACCACAACACTACACTGACTGTTAAGATGGAAATGTTTTTAGTTGCTCTGTGCCTTCAAATTGACTACAACTTAACGGTGACCTTGCCATAGGGTTTTCTTAGCCAGAGTTGGCCAGGAGGGGCTTGGCGTTGGCTTCTTCTGAGGCTGAGAGAGTGTGACTTGCCCAGAGGTCACCCGGCGGGTTTCTACACCTGAGTGGGGCCTTTGAGGCCCCTCCTTAAACTGCAAACCCCGGGATTCCATAGGATGTTGAAAGTGGAATAATAGCACTATAACACTCTAGTGTGGAAATGGCCATGCTCTGCACAGGAACAAAGGAGAACTTTAGAAAAGATTGCTCGCCAGCCACTGAGAAATCCCCCGGAGGGGCAGGGTGGATGAGAGAAAGCCCAAACATCACCAGGACTGGGGGGAAACCGTAATAATAATCCTTTGACTCGAGGAGGCTTTAGAACGGCTGCCACGCTGCCCATTAAAGACGCCTTCACTTATGTCACAAAGATCCACCATTAATGGCTTTTAGCCACAGGCAATGGAGTGTGAGGGGATATAAATTAAAGAGGGTACATTCAAGAGGAATTTCTACCTCAGTAAAGATGTCTTGTCTGCTTGTTTTTCCAGAGCGGGGAAGAATTCCAGAAGGAGAGGTCAACACTTCATTGAAAGAGAGAGAGAGAGAGTGGTAAGCAATTCTGCCAGGCTGTGTTTGTCCTTTCTTGACTGTTTCTCAAAAATCCCTCATCCATGAACATGCAAACACCCAAAGTACATGCCCTGAAAATAAATAAATATACATATACATATACATATACATATACATACATACATACATACATACATATATATATATATATATATATATATATATATACATACATGCATGCATGCATGCATGCATGCATGCATGCTGGAATGAGAGGTGGTGAATTCTTTAGGTTTGCTTTCTCTACGTAGCTATATTTTTTAAATATCACAAGTTCTTTCTAAGAAATCTGCAAATTCTGGTAAGTTCTTTCTTAAGGAAGGAAGGAAGGAAGGAAGGAAGGAAGGAAGGAAGGAAGGAAGGAAGGAAGGAAGGAAGGAAGGAAGGGACGTTGATTCAGAAAGAGCAATTCAAGTTAGGCAGGCCGGAAGACAAACTGCTTGCGTGGGCCATGGAATCCATATAATTTCTCTTTGATTTCACATATTCCTTTGAAAGTTGTGTAAGGATTTCCACCTTAACTCCTCCAGAACCTTAGCGCAGAACATTTACGGTAAGAAGTCATGCGAGAAGCATCAGCAAGCTAGCCTTTAAGGAAATGGGGAGGGGGGCCTATTTGTTTCAGAATTTAATAACCTACTCAGTTTCTGGAAACCTGCGAGCCTGACAAGCTGCGAAGACGCCGAAGAGGAAAAAAGCAACATAGAAGTATGAATACTTGCCTTACACCCAGTCAAACCATCCTTATCCTGGGTCGTGAATGGGAATTTCCCTCCCCAGGAACTCCGGGAGAAGTTAGAAGACCGAGCTAGGTGAGTCAAGGATCCAACTTTATTGAAAGAAACGGTTTTTTTGTGTCCCACTTCCTGACAAATCTGAGTCTAACCAGAACGGTTAGCTCAGTATCCTGGAAAGTGACAGCAGCAGGGCTTCTCTGGGCTAGGCAGCTGCCAGGCAATGAGAGGTTTTTGGACACAGAAAAAGGGCAAGGGAACAGCCCATTACACCCTCTCCATAAAGAGATCCACGTGCACGTAAGCAATAGTTCGACATGCATAAACCACTAACAAGACTCCAGCCAACAATTGCCACTCTGGGTTGTCCGCCTGGCTAAAACATGTATACGGAGATTTCAAGCTTTCAAAACCCGACAAGATCAAAGAGGTAAAACTGCAGCATCCATTAGTGACAGCGCTAAATAAAAAGGTGTCCAAAAAAAAAAACCCCAACCCTCCCGGCAATGCCATAGCATCTACCACCTTTTCCTACAGAGGAGACAGCAGGGAAACTTGTCGTCCGTCGTAACTATACACGGGGAACTGCTAGTGGTATAAATTACTATCATTTAAATATCAACAAAATATAATCACGCCTTAGAGCTGGGAAGACTGTGCGGAGATGACCCGTGTGCTTTCTACTCAGTCTGCTGTCCAAGGTGTCAGTTATTGACCCGTAACTCCAAGGCTCCTGGCCTGAGTTCCGTTCTTGGTGCGGAGAGGGGGTGTTATATCGAATCTGGAAAATCTTTCAGGCAGAGGATGCTTTTGATCACAGGTTTGCGCCGTGACAGCTCTTGAAACGGAATGCTATCTGTAAAGTGGGACGTACAGGCGTCCTTATATCTAATACGGCAGCCTGCTTTTCGCAGATGCCTTTGCAAATCCCACAGGTTGGTCCAGAAGGTCGTGTCTCTTAAGCAAATGTATTTGCACGTATTACATTGGTATATTTAGGACTATTTCATGCCAGATATCAGGGCCAAAAACCAGAGACCCGGAGATTATTCTCTTGTGATGCCATGGGGGCAGGCCCTGGTGATATTACAATAAATAACCTTCTTTTCATCAGGTTAAACATACCCAGCTCCCTAAGCTACTCCTCATAGGGTGTGGCTTCTGACCCTCCACCATTTTGGTCGCCCTCCTCTGGACACGGACCAGCTTGTCAATATCCTTCTTGATTTGTGTCGCCCAGAACTGCATATGGTATTCCAGGTGAGGTCTGACCAAAGCAGAAGAGAGTGACATCTGCCTTCCAGTTGCTTCCAACTTGTGATGACCCTGAGGCCAACGTATCACAGGATTTTGTTTGGAGCGGGCAAAGTTTCTTCAGAGATTGGCCATTCTTTGGAGGCTGAGAGAGTGTGACTTGCTCAATAATTACCCCAGTTTGTCTCTCTTCCACTTGGAATTACCCGGCGGGTTGCCAGCCAAGAAGTACCGTGTCCAGTTCTGGGCACCACAGTTCAAGAAGGATATTGACAAGCTGGAACATGTCCAGAAGAGGGTGACCAAAATGGCGAAGGTCCTGGAAGCCATACCCTATGAGGAACAGCTTTGGGAGCTAGGTATGTTTAGCCTGATAAAAATAAGTTTAAGAGGAGACATGATAGCCACGTTTAAATATTTGAAGGGATGTCATGTTGAAGATGGAGCAAGCTTGTTTTCTGCTGCTTCAGAAACCAGGACATGGAGCAATGGATTCAAACTACGGGAAACGAGATCTCACCTAAACATCAGGAAGAACTTCTTTACAGTCAGAGCCATTCAACAACGGAATATGCTGCCTGGGAGTGTGGTGGGATCATCCTCTTTGGAAGTTTTTAAGCAGAGGCTGGGTGGCCATTTGCCAGGGGTGCTTTGAGTGTGTGTTCCTGCATGGTAGAATGGGGTTGGACTCAATGGCCATTGTGGTCCCTTCCAACTCTATGTTTCTATGACTCTGTGATTCTAAGTCTCAGGACCTACTATGGTTGCCCACCCCAGTTTAGAGCAAAGAATGAACAAATGTGCTCTTCTGCACACTCCTTCAAATGCCATGAGCTATGCTTCCTTTTTTCATCTTCAATCCCCACCGCTTTCCATCTTCAACTCCCAGCTTCAGTACTTCTGGGTTTTCTTTGCCATACTCTGCCATATTCATGCATGCCCGCTTCTGTGGGATCCAGGGCTGGATTTGTGGGTAAAAATCCCACAAAAAGAGCCACTGAAATCCACTTGTGGCCTGATTTAAATGAATTACTCTAGGATAATTGCCTGGTGCATTTTCTCCCTTGCTTGATTTTGCTTCTTCATTTTTGCAAGCTGGATTTTTTTTTTAACCCAGCATTTAAAGTGATGGGTTGGGGGGGGTAGGACAAAGGTTATGGGAGCAACACCACTACAGGTACCGACGTCTGCTTTTGTGGGTACTAATTGCACTCGGTGGAAGGATTGACTGGTAAAATGTATTCCAGTTGCCTCAAGGACAAACATTTGTGCAAATCATATTATTGTATGCAACAAAATTGGTAACACTTGGCATTATGGCTCTCTTTATAAATACCCTATTATTTATGAAATTAAATTAAACAGCACTTGATAGCAATTCTTTTTCCTGCTCTAATGCCAGTGCGCTGTTTTTAAATGCTACCTTCATGTTCTGAAGTCATCTATTAGATCTTGGGAGTCCATCAAGTCGTGGAAGAATTTATTGCCCATGCATTTTACAACATGTAGGATGTAAAACGTCAGGAATGCAGTTTTCAAGATAGGGCAGTACAGTTTCCTTTTACAAACACTAGTTCTTTGGAATGCAATCCTTCTTATATACGAAACTGGTTTCTGGGGTTTTACTACAGTTCAGTGTACCCAAGAAAGAGATTTCTGGGCATATGCTCATAGTTAAACATATGCTTGACTCCTACAGAGGGGATTTCAGTGGTACTTCATTCACTCTTCTGTCATCCATTGTCTTTACTTACTTTTCTCCTTCAATTGCCTTCACTTCGTCCGTCGAAAGAGCATTTACACAAATCTGGCCACGTGCCACCGTGATTGGATTGGCCACATTGCCCTGTGCAAAAACGAGAACTCTGATAGGTTAAGAACACTCATGTGATTCACGCCAGAAAATAAGAACCAGCATTGGCCAAATACAAAGACGGCACCAAAAAACAACTACAGCTAAGATAAGTATATATAAGGTGGACAGTCACAGATTCGTACATAGAATCAGAAGAGCCACCAAAAGCCATTTAGATCAATCCCATCGGTGCAGAAATGCATTATTAAAATAGCCTTGCCAGGTGGGCATCCAAGCTGGTTTTTTTGCAGAGAAAATATCTCTGTCATTGAGACTGCTACCAGAAAAGAAAACTGAAAACCGAACTAGAACTAGAAAAGGAGTCAGACACAGCTCACAGAATAATATCTTAAGTGAATGCTTTAAGAAGGTAACTTTTTGTGCAGAAATGGCTGGAAAGAAAAAGCCCCAAGTCTTCTTGGGTCTCAGACAGGAAGGAGGGGGTTATTAATGCCCCATTATTTCTCACATGGATCAGTCTACTAGTCCATGTTGTCGTTGAGTGCCTTCAAGTTATTTCCGACTTGCAGCAAACCTAAGGGTTTTCTGGGGCTGAGAGTGTGTGACATCCTCAAGGTCACCCAGTGAGTTTCCATAGCTGAACCCCAGTCTCCGGCACCATAGTCCAACACACCGGCTCTCCTGGTCCTTGTTAGTTTTGCACGTATTCAGTTTAAAGTCCTTTCTGTTCCTTTCCGACCTCAATCCACAGTTACTAAAATGTAAAAAACTGCAGGAACATTCACTCTTGGCATCCTTTCTCCTCCTACAGAATAAGCATTTGATTCACATTTAATTTCATGTGTGTGTGTGTGGGTGTTTCTAGGTAAGGAACTGTTATCACAAATGTAAAAGACTTAGAAAAGTGAAAAGAAAAGGATATTCTGGTCAGTGGTGGCTGACGTTCTTATATCAGAGGGGTAAATCCCAGGAATTTTTAAATGCATTATCCGAAATGCTGAATTCCACCTGCCCGCATAGGTTCAGCACCTTGGAGAGTGCCTGTAAAGCTACACAAAACTTGGAGTGGATTCATTGCCTCACTGACATGGGACCCACCAGACGTCGCTGATTGTAATCCATATCTAAGTTCAGAAACGCAAATTAAGTTGGTTGCCAAAAACACAAGCGCAAGTGAAATACTTGAACATCCAATTCACTCAGTAGCTCTTAGAAAGACAGAGAACCCCTTCCTTTTCAGGGAGGCAAAGATTATAGCTACCTAGCAATGGTGGCCAAGAGCTTCCATATCAGCAGAATAGAGAAAGAGCTCAAAAGTTTTAACCTGGTGCCTAAACGATCTATCCAAAGCGCTGAAACCAGTCCCCAAACTAGGTTCAGCACCTTGGACAACTTCTTGAAAATGCAAAATAGAATCCAGAACATGTCGATGAGAAATTACCAAACATTAACCAAGAGAACAAAGTAAGAGAGAGCCAAGGCGAAGGAAAAGTAACCTCGACCGGGCAAAAGCTTGGGAAGCTGCAATGTTCTTAAGCTCTTAGGAATCTCAAGAAAAAGCTGATTGCGCATTTCCAGACTATTTTGTTCCTACCATCGATTAGCTAGCACATTCTACTAATAACAATAACAATCTGAAATGGGAAGGTTCAATAATGCTTTCTTGGTGATTTTCCATTTATGGTTTAAAGACTGCCGTTGAGTGACTTAGCAAATTATACTCCGTGTACTCTTGTAATTTGCTATATGTTGTCATATGTTGTTACTGGGTAGATTTTCCAATCCTGCTATACATGATAATGTCTATGTATAGTTTGAGGGGTGGCATGGTGTAGTGGCTTGAGCATTGAACGACAACTTTACAAACCAGAGTTTGAATCCCTGCTAAGCCATGGAAACCCACTGGGTGACTTTGGGCAAGTCACATTCTCTCAGCCTTAGAGGAAGGCAATGGTAAACTCCATCTGGATAAACCTTGCCAAGAAAACCCCGTGATTGGTTCACTTTAGGGCAGGGGTGTCAAACTCCATTTCATCTTGAGCCACATCAGCATTATGGTGGCCCTCAAAGAGCCGGTTGTATCTGTAAGACTGTATAGATGTATCTACTTTTTTATCATATTAAATAATTGCCTTTGCGGTCGATTATTACTTGTTTTTAAATTGCCTTCCCTCTGCATCAACTTTTCTTTCCTTGGACATTCTGGGGCTATTTGATCGTAGTTTCTTGTCCTTTTACCTCCGTAAAGCGATATAGAATTGGTTGGTATATCCAAAGTGTGCCCCTTTCTGCTTCCCAGACCCTTTCTGTGTCTCTTTCTGCCCCCCAGCCATAGCTGCAAGAGAAATGCTATTATCACCCTAGAATGCGTTTCATGGTATAGAAGAGGAGGAAACTTTGCGCAATACTCCACGGGATGTGGTAGGAAAACCTACAGTGAATAGTTTTTGAAGACTGTTCGCAATATAAGACTTAGTCAGTGCAAAATTTGTGTGTGATTTTTTTTTTTTTATTTGCACAGAAAATAGCATTTTCTGCCCATGAAACAGCATATCTCACACAGAAATATTATTTCCTGCGTAGAAAAGGCAGTTTTCTGTGCTAAAAACCGTACGCAAATTTTTGTGTGGAATAGGTTAAAAAACGATGAAGATTCTCATCCGGGTTTCACCATACTTAACGGCACATATTTTTTGACCATTTTTCAACTATTTCCCAATATTCTTTCCGCTCTTCGTTCGCCGGGTGCCTAGCTCCAAATGGCACACGCAGGGGGCAAGAAGCAAGGGGACCCCGTCCCTTTCAGGCCCACCTCGAGAGCGCTGAGGGAAGGATCGGGCTGAGTTAGCTGACGGAAAGAGAACGTTGGCTTAGACGGACTTTTGGCTTGATCGGACGAGACAAACATTAACTGAAATGAATCAACAATGGCAAGGTTTGCTGAGCATCTGTTGAGCATCCTGTAGGCTTCTGCATCTTTCACTGCTGTCATCCCAGAGGCTGTGATGGGCTTAATAAGACTGCCATTGTGTTAGCCCTCCTTGAGGGATCATTTCCTCTTAGCAACACGCGGCAGCATTCTGGGACACTCCGGTGGCCTTAGGGCTCCGCGTTGCTCTGACTACGTGGCTCATCTCTGCTGCCTTTCAGCTGACAGGCCGCATTTTCTTTGGGGTGGTGAATCTTGTCAGCAGTTGGGTTGACGCTCATTACTCTCCGGCTCAAAAACGGTGCCGCCACCGCCGAGTGACATGCGGAATCCTCCCTGACACTTTGCAAGGGTTTTCCTTCGCACTTTTCGCCGACATTGGTGGTGTCATTCACAGCTAGGTTCACCTCTCTGCCCTGTTTTTTTTTTTTTTAAATAATAATAATAATAAAAAAGAGGCGAAGGTGAATTCCAGTGCTGGGCCTTCATTGGAGAACAGGGAGGTGCTGCCCTTCCGTCTCGTTCTTTTTTTTTTTTTTTTTTTGGAACTCCCACTTCAAGGCAGCTTTGGAAATTCTGAGGAAGTGCAAAGCAGGAAGCAGGCATTATATTTCCTGCTTTGTACTTCCTGTTGAATACAAGATCAACCTAATGAAGAGGGCATCAAGCCTCCAAGATGAGGAATTCCCTTTTGAACATACTTTAGCATACGTGGGAGAGACAGTATTTAGCAAGAGCCTGGTGGGAGGAAAACTACAAATCCAGGGCCCTTACAGAAATACTAATGCTGCTCTGCAATTGAGACTTGGGCCATTTCCGCACTGTACTGTTATAGTGCTATTATTCCACTTTCAACATCCTATGGAATCCTGGGGTTTGCAGTTTAGGGAGGGGCATTTAGAGGGCCTCGGTAAACTACAAACTCCAGAATTCCACAGGATGTTGAAAGTGGAATAATAGTACTGTAACAGTGGAGTGCAGAAAGAGGCCCATTCACATTGCACACTTAAAACACTACGGGCCTTTCCACGCTACACTATTATAGTGCGATTATTACACTTTCAGTCTCCTATGGAATCGTGGGGTTTGCAGTTTAGGGAGGGGCCTTTAGAATTCTCAGCCAGTGTGCTCTTGGGCCTCAGCAAACTACAAACCCCAGGATTCCACAAGATGTTGAGAGTGGAATAATAGCACTATAACAGTGTAGTGTGGAAAGGCCCACAGTCTAACACTCAAACACCCACCACACTGGCTTAGTGCATCTATACAACAGAGTTATAGCAGTTTCATACCACTTTAATTGCCATGGCGCCATAATAGAGAATTCTGGGATTTGCAGTTTAGAGAGGTAGTTAGAATTCTCTTCTAGGGTGCTTGAGTACCCTTGCCTGAACTACAGCACAAAACTCTAAGGACCTCACCAAACTGAGCATCCCAAGATGCTCTAGGTGGCAGCCATAACACTTAAAGTGGTATCAATGGGCAATAACTTTGTAGTGTGGACACACTCCTAGTATGGATTTCTGGTTCATATAGCGCAATAGAAATTCCAACAGGCCTGGCCTACAAGAACCATGCTGATGTGCCTAAAATATCCCAGAATGTTCAGCAACATACTGGACATTTTCGCACTACACTATTATAGTGCTATTATTCCACTTTCAACATCCTGTGGAATTCGGGGGGGTATAGTTTACTGAGGACAAAGAGCTCTCTGGCTGAGATGTCTAAAGGTCTCTCCTTAAACTGCAAATCCCAGGATTCCATAGAAGGTTGAAAGTGAAATAATAGCACTATAATAATCTAGCGCGGAAATGGCCACTGTAGTTTCGTGGCAGGAGAGTCAGTATGGACAACAGGTTGCCTTGATGGTGCAGCCTTTGAAAAGTGCTTTGGTAAGAGCAGAGAAATGTGACACAGAAGTGTGAGCTTCTGAAACAGAGATCAGACAAAACAAAGATAAAGATAAAAAGCACACGAACAGTCCAGAAGTCATGCATCAGGAGCTCTTGACCACAGAGTGAATGATTTATTAAATGTTAATATGCTCCATAAAGAGTCCCCATATTTCCGCAAAAGTGTCATATCTCTCTAAAGCACAGTAATGAACCAAAGCCAAGGATGGATAAATAAGATCTAGGCCTGCTGTGCCAATGCTTATCAAAGGGAGATACCTCAGTATTAAGCTCTTCAAAATACTATTCTTCACAGCCAAGTGAACTAGATTCTAAGGCATCTTTCAGTGAGAATCTTCAGGATGGGTCTATTTATGGTGGCCCTGGCCACTGTATAGTTACAGCCAGTGACAGGTTTCAATTTTACCTCCCTCACAGAAAGAAAAGAGCAGAGAGTGCTGTGTTTTGCTTTGGGCCACTCTTTTATTATGGCTATTATTCCCCGACGCTGCAGTTAGACCTCTCAGCTCTGCCACCTTCTGAAAGCTTAAAATCTTTACTGGTGCCTTTTTACCCAAGTGAACAATATACAGTGGCAATTTTAAGGCTAAAACCTGCAGTTTTTATATCCCCCAACTCACATATGGCTAGCTTTGGGTGGAATGCTTCAGATCTTGGGGTATTCCTCCTGGGAGAAAACTTTGAAGAGTGCATCAACAGTCTATGGGAGCCCAAGTAAGAGCAATACCTTGTAGCATGGAGAACCTGTCTCTTTGTAGAGACAGGCTCGAGTGGCAATAGCAATTTCCTCTCCTTTTTGAGTGTGTCTGCTTTCCTTATTGCTCCACCTAAAACTGGCTGGGACAAGTTTGCCTGCTTTGTATCATAATGCCATGCCTAATGGCTTAGACACTTGTTTAGTGTCTGAAGAACCATAGATTCATCATGGAGAGGTTTCAGAGTCCAACCCTTGCTCAATGCAGGAACTCCACCTAGAGCATCCCCAGAAAGTAGTCATTCAGCCTCTCTTTGAAGACATTCAGAGAAAGACTCATCATCTCCCCTATTGGTTCAATTGCCAAATTCCTCTAACTATCAAGAAGTTCCTTCTAAAATTTAATTGAAATAATAGAATCATAGAGTTGGAAGATACAACAGGGGCCATCGAGTCCAACCCCTACCATGCAGGAACCCACATCAGAGCACTCCCAACAGATGGCCATCCAGCCTCTGCATAAAAACCTCCAAAGAAGGAGACTCCACCACACTCCACTGAGGTAGCATATTTCTCTGACCATCAGGAAGTTCTTCCTGAGGTTCAGGTGGAATCTCTTTTCCTGCAGCTTGAATCCATTGCTCCTTGTCCTAGTCTCTGGAGCAGTGGAAAACAAGCCCGCTCCCTCCTCGACATGACATCCCTTCAAATATTTAAACATGGTTGTCATGTCCCCTCTTAACCTTCTCTTCTGCAGACTAAACATCCCCAACTCCCTAAGCTGCTCCTCATAGGGCTTCATGGCTTCCTGACCCTTCACCATTTTGGTCACCCTCCTCTGGACACGTCCCTCTTGTCGATATCCTTCTTGAAATGAAGTGCCCAAAACTGGACACAGTATTCCAGATGAGGTCTGATCAAAGCAGAATAGAGTGGTACTATTACTTTCCTCGATCTAGACACCATACTCGTATTGATCCAACTAAGAATTATGTTGGCTTTCTTGGCTGTTGCATCACACTGCTGACTCATGTTCAGCTTGTGGTCTACTAAGACTCCTAGATCCCTTTCACATATACTGTTGTCCAGCCAGGCATTTCCCATCCTATACCTGTGCATTTCATTTTTTCTGCCCAGGTCTAGAACAAAACCCTGTGGCAATTGTCCTTCTCTTTTTAAATGTATTTGCTGTAATTCATAAGCGGCCATCTTAATTAGCTGGCCTTTTTCTCTTATCTGGTGACCTTCACAGGAGATGCTGTATCTCATTCATAGAGGACATGCTGTGCACTTGCTTCCACGTTCAATCCCTGGCTTTTCTAGACAGACAGAAAGTGTTGGCCAGCCCTCACCAAGCCGAAGAGGTTACCAATTGGGAAAGGTCAGACTTCTCCAACACTACAACTCCCATGATTTCTGGACGGCATGGCCAGCTAGTCTCATTTGAGCCTGGTACTGATCCTATCCAGCAAATTCTTTCAGGCAACATTTAAAATTTCGGGAGGAATTCCTTTTCTAGGGAGGTAAGGTTGATGCCCTCCTAGGGGAAGAAAGTTATGTGCAGGGAAATTTGATAGAAAGATATAAAATCGTATGCGGGTGGCTCAACGCAAGTGGTTAGGGGGAAGTTGTTTTTCTCATCTCTCTCATTCTCTGTCATAATAAAAGAAAAGGGGTTTGTCCACTGAAGCTGAACGGTGGAGAGGTGAAAAGGAAATAGGCACAAACAGCATAGTTAAAATCCTGGACTTTACCGCTCCAAATAGCAATGGTTGCCAGCTTGGGTGGCTTTAAAGGGGGGTTAGACAATTTTATGGGCTATCAGTGGCGACTAATCATGATGGCTTCATACACCTTCCGGAAGCAGCCTGGACTCGAGTACAGTCGCGTAGGGACGAGGGGGCGGGGAAGGGCAATTCACCCCGGGTGGCAACGTTTTGGGGGCGTCCCGGCCCGTAGCCACGCCCCCACACACTGCAGCCACGCCCTCGAGTACAGTGGCCATGCCTCTCTCACCATAGCCCCGCCTGCTCCCACCCGCCTTTTGGGCCCGAGGCCCTCTGGGCAGGCCTTGAGTTGTACGCTCACGCATTTTAGTTCAGCTTGCCTTCGCACTAATGAACGTATTTAGGGGGTTAGCTCATGCTATTGCATTGCTAGGTCGGACTGCCCTGTATGCTGCAGACCTGTGAGAATAGTCAAGGAATGTTAACAAGGGGTACTTCACTCCCCGCGCCGTCCCGTACGGGGAGGGGAGAGTGAAGCCTGATTAGGGACCGTCCGCCGCCGTCTCGGGCAAGTAATGAGACTTGGCCACGAGCCTATCATGCACCTGGCCCATGGATGCCTCCGTAATTGGCATTCGAGGTGGGATAGCCCCCGCCCGCTGCCCATTTCGGCATGGTGGGTTGATGGATTGGCAGCCTGTTTTGCCACTCGCGCACGAAAAGCCGATATAATCTGTTGGAACAAAAAGAACCCTGCAGCCAACCTCTCAAGTGTTTTCATGGAGTAGGCAACCAAGTACCCTGCAGGGCCCTTTTTACACAGTAAAGATATAGCACTATAGTTCCATTTTAACCACTTTGGCTGCATGCTATGGAAACCTGGGGTTTGTCAATTGGTGAGGCACTAGAGCTCACGGACAGAGAATTCTAAATGCCCCTTTCTAAACTGCAATTCCCGGGATTCATAGAATCACAGAGCTGTGAGAGACCACATACAACACATGGTGGCCTGTAACACATGATGTTCTTCCAAGCCTTATGTTACACCAAGATGATTACTTACTACAACAGTGTTTTATACTAGCATAATCAACAGGTATTTATTACCATGGATCAGTCACATTATCAATTATGTCATGGAGCACAGCCAGCTGCCTCATTTGATGGCTTAAATCCTATTGCTGTGCTATCCAGAGTAGGTGCATTGAATCAACCGGATTCACTTATGTGTGAGACTGAGGCCATTTCCGCACTCAACTGTTATAGTGCTGTTATGCCACTTTCAACATCTTATGGAATCTGGGGTGCGTAGTTTAGGAAGGGGTCTCCCTAAAGTGTAAACCCCAGGATTCCATAGGATGTTGAAAGTAGAATAATAGCACTATAAGTGCAGAAACGGCCCTACATATAGCCTTTCAAATTCTTCTCCCATCATCTAAGGATGTTTTGTACTGCTCAGGGACCGAGGTGCAATTTTCACACGGGTGGGTTTCCATAGTTTCACATGGATACATGAAGAAGCAATGAACAAGCTATTGAGTTTTATACTGATGAGCTGGAATCATGTTGGCATTATACGTGTGTGTCGGATACGTGTGGTTGTACTTTTTTTCTTTTACCATTGTGCAATGGACATCTTCACTTCATGTTTGCATAAGCAGAGTCCCATGGGCCTGAATCCAACCATTAGTTACCAACAAAAGTAGAACCATTCAGTCAGTTAGATTCCCTTATGTGTTGGTTCACTATTCAACCATTGATATAATGGATCTACTTTAATTGGGAGTAATTAACAATGTCTCCATTGATATCTTTGTACATCAAGCCCAAGACTTGAAGGAGAAAACAGGAAGATATCTCTGTCCCATACTATTCATTTGGTAAATGTTCTCCTTAGTAAAGAAACACACATTTTTGCAGTGATGTAGACTCAAGCTGATAGACTCGGACTCAAGTCAGACTTAAGTCGCTTCAGTGACTTGACCTGGGCCCTTTCCGCACCTTACCTTTTTCCATTGCTGGGGTGCGGGGAGAGACTTTGGAGAGAGGCTCTCACATCGCTGCTGCTTCAGCTCCACACAAGCTCCCTGATCGCGCGAGAGCCCCACCTCTTCTTTCCACAGTGCAGCCTGGGAGTTTCCTAGGCTGCGCTGGGGCAGGAAGTGCGACCAATGCGACTCCGAAGGCTCTGCACACCATGTAAGTGCACGCAGGGCCCAGGAGCAATGAGCGATCGTGCACCATTTTCAGCTTCCAGCCAAAAATGAAAGGGTGCACGATCAGCGCCTGCCGGCCCCTGGAGCATTGTGCAATTGTGAATGCGTCATGCAGATAGCTCCTCACAATCATGCAACGCTCCAGGCGCCCTTTCACATGGCAAATGCCATGTGGAAAGGGCCCTGGACTCGACTCAGCCATAAGTGATGCACTGACTCAACTCAACTCAAGACTTGTATATTTTTAGTGACTGACTTGCTGCCCTTGGTTCAGTAACATAATGCATTCATCCAGAAACCTTACAACTTTGAACAATGCCTCCATCTCTTTTTCCCTACTGGTCCTGTGACAATCTGACTCAAGCCCAAGGTGTGGGCACATTTCTCAGAGGGGGAAAAGCAAATGGGTTAGGCAATGAGCTTGAAGCAGACTTGAGGTCTGCTCAGCAGGCTGTCCCCGCTGCATATCAGAGGAGCCCCGTAAAACGTTTCCTAAGAACGAAAGACAAGACTTGTCCCCAGAGCGCAGGGTGCATTTCTCAGAGGGAAACAGCAAACGTGTTAGGCAACAGGGTTGAGGAGGAAGAATCCTTCCTTCTAAAGCTTTTGAAGCTTCAGTAATGGGGAGTAAGAAGGATCCTATTCCCCGTGTCCGAAGCTGCAGACGGCAAAATTGCAAACGTGGAGAGCCGACTCTGCTTAAATTGTTAAAACTGACTTTATTTCACTGTATCCCATAATTCTGGAATTTTGGTTGAGGTATAAAGTTGGCTCCCAGACTTGAGACCTGACTTGAAAGTATCTTCAAGGACTTGAGGCTTGAAGGTAGAGATTTAAGACTTGCTTTGAGACTTGGAGTAAAAGACTTAAATACACCACTTCATTTTGGAACCAAAAAGCACACTCTTTGGGCTCTATGTTTGTCTCCTCTTGAGTCCTGAGGGAAGGAAAACAGACACCAGGACAGCAAAACAGTGAAACCACAGTTCTTGAAGGACAGAACCACTTGAATCAATTCCCCCACCCACGTGCACACCTGTCTGTAGAATAAATGATGTGGGGAGACTCATTCGATGCACCTGAGCCGAGACCAGCAACCGAGGTTCCTCTCGTGGAGCCGTTGAAGTGGCATTAAACAGACAAAGACGAGCTCGCAGTCAGTTATCGGCCCAAAAATATAATGAAGAAACAAGTTGGCGGAGCAAAACCGAGTCATTCAGACCAGCCATGTGGAGAATTTAATTTCTCGCAGGTTCTTCAGCAATGAAGCGTCACCATAATTGTGGTCCCTGCACCCGCATGATCGCTGACAGTTCTGACCCACTGGGGTGAGAGTCGGCTGTCGCTCCCTGTCAGAATCGAAATGGGAGCAGGGGTGGGGGATATGCAAGCCGGGAGGGGCAGGGCACAGCAGAGGGTTAGAAAAGAAACATATTCTGGGGATGAGAGGCCCATGGCTTACAAAACCCCGGAGTGCCTCCATCTTCAGTTAAAACAGTGAGTAATCAGAAGTCATTTCTGCATTAGACTATCATAGTGCTATTATTCCACTCTCGACATCCTATGGACTCCTGGGGTTTGCAGTTTAGGGAGGGGCCTTCGAGGCCCCTCCCTAAACTGCAAACCCCAGGAGTCCATAGGATGTCGAGAGTGGAATAATAGCACTATAACAATCTAGTGAGCAAATGGCCTAAGATGTGGGAGATATCTTGCTTTGAGTATTGGACTAGGACCTTAGAGACAAGGGTTCAAATCCTTATTCAGCCACAGAAATCCCCAGATGACCTTGGACAAGTCACACCCTCTCAGCCCCAGAGGAATGCAATGGGAAATCCCCTCTCAACAAATCTTGCCAAGGAAATCCTGCAACAGATTTGCCTTAGGGCTGTCAAAACTGACTTGAAGGCACACAACAATGAGAAAATCAAGCTGTTGTAAATCCTCTCTTTTTTTTTTTTTCCCATTGGTGAATAAAATGGAGGCCAGGACTGTAAATATGTCACATCACTATCTCTGTGGCTTTTTGTTGTTTCGTAATGATATTGGAGGTGTGACGTGTTCTCAGTGTGGCTCTCAATGGAGATATTTTCTAACCCATTACATTCTGGGCCTCTGTCCTGACCTAAATGGTATTCCACAGGATCAGACCAAAAGTCTGTCTAGTCCAGTACCACAAACCGTGCATCGTTGAGATGATGTTCTCCAGATGTTCTAGATGAAAACCTTCATTAGCTTTCACCCTTACCTACGTCAGAGTATGTTTCCAGATTGGATTCAACAGCCTTCATAAGAGAACAGAGGTGCTGTTGTGCTGTCCAGATGTTGCAGATTTTACTTTCCAAGATCCATGACCATTGGCTATGGAAACTGCAACAAGAACCATCACTTCAACACAGAACTGTGTGGCATAAATTTCCATATACAGAGTTATGTGTGGATTGTGCCATACAGCTGAATGGCAATATTGTGGAACCAAATGTGTACCCGGGTGCACATCTGTCTGCACAACGACACTGTATGCACAACTCTGCTTCCATGACCTTGAACTGAACATAGACATTCTGCATTGGATAAAAATAAGCAGCTACTTCAGTAGGAGAATTTATGCATGCATAAGTCACCAACAGGATTCCAGAACTGGATGTCCTGATAAATTCAATCGAAGTGTTCCCAATTGTAGAAACTTGGTGAAATGGCTCAAAATCATGGAGTGATGTTGTTGTCATTCTTGTTAATGAATGTGATGAAGCTGTACCCTTCCGTGATGAAGTCATCCGCGTATTGATTGTGTGAGCATAAATTCGGATTTTTTTTGTCTGATTGTCAATATGCAATCATACCAAAAGAATCAATGATATATTCAACATACTTCTTCCAGTTTTTCTGTTACAATTTGTTAATCTGCTGGCCTGCTACCATCATAAATATCATCATTTCTTTACAGGGGAAATCTACGCTCTGACTGTCAAATATAGACAACAGTGCCAGTTCTATTGTACAGTCAATAGGCTGACATAATTTTGCAACATCCCTGATTGTTATTTGCTCGCTTAAATTAAATGCAATTGTCAAGGGAAAAATATATGAAAAATAGTGATGGTCCAAGATCCTAGAATGATAGGATCTTACAGATGGAATGGACCACATGGGTCTTCTAGTCTAAGCCCCATCAGGCAGGAATAAATAACCAAACAATTTCTGAAAGATGCCCATCCAACCTCTGTTTAAAGAGCTCCAAAAAAGGAGAGACACCACCTTCTGAGGCCATATATTCCAGGGCTGAACACCTCTTACAGTAAAGAAGTTCCTCCTGATGTTTCAGTGATGTTTCATTTCTTGTAGTGTGAATCCATTGGTTCATGTCCTAGTCTCTGGAACAGCAGAGAGCAAGCTCTCTCCATCTTTTATGTGACATCCCTTCAGATACTTAAAGATGGCTTGCACGACATTTCTTCACCTTCTCTTCACGAACCTAAACATACCCAGCTCCCTAAGCTGCTCCTCACAAGGTATGGTTTCCCTCTCTTCCATTTTAGTTGTTTTCCATCAAGCCACAAGGAATGTGCCACAACTGAATCTTCCGTAGTACCTAAATACCTTATATGCTATCTATAGACCTTCTGTGCTTTTACAGACATATTTATGTTTTGCTAGGACCTTGAAATTCCTTTCTGTCTTGGCAACAGTGCACATCAAAATCTTTATATTCTCCTCCTCCCACTCCCTTGCATTCCTCACCCTAGGCTTGAGAGGCTTGTGTTTAAAATGGATGTTTTTTTTTTCTTTTTGGGTGAGCAAAGCCCCCTCCCATTGCTGGAGTCATGTCCTCTCTGCCAAGAGGCTGCACATTGTGCTGTGTAATGGCAGCCGACTGGTCAGGTGCTTTCTTTGCTCCTACCCCACCTTTCTCAAGATAGCTGCTGGAAGTAGCTAGAACAGCAGAACTCTGCTCTTCTCCATCTGAGTTGAAAGTACTGGTAAGGCCTTTGCCTTGTCTTTTTTTCTTCCCCTTGGAATGCCTGGGCCAGAGGCAAAGGAATGGGTGGGGGGAGCTCTGGAGGGGAAATGCGGGGGTGGGAGTTATTCCCACTTTTTCCACTTTTGCAAGGGTCCTGCACCCCCAAACCCTCGCAAATGTGGAGAGGCCACTGTATAGTGAGATGTAAACAAATAAAATCAAAGTGCACAAGTGTGACCCATCTCCTCCCTAACAGGTGTGAAAACTGTGCAAGTAGGTTCGCAACAAAGAAAAGTTAACTCCCTCACCTGTTCTCAGCCTGAAACTGCAAAGCAAATCCAAAAGCTACCCAACAAGGTCACTACTGTGAATGAACCCTTTCATGCCACTGCGCAGCTATTAAGATCTGGCCACAATACTAACAAGATCTCTAAAACCCACCTCCCTGGCAGCCTATACTAAGCAATACTGCAATTCACGAATGAAGCAGTTTTTACAACTGCCATGTAGCTCTGGGAGTATTAAGTTATGCCCTGTCTCCTCAACGCAATATTTATTAAGCAAGATTCTATACTTGGTATATGCCTAATATTGTTCGCTAGGCTGATGAGTGCCAGTTTTTAATTTTTCATTATTTTTAATGCACTTTTCTCAGCATACCAGAGAGATCCTAAATTGAAATATCTGGACTGCCTTTCATCTGCAAGCTGGAATTCCATCATCTTTCTTCTTGCTTCTTCCAGTTTTTAATGCATGGCTCTGTCGGCCATTACTCAAATTCTGATGCTTCTTTCAAGGCTAGCAGCTAATTATAATTCTTCTTTATCATGGGAAGAAAATATTTTAATGACATTACTCATTTCAACTTAATTTTAATTATCACATTGCAACCAACCTAAGAAAGTTAGGCCAACACTGTCCCAAAATATCGTATGTAATAATATAAGGCGGATGCATCCAGATATCCAGAGGAAGAGAAACTTTACATCTCTAAGTAACTAATAAAAAGCACATTTAAAATCCAATATTGATAAACTCTCACGCTCTCTTTCTCTCAATCTCTTGGTTTATATGGTTTTATTTTTAAAAGAAAGAAAAAACTACCCATTTTATTTTCCTCCAATGAGTGGAACATTTCTCTTGCATTGATGGGAAAAACATTTAAAAAAGAAAATATCACAACCGCTAGCCAAATTTAATAAAACCAGCTCCACAGAACATTATTCTCAATCAGAAGCCAAATTGGATCAAACTAATTTTTTAAAACAAATTGGTTTTATAATACAAAAATTATAACAGTGATTTTGGCAGGGGGGAGCAAAATTCTCAACCTCGGCCAAATTCAACAGATAAACCAACGCTTGAGGAGAGTTATGCCATCTACCAGCATGGTAGATGAGTAAAAATTCTGATTGGCTCTTTTTTTTTTTTTTTTCCTCCCAAGCCTGCTGGAAATTTAGATAATTTCATATATCTGATGGAATTTTTTTTTAAAAAAAGGTAGAGCAATGCAGAGCCGCTTTACCTATTGAACTTGGTGCAGATAGTTAAGTTCTGGGTTTTATATGATCTAACACAAGATATCTTCAAAAATGCAAGGGAATAGTCAACCTCTCCATCTGTCTGTCTGGGAGAATACGAAAAGTGACCAGTAGGAAGGACCAGCTTACATTTGGATTCCTTGCTTGTGCTCCTAGAAACCTTGGCTTTCACCTTGCGTATGGACTTCGCCAGTGGATTGTCACCCTGGATTTTCTGTGAACTCAGATTGCAAAACGATGATCGGTAATTTGCTAACAAACTAACCCAGACTTTGCTCATGGCTGTTGATAAGAGGCTGTAATAAGATAGCCGTAAGCCTTGGCTAGCTGCTGGCACAGGACACTGGCAACCCTAGTACGGTAGAGCAGTTTTGCTAGTTTAACCTTCTCCGGCGATTTCTTTAGTCGATTTTTATCCTCCTTAACTTATTCTGCTTTTATCTGGAATTGTTTTAACCTGTAGCACATTAATTGCACACCATCCCCAAGAGCCAATGGCAGTGGGTGAAATATAAATATTTTAATATCTAAATAAATAAGACCTGTCCAGGGGGAGGGAAGAAAGGATTCAGCACCTTTAAATTGTAGACTAAAAGCAGCTTCAGATTCTCTGCCCGGCTGACGTGGAAGCGGCTGATCTCCATGGCCAACAGAAGGTTAAGAGGTGACATGACAGTCATGTTTAAATATTTTGAAAGGATGTCATATGGAAGATGGGGCAAACTTGTTTTGTGCTGTTACAGAGACTAGGACACGGAGCAATGGATTCAAACTTCTGGAAGAGATATTCCACCTATGCATTAGGAAGACCTTCCTGATGGTCAGAGCTGTCCGGCAGTGGAATACTCTGCCTTGAATTGTGGTGGAGTCTCCTTCTTTGGAGGTTTTTAAACAGAGGCTGGATGGACATTTGCTGGGGGTGCTTTGACAGTGTATTCCTTCATGGCATTACGGAGTTGAGCTGGATGGCTCTTGCGATCTCTTCCCACTTAGTGCTTCTGTGATTCTAGCACGCTTCCCCAGGGTTTCTCAGCCAGGTTCCCTGGAACTTAGGTTTCCATGAAAGATTTCTAGAGGGGGAAAAAATCCTTTTGGAGCTGTAGATGTAATTGTTTTTACGCCGGGGTTCCCTGAGACCGGAAAATTATTTCAAGTGTTCTTCCAGGGCAAAAAAGGCTGAGAAAGGCTGCTCCAGCCATTCTTACCAGTCCACAATTTCAGTTGGTTTGCTGTCGACAACGCAAAGCAGCCACCGCCATGTTGGCAACCGGGGTGCCATTTTGCATCCTCCGCAATAACCCTGAATGTTTGGGAGCATTGTGAGGAGTACTTTGGTTCCATATGCTGGGAATCTGCAGAATGGCCGTTTGATGTTGCCTAATTTGCCAATTGGGGACATTTCTACCAAAGTGACTTCTGAGCGGTGATTTTTAATTGAGAGAGCAAGAGAGACAGTCACAAGCAAACACATTTCCAGGGAGTTTGCAAAGTAAGGAAGTTATAAATAGCTTCCCTAACGGGAAACTGTAATCGGAGACAATTTATTTCCTCTTCTGATGGGCTGACCTTCATCCCCACTCCAGGCACTGCCTGTCATGAAATATCGCCGGTCCATTTGGTAGTGGAAATAAATTGTATCTCCACCACTGAGCATCGCACAGCCTCTTCATAACCTGCAAAGGAACGGACAGGCAGTCTCCCAAAACAAGGTAGACACGTGTGCCGGATTTGCATATCTGTGAGTCTTCAGTGGTGAGACAAATGGCATTTAATTTCCCAGGAAAAAAGGAGCTAGCCTCCCATATAAAAGGAGTGGGCAATTGTCTGGGGCCGGAAGCCATTGCCCCCTGCCAGCCCCTTCTCAGTGGACCACACAAAGGAAGACCTAAAACTCCATTTACTTCTGCAGTCCTTCTCAAAATGGTGACAGGAGGTGACACTTCCAGTCGCCATTTTGAGAAGACCATGGTGGTTCTTGGGGGTAGTATGTATTCCTGAAGTAATGTCAGGGGGATACTTTTACATTTTTCCTCACATTCAGGAGGCTTTCTGTGTTTTTTGTGGGGAGTGAGCAAGTATTGCCTAAAAGTTGTGCTGAATTTTCTTTTAAAATTGGGGAGCGTTGCTGGGCTTGAATTGCAAGAATGGTGGGAGTCTTCGGGGCCACAAAGTGGGGAAAAGAGGCCTCGTGCCTCCTCTCCCACCCCCTGTACCGCAACATACGGTGGATGGCACACTATGGATAAATCAGGAGCATGGTCATATCCTTGTGGAATCATGTGATATTCCCTTTCAATTTTTCTGTGTTTTAAAATGTTCCTCTGGGTTCCATCTGGAACTGAATTTCCTATTTATTCCATAAATTAATGCAACCTGTATAGCAAGTTGCCCTCCCTCCACCCAGAGGGATTTGAGGAAGAATGTGTCCAAATTGATTCTGAAAATAAAGCAGCCTCTGCAATGAGCGTTCACCTTTATTAAACGCACAAGCACGGAGAACAAGTTGAAGAGAAGGAGTTGTAATCATCAAACAAAACAATTCTATTTTTATAATCTTCACCAAGGAGCTTGGAGAATTTTTCCCCACGTCCTTTTCAACCAGTTGCATTTATGGAGGAAATAGTTATCTGCCTAGCAATACCCTTTTGACTTTTACCCCATAGCAACAAGCTCCTCTATCTAATCTGCAATTTTAGTGCATATTGTCTCAAATAACCACAGACTCACAGACACAGGCATGTTTCTCGTTTTAGACTTAGTTGGGACAAGCCAAAGAGCTTCAAATTCATTCTCAGCAGAAGCTACCTGCCGTGCCCTGCTTACAGTCTGGCCACAAACTTTATTTCTAAGTGATTGGCTATGTCCGCACTAGACTCTTTTAGTGCCACTGTTCCATTTTCAACATTCGATGGAATCCTGGGGTTTGCAGTTTAGGGAGGGGCCTTTAGTGGCATAAAAGCGCTGTAACAGTCTAGTGCAGAAATGGCTATTGATTTCTGATCTTCGGAAATCGCTTTCAGGGACGTACTTGCTGGGCGACCTACAGAAACTCACTTGCGGCAATAAAGAAGAGGCAGGTCTTGGAGAAGAAAGGCAAAATAAAACAAATAAGCAAGATCACCAAAAAACAAAAAAAAAACCACCTGATAAAATATTTTTAGAGATCTTATTTTGCCAGTTAGACCGTATCAAAATGTGGAGCTGTATGGCCCGGTAACAATTTCACCTTAACTTTAAGAAGAACTTCCTGATGGTCAGAGCTGTCCGTCAGTGGAATCTGCTGCTTCCACGGAGTGTGGTGGAGTCTCCTTCTTTGGAGATTTTTAAGCAGAGGCTGGATGGCCATCCGTTGGGAACGCTTTGATGGGTGTTCCTGCATAGCAGGGGGTTGGACTCGATGGCCTCTGGGGTCTCTTCCAACTCTAGGATTCTATGATTCTAGGGTTTGCTTGCTGTGATGTCCTGAGGAGTTATGGCTACATCTCAACTTTTGGCCCTGAAATCCCATGGACTGGTGTAATCCCGATATCTCAACCCTGAATCAGAACACAGTCCATGCAAGCTCCTTGTCCTACAGCCTTGCAAAATCTGCAACGCACAGACCGAATGCGGAAAGAGCAATTGACAACAATGTGCTTCTTTTCTTTCAAATACTTTCCGAGAACTATGAAAAAGTTAATTACACTAGCACCACAAATGATTAAGTCGTAGCCGTACCCTAGGTATATACAATAGATTGTTTGGTTTTAAAGGCGACTAACTCCACTGGCTTCCAAGTTAGCCCGATCGTACCCACAAAACGGGGAAAACAGACGTCTCCACAGCCATGTCAATCTGTGCAGTAAAAGACACCAGGCAAAAAAATTAAAAAAAAAATCTTATTTTATTGTTACTCTTGTCAAAAACCACAAAGAAAGAAACATAACGATTTAAGAGCCATGTGACGGTAATTGCTATGAGGTTCTCCCCCCCCGCTCAATTCCTGACAATAAACATAAAACTAAAAAACTCTATTAAAAATCATTTTGCAAATCCGTTTTTTGCCTTAGCAGCCAAGACTGCATAAGGGTTAGCTCCCCTCCTCCCTTGACGTATAGAACGCTTTCTTGTCATCTTATAAAACTGTCAGAAATAAACTATATATATATAAAGAGAGAGAGAGAGAGAGAGAATCAAGTTTCTTTTTCTAGTTCAGTTGGAATTATTTGTTTGTCACTTTGTTTCCCCCCCTTCTCTTTCCCTGCTTTACAATACTAAATTGCCACATTCTTAGACAACTTTCTTTGTTGTTAAGAAGATCATTATTGTACACAGCGCTCCAGCAGGTCTAACATTCTTTTCTAGTCAATCAATGGCTCACAATTTCGAGGTCTCTTTAAGCAATTCCATTTTTGGAAAACCTCTGAATTCCCCCGATGAGGTGCAGTCTTTGAGCGTGGTTTCCAGAAGCACGGGGATTGCACCGTATTGGTTAGGGCTACGTCTCTTTCAGAACAAAAAGGATGACAACAAAGGGGCAAGATGCGACCTCGCGGTGGCTGCTCTGTGACTTAACGGATCCAGAGTTGTGTTGCAAAAACGGAACAGAGCCATGTTAGTGGATCGTGAAGGTACGCGTCTAGGCACAGGCAAGAGTGCACATCAGCCATTTCTGGTGTGAATTGGGAATTTCTGACCTTCATTTGATGCTCCTGTTGTGCTGCAGGAGTGAGCATCAGGCCTCTGTCCCGAACACCACCGACATGTAGAATCATAGAGTTGGAAGGGACCACAGGGGCCATTAAGTCCAACCCCATTCTGTCATGAAGGAACACACACTCAAAGCACCCCCAGCAAATGGCCATTCAGCCTCTGTTTAAAAACCTCCAATGAAGGTGACTCTACCACACTCCAAACCAGCATATTCCATTGTCGAACGGCTCTGACTGTCAGCAAGTTCTTCCTAATGTTTAGGTGAAATCTCTTTTCCTGTAATTTGAATCCATTGCTCCGTGTCCTTGTCTCTGGAGTAGCAGAAAATGAGCTTGCTCCGTCTTCAACATGGCATCCCTTCATCTATTTAAACAGAGCTGTCACGTCACCTCTCTTTTTTGCATCAGGCTAAACATACCTACCTGCCTCAGCTGCTTCTCATAGGGCTTCATGGCTTCCAGACCCTTCACCATTTTGGTCGCCCTCCTCTGGACGCGTGCCAGCCTGTCCATATCCTTCGTGAATTGTGGTGCTCAGAAACGGACAAGAGAAATGAATTGAATGAAATGAATTCCTGTGTTTGAAGTGGTTCTAGTGAGACATAACAATGGATCTTCCAATTCAGGCTGGTTTTACAGTGAGCTGGGAATCTAAATCAAAGGTTCAGATCTAGAATTGAGATCCCTTCCAAGAATCCCTGATGTTTTATGTGACTCCAGGTCCGATATGAGCAAATAGGGTTTCCAAGTTTTCCTCTTGGTCCAAAGGGAGGAAAAGAGAAATTCACTGGCGTGGATTGCTCTGAAGAATTGTCATGATTTTTGTGTGTGTGTTTCGATGAGGAAAAAAATAAATAACCCGACTTCATTGGGTTTGAGTTGGGTAGGGAACTTCTTGCAATACTGGAAGCAATAATTATCTATTGCTCTGCTCGTTGTTATCGAAGCCTTAGTGGAAGGAATAAACTAATGAGATACATTGTAGCAGGGTGACAATCCACTCCAAAAGACTAATTAAATGAGAAGGTCTCCAAAGACACAACCAAAAAGACAGGCCTTTGGGGGTTTTTTTGGGAGGGGAGTTGTTTGCCACATTATCCACCCAAAGCAGCAGAATGAAAATCTACTCCGATGGACTTGTGTAGGGGAAGAATAATTTCATGGTCCATTTCTACACTAGACTGTTATAGTGCTATGATTCCACGTTCAACATCCTATGGAATCCTGAGGTTTGCAATTTTAGGAGAGGCCACTTTTGGACTCTGAGATCACCAATCATGTGGCTACTCCAGTTGATACGTACCAGAGCAGCATGCCCACTAATATTTCGTATTTTAGCTCTATGCATCAATGTTTCAAGTCTGGCCCATACATTAGAGTATGCCTGCTGCCTCAGCCTGGTGGAAACTTCTGGTGAAATGGCAGGAAATTGTTACCTTCTTAAATTATTATTGCATGGGGATGGCTCTTGCCATGCATCCCTCTGAAATTTCGACAGTGTGAGAGTGTTTGGGGAGGGTCTTGGCAGACTTGCAAGTGCCCCAGCCGTTTCCACCGAACAGCCACCCTAGATAAGAGAGGTGACATGATAACCCTGTTTATATCATATTGAAGATGGAGCAAGCTTGTTTTCTCCTTCAACGTGGGGTATCAAGATGGAGCAAGCTTATCTTCTGCTTGAACATGAGGTATCATGTTGAAGACGGAGCAAGCTTGTTTTCTGCTGCTCCAGAGACGAGGACATGGAGCAATGGATTCAAATGACAGGAAAAGAGATTTCACCTAAACATCAGGAATTACTTTCCCGAGAATCAGAGCCATTCGACAGTGGAATACGCTGCCTCAGAGTGTGGTGGAGTCTCCTTCTTTGGAGGTTTTTAAGCAGAGGCTGGATGGCCCTTTGCTGAGGGTGCTGCTTTGGGTGTTTGTTCCTGAAGGGGTTGGACTCGATGGCCATTGAGGTCTCTTCCGACTCTATGATTCTATGGGGCTCAAAACCTCAGAAGCCCCGGTGAAATTGTTCCTCTGATGGACACCGTTATAAAGAAAGAATCCCATGGTGGAATAATGAAGACAGTTTTATTTTCTCCATTCCCATCATTTGCTTTTATCCTTTGGCTTCACACAGGCCAATGGGTGTGCCAACTTGTTAACCCGGGGTCCGTGTTCCTGCTCTCTCATTTGGTGCCTAATCTGGCTGCCTAGGAATCCTACTGGGCGAAGTTTCAAATAATAATGCTTATAACGATTTCATAATTTCCGAGGCTTGTTAATACCTGCTAGAGTTGCCAGAACCTCAATCGCTCCCCAGTCATGATTTGAAAAGTTCATGCTCCATTAAAAACAGTTATTTAATACAATAATCATTCAATTAAAAACCTTTTGAAGCAGCTGCCAGACCATATTTGTATCAATACCATATTTTAATTGTTGAAAGAGGGTAAAGGACTGACTCACCAACTGTGATTTTTTTTTTCCCCAAGCAATGTTCTTGTAGCATTAAATCAGTCAAGTGATGGCGCTCCCGGAGGGATTATCAGAAAGCCATCCAACTGAATGAATGGGTAGCTTGAGAAGCACAAAGTCTGTGGGATAGACTCAGGCTTTTTTTTTTTCCAAAATATTAGATACAATCCTATACAGAAGGCTGGAAAGGTGGGCGGTTGTAACTTCACACTCAAGATCCTACACGACACAGCGTAGTGGAAGAGCTCCACGTGATATTCTTGCAAACAAGCTAGTAAAATGTGGGGTAGGCAACGCTACTGTCGGGTGGATTTACAAATTTCACTGGGGCTTGTGAGGTTTTGAGCCCCTTAGCGTCACAGAGTTGGAAGAGACGTCAATGGCCACCGAATCCGACCCCCTTCTGCCCCACAGAAACAAACACTCAAAGTGGCAAACACCCCAAACGCTCCAAGGAACAAACACCCCAGCAAATGGCCATCCAGCCTCTGCTTAAAAACCTCCAAAGAAGGAGACTCCACCACACTCCGAGGCAGCAGATGCCAATGTTGAACAGCTCTGACTCTCAGGAAAAATGGGTGTTAATCTCCAGGATGACCAAGAAAACCCCACCAAATCCGAAGATGGACTTGAGCATGACCATGTCACTAATAGTAATAACAACAGCAGCAACTACAACAACACACAACTATTTATGATGCCCTTTCCACCAAAGGACAGAACATCAGACATGTGCAATCAGAGCAAAGGACTATACTGGACTACACTGTTATAGTGTTGTTATTCCACTTTCGACCTCCTGTGGAATTCTGGGGTTTGTAGTTTACTGCGGCCAAAGAGCTCTCCGGCTGAGAATTCTAAGGGCTCTTCCCTAAACCGCAAATCCCAGAATTCCATAGCATATTGAAAGTGGAATAATAGCATTATAACAGTGTAGTATGGAAATGATCAAAGACAATAAAAGGGAAAAGTATAAATAGACATTGTTGTTGTGGACCTTTAAGTTGTTTTTCACCTATGGTGACCCTAAGGCAACCCTACCACAGGGTTGTCTGGGGCTGAGAATGTGTGATACTCCCAAGTGGGAGTGGGTTTACATGGCCGAGTGTGGAATCAAACTCTGGTCTCCAGGGTTGTAGCTCAATCGTTAAAGCACTACATCACGCTGGCTCCCTATAAATATATATAAAACCCCTAATATCCCACCAGCCACTACTCCCATCCCAGAAACCTCAGGAACAGCTCAGCAGCTTCATCCACAGAGCAAAGAGGAAGATCTTCAACCCCTTACAAAAAAAGACGGGATCCTCTTCCAGCCAGAGACTCAAAGGAAGGCTGTTTCACAGATGTGGAGCCGTGTTAAGGTTTATTGCCCAAATGGGGTCTCTCCTATATTGTAAGATGTGACCTCTGGTTGAAGCTTTCCCCACAGCTCCAAGCACTTGTAGGGCTTTTTGCCTGTGTGGCTTCTCTTATAGACAATGCCGTATGACCACTGGTGGACATTCTTTCCACCGGTGGGAGTTGTGAGCTGGCATTGCTAGCAGGACACCCGCCAATGGGCCACTCAGTAGTTGTGCAACACCATCCCACTAGTAAGTTTCAGTGCTGCGCAGATGAGCGCAAAACCAATGCTATTGTCTGCAGGTGCGATGTGCATTGCGCGAGCATGAGCAATGGCAGCGCATGGGCAACTCCCCTTTGGCAATCTCGCTCTCTCTCGTTCAGCATGGGACAAAAATGTCCCGCTGCCTCCCTAGGAGAACTTAACACTTGCCTAGGAGACCAACAGGATTCCAGCCGGTATGTTTTCACGAAATAGAACCCGAGCTGAAATCAGCAATCACATCCATTTCACATTCATGAAGAAAGTGGGGTGTTTTTTTTTTTAAGTCAAGGCTGTCAACAGATTTTCAAAGGGTGATTAAACAAAGTGAAAGGGAGAGACACTACATTAATGGTGGAGAACAAATGTTGCATGCAGCAGAGCACACTTTTTATTTTAAAAAATGTTTTACCGTTCATATCCTGGTTACAAACCATTATTTTTAGCAGAATTACAGAAAAAAAAAGACGATGAATAAAAAAGAGAGAGATAAACCCAGGTATGGGGCTGCAGGAAGGAGGAGGATCTTGTCCCTCATAAAAATCCTGCCCCTCAAATGAACTTTTTTCGTCAGCATCCAAATTTCCAGCGTTGCAGAAGGTGAGACATTAACAATCATTCTCTCCTGGAACTTTTCTATTTGTTGTTTTGGCATTCCTTTGGTCTGCTTTCTTGCCCCTTTGCTAAACTGTGCTTCTAGATACTCTACTGAAGTTTCAAGTTACTGAAATTCTGGAAATTTGGGGACTAAAGGAAAATTTCATTTGGGGAAACAATGTTCTTATTGGGGGGTAATGCCTCTTTCTTCACCCCCCCCCAGTACACACCTAAGATAAACTCCTCAGTCCAGAAGGCACTGATTCTCCACCCCCAGTGACTCCAGTAAAACATCCATCTGGTTATTCTACTGGATTGTTATTGCTGTTGTGTGCCCTTAAGTATTTCCAACTTATGGCAACCCTAAGGCAACCGGAGAGCCAGTGTGGCACAGTGGTTTGAGCACTGATCTGTGACCATGGAGGCCAGGGTTCCATTTCCTGCTCGGCCATGGAAACCCACTGGGTGAGCTTGGGCACATCACACACTCTCAGCCCAAGAAAACCCTGTGGTAGGTTTGCCTTAGGTGTCGCCCTAAGTCAGAAACGGAAGCACACAACGACAACTAGCTAACCCTATCATGGGTTTTTTTATTTATTTTATCTTTTGGCAAGATTTGTTCAGAAGGGGGTTGCCTTTGCCGTCTTCTGAGGCTGAGAGAGTGTGACTCGCCCAGTTCGTTTCCATGGCTGAGCAGCAATTTGAACCCTCACCTTCAGAGTTGTAATCCAACACTCAAATTACTACATCATGCTGGCTCTCTGCTCTGCTGGATGCTTTTTCAGAATGTCAGTTGATCGTCTAGCAGAATGGTGTTTTAATTTTAGATATTCACATATGGAATAAATGGAGACCAAGGATCTGTAAAACTGTTAATTGCCTTTGCCACTCTTAGCCTGTACGTAAGACCGTTTCCACACTATGCTCTTATAGAGCTATTATTCCACTTTCAACTTCCTGTGGAATTCTGGGGCTTGTCGTTTACTGAGGCCAAAGAGCTCTCTGGATTAGAATGCTAAATGCCCCTCCCTAAACTGCAAGTCCCAGGATTCCATAGGATGTTGAGAGTGGAATAATAGCACTACAACAATATAGTGCAGAAATGGCGTAAGTTTCTTCGATAAAGCCCATACTTTCTATCTATGCAGTTTCAACATCCAGAGTTCTCCAGCATCTGGCAACCTTCTTCCATGCCACAGTTAGTAAAAGTTATATCGGAGCAGCTTGAGGTCTTCATGCCACACCTTGCAAAAAATGCTTTACATAGCCACCCCTGCACAATGCATAGCTGAGAGTGGGGCGAATGAGGCCACTGACCTCTCCAAACAAGACTTCTGCCTCCCCAGTGAATCTTCCTTCAGTCCCCAAATTCCCAGCATTGCAGAAAATGAAGCATTGCAAAGAACACTCACATCTAGAACTCTTCTTTTCTCTGTGCATCACATTCCCTTGCTAACTCTCTGGGTCCCTTTTCTTTGGATGCCCAAACTATATGTCTAGTTACTAAACTGAAGTTTTAAGTTTACTGCTATGCAAGAAATTTGGGGACTGGAGGAAATTTTATTTGGGGAGACAGAATTCTCATTTGTTGGGGGGAGAAAGCCCTCATTTTCCTCCCTCCCCCCAGCTACGCCCCTGGCGTCTGCTTGGATATGAGCAAAGAGGCAAACATTATACAGCTGTGTAAAGTGAGGTTTCACAGTACAACAAGATGCATGCCAGGGGCTTGCCCTGGAGGATTTTTGCATGTTTAAGTTCTGAGAGATTTAAGAGACAGAGAGAGAGAGAAGGCAGTGTTCTTTTTGCTACTGTAAACATTTCCCTGGCTGTTTTGAACCTCAGTCTCACCAATTGTAGACACCCAGCAAGATTCGTGGTAACTTAGAGCTAGGTAGCTAGTTACTTTTTACAGGACGAGCTGAAATGGTACTACTTTTTTTGCCATGGATATAATTCACTAACTTTCATTGTCTGATGGTTATCCCTTCACAGGTGTGTGTGTGCTGACGCTTCAGTCTGAGCCATGGTAAGGGCAGAAGGAAGATCATATGAGTGGCTCCATCATGCTGCACCCTGGAAGGATGACTTTGCAATAACTGTGGGATTTTTCTTGGAATTTCCACAGCGCAGTGTCTGAAATGGTCACTTGGGGGAACCAGAGAGCATTTTCTCGTACACATTAATCACAGTATCAAGTAATTCAATGAGTTACCTTTAGGCACTGAAGTAACAACTGTCCACCTGGTGGGGGAAGTAATTCCTTTTAAAAAACAGCATTTCATTATTTTTCACTTTTTACACAAAATTGTAGCATTGTGTTGTCCAGATTGTTTGAATAATTTCAAGCAGACCCAGATTTTATGCAGCAGGAGGCTGATGTAATGAAAAAAAAAAATATGGAGAGGGAAAGAAAAACAAGTCCATTCAAAAGACATAATAGAAATGGAATGAAGAAATGATGAGTGCCCCAAATACACACATCCTCTCTTCTTTTCGGGGCTGAAATTTGACGTGTGTTGTCCTAGGTTACTGCCAGTGAAGCTGCGCACTCCACGAATATTATTAATTGACAATCGAAAACCACAAGTCTTCTCAAGATGTTCTCTTTCGAACAGGCAGGTTTAAGACAAGGAGAGATTTTTAATCAAATGTTAATAACGCAGCATCTGTCAGCATCATACAATAATAAAAAGTCAACATATGAAGTGGCCGTTCCCTTCACTCGCCCGTTTTTTTCCCAGTCCTATCCACCCAGCTGTGGAATTTGGACCCAAAATGAAAAACTGGGTGAGCGATTGCCACCAAGAGCTGAAGAGGAACATTTCTGTTTTGCACACGTGTGCTATGGAATTTCTTGGCGTGTATTACACTTCTCATTTGAAATCTGCTGCTCTTCTGTCTCACAAAGAAAGAGACTGTGAGAGGGAGACGTTGAGAGAGAGCGAGAGAGAGCGACTCATGTATTAGACAAACATTCTGCAGAAACTTTGATTGGAATCCTGTTGGTGGCTTTTACGAACCTAATTCCGCCGTAAACTTGAGTATGATTGTGGTTTTTGTTGAGGTGTTCTCTTCCTCCCTCTGCAACAACCAGTGGCCTCTCCAAGAATTCACCATATCACTGTAATAACATTCCCAAATGGCCATTCTATCACTGGCATAAAGCCCAGGGGATCCAGCTAAGTGTCTGGCTGTATAAGGCCCCCTTTGAGGGTCCCTGATATCAGTATGGTTTGGACGGGCACCATACCTAATTGGCACCATATTGGATTGGCAATGGTATTAATTGGCTCCGATATCAAAATCAGACCTGAAGGTGACCAGGAGTTCAAACCAACAGAGGGAAAACTGAAAAGCTGGCCAGCCTAAGACACCCTCCAGGTACGACTGGCTCATTTGTCAGGCAAATAGACACCGTTCCTGTGGATAATAGGCTTCAGTAGAAGCTGGAATTTCCCAGGGAACACAATTGTGAGAAGCCCAGCAGGACACTGATTGACAGATAGCCATCCGTTGTGCACCTGGATTCCTTCCTCTTGCCTTGTAGCACCCACAATAGACAGCTATAACTTTTTGGCATTTTAACAGGAGCACCATAAATGATAAGTTGTACCAATTTCGGCTTGACACTTCCAACATTTTCCTGTTCCTGAATTATAGGTTTTTTTGTAACTTACTCGGAGTCATATACCATCTATGAAAGAGTTTGATACAGTTTTCTTTTAGATTTTGAGCTGCTGTGAATTTTGGGGTCAAAAGGATTGGTCAAAGCCAAAAAGTATCGGAATGACAAACACAAAACAGTACGAGAAATTCTACAAATTGAATTTGATAAAAATCCAGAAATATATTTACTAAATATGCTTCATACCATAGATCAAAATATAAGGAAAAACTACTCCAGGATCCTCCTCTACGTGATAACTGTGGCAAGAATAGAATACACCAAATCTTGGAAAAAAGAAGAGGACACCCAAAATAGACAGCTATAACAACACACATTATGTCTTTGTCACCCAAACACTGTGAACGTTAGTGGGTTGATAGTCCACTGTCTGCTGCAACTCTCATTGTTCCACACCTGGAACTGCACATACCTTCTACCATCAAAGGCTATTTTTTGGGTACAAATACCCCCGATTCCAGGAGGCCCAGTGCAGTATCTCGAAGGTCTACCCATCACTCTGTCCATTCGGCTCCTGAATGAGAACTGTCCTTAGGTTCTACCTGAGCCACGCCACATTTCAGCTTCTTCATACTCTTCTGGACTGGCAATTGTAACACAGAAACCACAGCCTCTCCATCCATAACTTTTTCCTCCCTTTGTCCTTCAGTTAGCTCTTGCGTGAATGTTTGGTTGTGTGTATCTTTTGTGCATGCACGAGTGAATTCCCCCAATGAAACATATTTGTAGTTTATTTTTGAATCTCTGGCTGGTTTTTTTTTTCCTGTGTGAGCCCGTAAACATTGGTAGAAAGATCTCGTTAAGTTATCCCCCTCTCGTTAGCCTTCTCTATGGGCTAATTCATTCCCCACTTTTGCAAGGAGGTATTTGGTATTGCAGGACGACCCTTGTGGCACCTACCTTTTGGGGTAACAGCTATGTTCCCATACCCTGGTGCAGACCAATGACGTCATGTGTTAAGACCTCCAGAGGACCATAGTAGATCTTGGCAGAAGATGTCCTTGGTCTGGCTATGAGAACATATCCAGCTATCTTTTCTGTTCCCTTTTCTTCTCCCACCACCCACTCTCCACCAGCCATAAAAGGGCCATTGGCTTTTGCGGCCACATGGTGAGTCTTGGGTGGGATGATGGGGAACCGGAGCAGAATGCCTCAGGTGGAATTTCAATGCTATGCTATATTTGTTAAGGAGTCCATATTGAAGATTTCATAGCTGTATCTCTTATGGAAATCACATGGTTTGCAAGAGTACGTTATCGGCTGATTTTCATGAGCTGAAAAGTGCTGCCGTCCTCTCCAAAGTAAAACGAAACGGCAGACCAGAAGAAGGCAACATTTACAATTTTGCTAAAAAGATCACAACCGTAAAACGTGTACTTTTGGTCTCGCACGCATTAAAGGGCTGTAAAATAAACGGAGGTGAGGCATAAACAATTCAGAATGATGGAGAAATAAAATCTGATGGGGCAAGAGTAAATTCTGGAATATAAGAGGAGTGGCTAAAGAACGCAACGTTACACCATCGAGCATCATAGGTGGTAGAACATAGCACAACGTCATTTGCCATTATGGACCGGAAAAGATAGCGCTACACTACAGGGCATTACAGACTTCAGAATATACCACTTGACATTACAGGCTGAAGATTATAGTGTTATATCACTGCGCATTACAGTTTGAAGAATATAGTGCTACTCCGGTGGGCATTACAGGCTGAAGAATATAGCACTATGGCCATTTCTGCACTAGACTGTTATAGTGCTATTATTCCTCTCCCTAAACTGCAAACCCCAGGATTCCACAGGACGATGAAAGTGGAATAATAGCACTATAACAGTCTAGTGCGGTATGCCACTAGGTATTATAGGTAGCAGAAAATACCATCACATCTCTTCAGCTTCTGAAAGCAGAGTAACACAGAGTGAACAGACTTCTACACTGACATGAGATGGCAGAGGTAAGATGATAGGAATCCAGAGAGGAGGAAAGAGAGATGCAGTCGTCCAGGGAAAAAATGTGCCACGAGACCAAGAAAGACACGCTCTCCAATGCCCTTTTTAACACATTTTGTTCTCCCCCACCACAAGTAGTTCATCATAACACTGTGGCTTTGAGATGCCTGCTCTGTAGATTCAATCTGTGGCTCGAGTCAGTGTTTGAATGGATTTATTGTGCTGAAATGCAATTCCACAGACATAACCTCCTCTATGGCCTGTCATTACTTATCATGCTAAACTTTGCTATGTTAATTCTATCTTACCTTTTTTTTATATTTTAGGACACAGCTTAAATGTTTTTTTTAATCTGCGTGTCGGTTGATGTCCACCGAAATTATCACCGCTTCCAGAAGGTGCTGCGCACACAAGAAGAGGCAATTCGTTATGCCAAAACATACCTTAAATTAATTCCAAAGATTTAATAAAGTTTCTTCTTACTTGCTTGTGCTCCATTCAATCACTCCTTCTGCTGCAACTTATCAAAGGTAAGAAGACAGTTTAGTTTAGCCTTTGGAGGATCTTCTACCAATTCACAACTTCCAGGACGTACATTTACACCCCATGTTGTAGTTGTGTGCCTTCAAGTCATTGCTGAGGCCATTTCCGCACTAGATTGATATAGTGCTATCATTCCATTTTCAACATCCTATGGAATCCTTGGGTTTGCAAACCCCAGGATTCCATAGGATGTTGAAAGTGAAATAAGAGCACTGTAACAGTCTAGTGCGGAAATGGCACCAAAGGAAGCAAGCGTTGTCAAATATTCTTTTCATCCCCAGGCAAAAAACTTCTTTCATCTCTCCTTTTTCACTTTTTGTATCACATATTAGGTGTTTACAATCATCTCAACCCCTGAATAGGAAATACTTTTCTCTAATTTCCAGGAATTTAAAAAGAAGGAAGAGAGGAGGAGAGAAAAAGAAACATGGCAGCAGCTTTAAGACTAACTGGGTTTGGGGTTGGTTGGTTGGTTTTTGCTTTTTTGCATGACCTTTCATGGATCTAAATCCACTTCTTCAGATGCAGTACTAAGTGGTGTTAAGGCTGCAGGTATAGCGTATATTTATACAGTTATGAGAGTGGGATTGAATGTAATAGGATCCAGAAAATAGGATGTAAACTAAGGTCATTTCCACACTAAACTCTTATAATACTATTATTCCACTTTCAGTCCTATAGAATCCCGGGGTTTTCAGTTTAGGGAGGGGCATTTAGAGGGCCTTTACAAACCCCAGGATTCCATAGGATGTTGGAAGTAGAATAATAGCACTATAACAATCTATTGCAGAAATGACCTCTCGTCCAAAATTTTCAAAGGGCTGTGCAATGTGATACAGGTCTTTTAGAGCCTTTCTGCACTAGACTGTGATAGCGCTATTATTCCACTTTCAACATCCTGTGGATTTCTGGGGGTTGTGGTTTCCTGAGGCCAAAGAGCTCCCTGGCTAGAAATTCTAAATGTCCCTCCCTAAAACTGCAAATCCCAGGATTCCACAAGAGGTGGAAAGTGGAATAATAGCACTATCACAGTCTAGTGCAGAAATGGCTGACATCCCAATACAAGGCCAAAGGCAGCTCACAAGATGAGTTAAAACAAACTACGACTGAAACCTGGGATAATACAATGGTTAAAACCCAAACCAAATTGTTGCAAACATTGAAACAGTTTTAAAAGACGTTAAAAGGATAAAAATACCCCAGGCAAAAGACTTTCTTCATCAGATAGTGTTACATTACTTTTTATTTTTATTGGATTTTCCACAAAAACACTGTTCTTCATCAGATAGTGAACACTCAAAGACCTGAGGAAACACAATGGTCCCCCCCTGCTAAGAGAAAGAGAGCAGAGACGGGGCCAACCTGGCCTCCCGCGGGAAGGAATTCCACATTGTGGGAGCCACCACCAAGAAGGCCTTCTCCTGTGTCCTCATCAAACATGCCCATGATGGTGACAGGACTAAGAGAAAATGCTCCCCTGTGGATCTGAAAACTTGAGCAGGCTCATACGGTCTTTCAGATAGTCTGGACATGAGCCGCATTGTGCCAAGCTCATGAGTTGACTGAGGCCATTTCTGCAGGGGGCGAGGGAATTGCCCCGTGGCGCTACTTACCAGGTCTTATGGCTCCCCGGTCCGGTCCAGGCTGCTCCGGAGCAGTGCGGTGCGCGTCGCTCCGCACCGCTCCGGCGTCGAAAATGGCGGGTTCCGAAAATGGCCGGTCTCGACCAACCGCTGAAGCTCGCCAGCCTAAAGCCCGTCCCCGGCAGATCGCAGGCTCGCATTGGTGCACAAGGGAGCAGGCTGGCACTGGCGCGCTCCGTGCTTTTGAAAGACTGGAAGAAACAGGTTTTTCAAAAGCATGCTGGACGGCCACTTGGGGTCGTTCCGGAGCAGGCTGAGGTGCAGATCTACGTTAAATAGTCCGGACCCAGTCCGCTCCCAGGTGCAGACGGACTGCACCGTTTCAAATACCCCGTGCGGAAATGGCCTGAATGTCCGTAGGTAGCAGTTTTGCTCCTATCACACTCTTAAACCTGCAAAACAGGATGTGCCACTGGGTTGGTTCCCATTCATTGTCCCACCCATTCCCGTTCTTCTCTTTCTTACACGACATTTTTTTCCCTTCCTGAAACAATGTCATTGATCGCCTCCCCCTCGACCAATCCTGGCTGAACTTCAAAGTCTTATAATTATTGTTCATAAAAAAAGAGAGAGAGAGAGAGAGAGAGAGAGAGAGTGCGGGGGGAGCCAAAGTTGAGCAAAGCAAATGATTAAAAGACCTTATTAAATGCAACCTTGTAGAATTCTCCACATGAAAGCGGGCACCATTATGGAGGCTTATCCTTATAAATGACACTCCGCTTTCGCAAACTCTCCGAAACCTGATTGGAGTGGCAAGTACTGAGTGATACCGCAAACCTGTTAATAACATGAAAATTAGAAGAGGCTCATGCAAAGAAGGGAGATTAATTTAGCCCGAGAACATCTCGCACAAATTGCAAAGTTGTGAATATGTTCCTGGATAATGAGCCTTCCCAACCATCAAGTCGCTTGTCATTTTCTGTAATTAATGTTAAGGAAGACTCCTTCCTGATGGTTCGTATTACTCATATACCAAGAAAATTTCTTCAGAGAAATAATTTACATTTATTATCATCGGTCTGTTTGTGTGCTTTATTTCGTGGTGGAGTAATTTATGGCAGACCCGTTTCACTCGCCTTGATTAGTCACTTGTCAGCCTGAAATGTAATTTTTTGCTTTCGCTCTCTTTTCTGATGGCAACGTCGAGAAACTGACAGTAGCACGATTCTTTTTCATATATATTTAAAAAACAAGAATATTTTTTACTACTAACTTTTGCTTAGAAACTCCCTCAAATTGCGACAAACAAAACCACCAACTTTGCTTTCTCTCTGTCACTTATTTTTCCAGTCTGAAGTTTTCTCAGTTTTAAAACTATTTTTTGAAGGCACAAAATTTCACTAGAATCGTAGCAATGATATGATGTAAGATTGATATAATCTGATTTGTATAAAGAAAAGAATATGAGTAAACAGGGGGAAGGCAGTGAAATGAAAGAATATAAGAAGAACGTTAATCTTGAAAGTGTGAATGCATGAATTCGTAATTTAAAAAATTCACTAGCATCTTCATGTCTTTTTCTCCCAGTCTTGGTGCATAGCCGAACAGAATGTACAGAAGTTCACAAAAATATCCCATTTTGCATTCATTTTTTAGTGACTAATTGTTTCACCAAATTTGGAAACCTGAAACATTTGATGGAAGGCTACCTTTTGGTTCGGCAGTTCTTTCAGGAGGAGGTACATACCTAACGAAATTTTACTTTTAATGCAAACAGAATATGCAAAGAATATACAAAGGGAGTCCCAAAGCAAAGTGTCTGAATGTGTTAATCCACCACGTTCCGTGGAATGAGGATCAATCTCTTTCAAGCCTTTGTTAACACACAATGTACAATGTCTCCAAGACTTATCTGAGCCTTTCATCTGGCATTGTGTCCTTATCTGCATAGACAACTTCTCCGGTAAAATATATGTGCACCGTACATCAAGTGGCAGATTATTTCTTCTGATTTTTAGTTGGAGCTCAGTTGTCAGGAGAGCCCTGAAAAATCAATAACAAGGTTATTTAAGGTTCCTATATCTTAATTACCTTTACTTTACCTAGCCAAGGGAGCTCAGGAATTTTCAAGGTGAAAGGGTAGATGCAGATACATGGAAAGGCAAAGAAAGAAGAACGATCAGATATCTAATTAGACATGGATGCTCGAATTCAAGGGCATCCGTGCCCAATTCTGCAGAAGCAGAACTAAGCATGTAGTGCCATTTTACATGGGTGAGCATTATGGGAATATGCATTTTGCACGGATGCATACCTTGCAAGGCAACGACTTGAGACTTTGTCTTGAGACTTGGAGTAAAAGACTTCAATGCATCACTGCAATTTTCTTCCTGTCAACTTTCTCCACCACCCAGCCTTCACGTTTGTGTTATGACTCCTGTGTATTTCGTTGCTCCCTCTATGTTTTTCTGTATATTTACATTTCTTACCAGGAAAGATAGAGAAGGGCCTTTGGGTCAATATGACAACAGAAAGCTGGGAGGTAGTTCCGCTGTTTATGATCTTTTGTCAGTTTTGTCCTTCACAGAGATTTTGTATTTTGTAAATTAGATCACTTACAAACACCCCAAGGTATACCTAAAAGCCAAGGTTAATATCCCCTCCCATAACATTAGACAGGGCTGTTCTATCCCCACTCCCATTTGATATTGCCCTTGAACCGTGGACCTACCTTATTTCCGCACTAGACTGTTATAATGATATTACTCCACTTTCAACATCCTATGAAATCCTCAAAGTCCCCTCCGAAAACTGCAAACCTTGGGATTCCATAGAATGTTGAAAGTGGAATAATAGCACTATAACAGTCTAGTGCAGAAATGGCCCTCATCCAGTGTTCCCAAAGTCTGATCATCGTGGTCAAAGTCAAACTTTATTTTACGGTCCACAGACCCAGCATAGCAAAACCATCCAATGGTACGGTATAGATAAAATGCACCTACTAAAAACAAGATACAAATATATAGATAGGATAGACTATGGACAGGATATAAAAGCATAAAAATAGGACATAAATGCATAAAATAGTATAAAAAAGTACACGAAGAAAATTAAAATAATAGATAATATGGATTATTAGGTAAAATATAAATAGGCGTTCAAGTCTCTCTCACGAGTGCCATAGAATTGGATTGATCTTAAAGAGCATTGCCAGTATCCTGGCACATTTTTGATGCTTCTCTCTCTCTGATCTTAATAGCTGATGGCAGAAATTTAGCAACTGATAGGGTTACATCATCCTGATGTTTTTGGAGTTCAGCTCCCAGAAACTCCAGCCAACTTGACCAACAGTCAGAATTCTGGGAGCTGAAGTCCAAACCATCTGGAGAATCGAAGTCTGGGAACCACTGACCAAGGCTATGCGAAAGAATCCATCTGAAACAAAAAGAATACTCAAGTTGTCGAACTCCAAAGTAGCATAATTATTTTATACATTTATTTAAGTCATATCCTGTCTTTCTCCCAACATGGGACCCAAGGGAGCTTCCAGCATCATTTAAAACAAAATGCAGTTAAAAAAAAAAATTACTGCAATCAAAATTGCAAAACTGAAAAGCAAATATACCATCCTGTCATATGGAGATGACATGTTTTTAGGCTGCGTGTGAATCTATAGTGAGTGATGGATTCAGTGGAACCGTTTCTGGATATGATAAACGGGGCACAATTACCTGTCAGTGTGACATTTCCATTTATTTATTTATTTATTTTAATATTTATATCTCACCCTATGTCAAAAAGATCTCTGGGGAGGCAGTCAATAAAATCAATTTAAACCCTTTAAACCGATGGAATATTTTGAAACAGTAAAGGTAATTTAGATAATTTCAACTCTTGAAAAACATAAGAAACCACGCGACAAGTTGAAACAGTTCAACATTGTGTGCATGTACGAACTGGATAAAGGCTAGCGTGCTGTGAAAGTTTCAAGAAGCAAATTTCGATAAGGAAAAGCGATCGAGAATAAACACGGGGCTTATAAATTATATCTTGTAAGGTTTGGAAAGCAAAAGTGTACATTGGAAGAAGAATATGTGCAAATACTGAAGTCTTTTCTTGAATGCCAAATATTGGGAATAGAAAATTAGTTAGCTCACTTTTTTCAGAAGTACATCTCGAATTAGAAACATGTATAGTACTGTATCCTAGGGAGGAGCAAAGGAAAGTTAAGAAAATGCTTAATTGTTTAAGAAAATTGTTTACTTATAAGTGCAAATAATATCGCTATTTTATAAACCATGTATTTTATTTTGTTGTGTATATGTCATATGTCATATCCTGCCTTTCTCCGAACCTGGCACCCAAGGGGGCTCCTAGCATCATTATGTGTGTGTGTGTGTGTGTGTGCGCGCGCGCGCGTGCGCGCGTGTATAAATATATATAGGGTTCGAAATATACTAGTTTAGTATATTAAATACAGTATACTGTAGTTAATTATCTATGCTGCTACAGCATACTAGCCTTTTTTACTGTATTTTTATTATTTATTATTATATAATAAAAATATAATTAAAAAATGCTAGCATGCTGTAGCAGCATAGATAATTAACTACAGTATAGTATATTTAGTATACTTACCTAGTATATTTCAAACCCCAGTCTGCCATACTTGTACTCCAATACTCAAACCATAACACCATGCTGGTTGTTGTAACCCTATCCTAGGATTTTGTTTTATCTTATATGATTTATTGGTAGGCATGATTTATTCGGTGGGCTTTACCATTGCTTTCCCCTGAGTCTCAGAGAACACAATTTGCTCAACATCACCCGGTGAGTTTCCACGGCTAAGGAGGAATTCGAATCCTGACCTCCCGGAGTCCTAGTCCAATGCTAAAACTACGTTACACTACGTTGGCTCGGGCCATTTCGGCACTAGACTGTTATAATGCTATTATTTCACTTTCACCATCTTATGAAATCCTGGGGATTGAAGTTTCAAATCTTGGGGTTTGCAGTTTCAAAGGCCCCTCCCTAAACTGCAAACCCCAGTATTCCATAGGATGTCGAAAGTGGAATATTAGCACTATAACAGTCTAGGGCAGATATGGCCTCAGTTTCAACACTGCCTGCATCTGAGCTTGTACCGGGGATTTTTTCGGAGAGGGGGCTGTGTCCTGAAAGCCCATTCAGGATGCTGAAAATAACTAGTTATGTTACCAGGAAGACGAGAGACTGAAACGATGAGACGTCCCCAATCTCAAAGCTTTGATTTAATTTTGGGTTTCAGGCAGCTGTTTCTCATTACCCGTTTGGTTGCCTTGGTCTCTCAACAGCGTTGGTGCAGGTGCTACAAGCAGACAGTCCCTCCTCCCCGCCTTTACTCTCAAAGCCCAGATGGCACAGAGTTTATAAAGTCACCCCCATACACCCCAAGGTCAGTCTCCTTCCCACCTTAAAGGGGGGGGGGATCTCCCTTTTTTTTTTCTTTAATCAAATGCTATGACACAGACATATGTTACTATGAAGATACATGGCATTTTCTCTTCCATTTTGTTTCATTTTTCTAGTTCTTTGCTATTACTATTTTCTTAAAAAGGGATCAGAGAAAGATGTGATGATACCTCTTTTGCATTTCAAAAGGTGACTAGATGGATCAGGTCCAAAGAGGAGGTACTTCTACCAGTAGTCTATCTAAGTTTGATTCCCTTTCTTTCCTGCTACCTTGTCTCCCGGGTAGGGCATCATCTGATGGACTGGGCCATCTACTGTTGTCATTGTCCAGAATCCTTTTGGTGACTCTGGCCAACAGAAGCGCCCTCATAACAATGACTGCTGTAGTTTTGCAAGCCAAATCCTATCAGCATAATTACTGTGCAAACAATCATGGTTTTTAACATGATTTACAAGTGAATCCCTTGGTTCACTATGGCTGGAAGTCAAGTAGGGACATCCACATGTGTAAGGGTCCCTTACTCAGGCAGATATATTTTGGAGGGCACTGCAGGGGTTGATGTTCCCTTCCTTTCTTTGCAGTGCCGAAAGCACCCCCCGTCCCATGACTTAATGTCCTATCTCAGTCCTGGCACAGCTGATAAATCAAACAAACAAACTAAATATATCCCAGTTTGTTACTTACTTCCAGGCAGTAAGCAAAGAGTCATAAATAAGGTCCAACATAAACAAGGTCCAACTGAGTTTCACAGCATGGGGGTGTCCAAGGTCCTTCCGAGCATTTGTCAAGGCATCCAGCAAGCTAGCAGGTCAGATAAGCTCTGACAAATCCTGGAGGGGAAGGACACCAGCTAAATAGACCCAAAGCCTAGCGCAGCTGTGCCTTGATTGATTGCTGCCGGTTATAAATTCTGAGATAGTGACGCTGGGTCTCTCTTTGCTGCCCGTGCTGTGCTGAAGCTGCTCTAAGTAAGTGTTCTTTTGTATCTGAAGAGGTAAGACTTTGTTGGAGCTGCACTGCCCTCTGTTCTGTTTCTGACCCTGTAACCTCTCTCTGTACAACAGGTCCTGGCATACCCCCTGTTTCAGTCACTGGCGCACCCTCTGCTTCAGACTCTGAGTCAGAGTCCATGTTCTGGAAGCAAGGCATGACACTTAGGGCCTTTCTGCACCACACTGTTATGGTGCTATTATTCCACTTCCAATCTTCTGTTGGAATCCTGGAGTTTGTAATTTCCTGGGGCCAAAGAGCTCTCTGGCTAAGAATTCTAAATGCCCCTCCCTAAGCTGCAAACCCCAGGATTCCACAGGATGTTAAAAGTGGAATAATGGCACTATTACAGTGTAGTGCAGAAATGGCCTCAGTCCTCTCCATAAAGGTATATAAACGTGGTTTACTCACAGACTCTTATGCACAATCAGCCCAGTTTCATGTTATTAAAGAAAACAGGGAACAAGTAAACAACGAGAGGCAAAAGGTTGGAGCTTCTCCTCTGGAAAGCTCCTGGCCACATGGTTAATGGAGCAGGAAGGAAGCGAAAGGGAGAACAAAGGATGCTTTACCTGAGAGAATGGGTGTGGACAAACAAACAGGAAGAACTATGGGCTCTGTGCCCAAACGTCTAGAGTGAACATGCCACCTAACTTCCAGTGAGTTTAGGGCATGCAAAAGGTTGCTATCTGCAGCAGAAAGGACATCATATGAAAGATGGGCCAAGCTCATTTTCTGCTGGTCCAGAGACTAGGACACAGAGCAATGGATTCAAACTTGATTATAAGAGTGATGGAAAACTAAAGCGAAGTTGACTCAAAAATTAACAACTTTTTTTAAAATCCTTTTTTTTTCTGAAAGGCTTCTTATTTTGAAGAGCGACGTGAAAGCTACCTGACAGGATGTACTTCAGTGTAGTGCCCCAAGCTATAGATAGCCATACCTACTGATTGTAGACAGTTTTGAAGAGCAAAATTGAGCAAAACAAACACATCCAACTGTACACAATTCTCCAACAGTCCCCATGGGAGCTGGGAGACCAGGATTCAAATCCCCGCTTGGCCATGGAAACCCACTGGGTAGCATGTTGCACCATCTTAACCTCAGAGAGTACAATGGCAAACCCCCTTTAAACAAAACTTGCAAGGAAAACTCCGTGATAGGCAACCTTGGGGTTGTCATATGTCTGAAACAACACTGAAGAAGAAGGAAGAGGATTGGAAACAACCTGAGATTTTTACAAAAATGTTTTAAAGAAAATTAATAAATTCATCTGTCTCTAGTCCATCTTTGTCAAGATGTCTGACATCCATACCCTAATATGAACAAATATCAAGTGTAGCTGTTTCAAGAATTAATACCATGCAGCCTTCCTGTGCAAGTTTTTGAACCACACATGGTTCTTCCTCAGTTCTTGACAAAAGAAGCAAGAAGAAGGGTGTTTTTTCCTCCTAGGGCAGGTGCTGTGGTGTGATCCAGATGAATGTGCTGGGATCTAGAATATCAAGAAAACAGGGAAGTTTTTTTTAAAAAAAAAAAAAAGCAAAAGGACGATCCCATCAATTCCGATACAAAAACTGTAATTGCAGGAGGCAATCTCAATACGCTGTGATGAAATAAGGACCCACTAAAAATGGATATAGAGGCTGCTGAGATTTGCAATAACAATTCAACACTGGGTGATAGATATGAATAAAGAGCAGGCACTTAATGTCTCCCAGCACCCAGCATGGATACATCTTCATGTCTAATACAAATGAAATGGCACACCCCTTCAAAACTTGGTAGCATTTGGATTCAGAGGTCATTGTGCTTCCTGTCCTGTGGAATGGGAAGCCATTGCACTTCCTGTTTTAGGAATGGGAGACCACTGTCCTTCCTGTTCTTCAGAACGGGAGGTCACTGTGTGTCCTGTCCTTGAGAAAGGGAAGCCATTGTGCTTCCTGTTTTAGGAATGGGAGACCATTGTCCTTCCTGTTTTCGAGAATAGGAAGCCATTGCACTTCCTATTTTAGGAATGGGAGACCACTATCCTTCCTGTTCTTCAGAATGGGAGGTCACTGTGTGTCCTGTCCTTGAGAACAGGGAGCCATTGTGCTTCCTGTTTTAGGAATGGGAGACCACTGTGCTTCTTTTTTTAAGAATGAGAGGCCACCAACCAGTTTTCCCATTCATTTCCCATTTGCCTGTGCTTCCCTCCTGCTTCAGCTCCACAGAACTGAGGAATCTCTTTCCTTCCCAACAGAAGACCTCTTTTCTATCATGGTCCGTGGTGGCCCCCTCTCCCACGTGGCTCTTAAGAGCTAACAGAAGTGTGAGGTTGTCACACTCTGCTTTCATGAGGATGATATGGATCTTCCAGGGTGATATCAGCAACAGTGTGCCCTTACCTTCTAGTCTTGCTAGTGGATTTTCCAATGGAATCGGGTTTACCACTGTTGGAAACACAGGGACGTACTACTGTTAAGAAGCTTGTTCAAGTAGATGCTGGGGAGAGCAGAACAGTGGCAAGATGTTGGAGAACAGACAATATGTCCTCTGCTTTCTCTGTAACCCATATCTAGAACATTTCTCTTTAGAGCAGTACAGAATACTGGCCTGCCACCATTTTTCTTGAAGACTGAACTTTCGAGCTGGAGACAGCCATTTGTACTTTGCTGCTAACAGAATTTGGAGATGCCCCTTTTGGGGGTGAAACACCCAGAATCCCCCAGCCAGTGTAGCCAGGGAGTTCTGGGCCATGTAGTCCAAGAAGAACTTTTCCTAATCTCTACCCTAAGCCCTCAAAATGCCTTGGGCTAGCCCAGGAAAAACAGAAGGCTGCAAAAATTGACCTTCCTGTCAGTGAGTAGTTTGGTATATAGGTATTAGGAGCTGGGTATTTACAGCCTCATAAACTGACTTACAATCTTGTAAAAGTGAGTCACAATATTGTGCAATGCTCATCTTCTCAAAAGGAGAGCAGAGACACAGCTATGTCTCTGGGACTATTACCCAAATGGTGCCAGCAGTGTGGCTGTTGCTCAGCCCTCCCAGCGCACAATGCCTCCCAATGTACAACATCTCCCAATGCACAGTATATCCCAATGTAGGAACATGTTGTGCATTGGGACAAGTTGCAGCTCAGGATGGACTTGCATGTTCGGACATGCTGCACACTGGAAGGTCCCATTGTGGAATGGGACATCTTGCACATTGTGCATCAGTGCAGTTCACTAGCGTAGTGGCATAGCGTGTCAGCGGCATAGCTCCTTCATCATAAAGTTATGTAGGTAGCCTGCATAACTGGCCCCTATTTTTGAGCAAAAATGTTGTCCCCAATAAGTCCTGAATGACTAAAAAAAAAAAAAAAAATCAGAAGGTGGTTGACCATTGTTTTCTATGCGTCAGGAGACCCTTTGGCGTTGGGGATGAGAACATTTACAAATATTTTCACCATCCTTATTAATACAGCACCAGCGATCTTCCTTTGGCCATTGTCTCCCATGCTGTCCTCTCTCATGGAGGACATCTTCTCCTAACAAATACACCAGTGTTCTGGATGAAAACTTTTTACATATTTGAATATGTAAGGCAATCATCTACCCAGTTGGTTAATCTGCCTGCCTCATTTTGTCTCTTGCTTCCTCTAATCCTACCTCAAGGACTGGCTAAAAAGCAATTACATTTCTCTTGAGATACATTAACAGTGTTGTCACATGCGTTAATGTTGACTGTGGGGGCACTTGCTTTCCTTCCTTCCTTCCTTCCTTCCTTCCTTCCTTCCTTCCTTCCTTCCTTCCTTCCTTCCTTCCTTCCTTCCTTCCTTCCTTCCTTTCCGGATCAAATTGACAACTTTTTAGCCGAGCAGCCCCCTTAATCCTCCTTCTGTTTTGATCATTCTTCCTGGAAGGGCTCATAAATTATGTTTATTTTGTTATAATGCCTCCCATGTCAGGAGTTATAAATAAAGAGGTTACGTTGAAATTCCAGGAATGATGTTGAAGGTATATGGATCTTAAATACTGTGTTTGGGCGATTTGGAGGGAAAGGAGGGACTTTGCCAACGAGCCCTGGAGAACGGGTAGAGCTTGTGGAATTGGGTAGTGGGAATTGTGACTCTCCATGTTAGGACGCACTGCCCCTGCCTTGGCGCTGGGTTCCTTTAACTCCCGGTTCCTTTATCGTGCGTGCTCCATCCCTCCACGTCGCATTTTTCATACACTGTATCTTAGAGCACTTTACAAGGCAATTAATTACCTGCAGTGGAGTGACGGAGTGAAGGCAGATATGACGGCCATTACAGAGTCAGCAACATCCCTCGCTCGGCTCTCTCGGAGCATTTGCATTTGCGGCATTTAATTTGTGGTGGCATTAATGGGGAGAGGGAGAGAAAGCGGGAAAGAGGGGAAAAGCAGCTTTGACTCCCACCATCTCTTCATCATTACTCACCTTCTTTTCGGGCATTTGGGTCACGCAGTTCTCTTCTTCACTGCTCCCAGATGGTTGCCCCATGCTTCTGGATGGTACTATTTAAATTAAATACATAGATAACAAATAAATTCATTGTAGGTCCACCCTGATGCAGTCCTATCAGTTGTGGGGGTGTGTGAAATTGTGGCCCAGGGTTAGTATGTGGCCACCCAGAACTGTTTTTCTGGCCCTTGAGCTCTCCCAGAATCCATTGATCACCAATTTTCTGGACAAGGGAGGTCTTGTCCAGCATTACTAAACCGAAAAACAGAGAGGGCTCCTGGTTAAGAGCCAGTGTGGTGTAGCAGTTTGAGGCCTGGACTACAACCTTGGAGACCAGGGCCATTTCCGCACTACACTGTTATAGTGCAATTATTCCACTTTCAACATCCTGTGGAATTCTGGGGTTTGTAGTTTCCTGAGGCCAAAGAGCTCTCTGGCTGAGCATCCTATATGCCTCTCCCTAAACTGCAAACCCCAGGATTCCATAGGATGTCGAAAGTGGAATAATAGCACTATAACAGCATAGTGTGGAAATGGCCCGGGTTTTGGTTCCCCACTCGGCAATGGAAATCCATATGGTGACCTTGGGCACATCACATACTCAGAGGTGTATCTAGGGTGGGGCAAGTAGGATATGTGCCCTGGGCACCAATGCTGGGCAGGGGGGGTGCATGCTGGGACAGAGGTAGGAAGGTAGGGGTGCAACTTCCATCCTTGCCAGAGGCACTGTTTACACTAGATATGCCACTGCACATACTCTCAGCCCCAGAAAACCCTGTGATAAGTTCGCCTTAGGGTTGACATAAGTCAGCAACGACTTGAACTCACACAACAACAACAGCAGAAGAGCTAGTTTGAGCAGGTGTTGGTTGTCATGTGCAGGAATAGATACTGAAAAGCATATATTATATATCAGCAGAAAAAGGCAGCTAGGCTCCATATGCTTATTGAGGGTCAGAAATCATTCTTTGAAGAAAAAAAAAAGCCAATGAGTTTGGGCTTGTAAATAAACTGGTTGGCCTTCTTCATGGCAGGGCACCTTCCCAGCCAGAATATATCAGACTAGCATATATACTCAGCATTGCCTGAGATTTTATTTTCTCACAAGTGATACTTGTTAGAAAGATTTGGGATCCTGTGTCTCTAACTCCCCAAACTGTCTTGTCCAGTACCTGTAACTTTTCCCCATATTCCCCAATCCAATCTGTATTCAGAGTTATTAACATACACAGGTTGGTTTCCTGAGGGAATGCGCTGCCCTCCTCCTTGCTGCTCAGCCTCATCTCCATAGCAATTGGCCAGGCCCAAGAGCCCTCTGGCTGAGAATTCCAAAGGCCCCTCCCTAAACTGCAAGCCCCAGGATTCCACAGAATCTTCTTAGGCAGCCAGTGATATGAGATCTTCTTCACCTGACACAGAGAAACTTTGACTTTTATATATGAGATATCCTTGAAGCTGGTTACGCCACATTTTCTAAGCCCTCCCTTATTTCTGACCATTTGACAAAATCTATAAATAATAATAAAAATCTGAGTTTGGTTTCTTTTAGTGCATTACCAGTCCATTAATGGAAAAAGTGTGTCTGCAACTCCAGAAATTCCTGCTGCTGATTTGGTTTAAATTAATGGCATGTATATAATGTGACACAAAACTGGCAGAGTCCATTATGGTAATTTATAAGTATACTCTTTTTGTTTACGTTGTTGTCCTTTTGTAAAAGATTTTAAGTTAATATATGTATTTATGTTTACAGTCCTCCTTTCACATTTGTGGGTTGACCTTCACAAATTTGATTATTCACTAGGTGTGCATGCCTTCCAGCCATTAGACTGTGAGGCAAGATGTCACCCCCTCCCCTCCCCTCCCCTCCCCTCCCCTGGCTGAATTAATGGATGTCCTGGGCTTGACAGCCCACCAAGGTTCCTTAGCTGCCTAATAAGCTATCTAGCTCCATAAAACAGCCATACGGCTGAAGTAAACTCTCAGGAAAACACAACAACAGTCCAAAAAGGCAATAGAATCATAGAGTTGGAAGACAGCCCAGGGGCCATTGAGTCCAACCTCCTGCTACGCAGGAACACCCATCAAAGCATTCCCAACAGATGGCCATCCAGCCTCTGCTTAAAAACCTCCAAAGAGGGAGACTCCACCACACTCCCCTGAGGCAGCAGATTCCACTGCTGGACAGCTCTGACCACCAGGAAGATCTTCCTGAGGTTCAAGTGGAATCTCCTTTCCTGCAGCTTGAATCCATTGCTCCTTGTCCTAGTCTATGGAGCGGCAGAGAACAAGTCCACTCCCTCCTCAACGTGACATCCCTTCAAATATTTAAACATGGCTATCACGTCCCCTTAACCTTCTGTTCTGCAGACTAAACATTCCCAGCTCCCTAAGGCGTTCTTCATAGGGCATGGCTTCCAGACCCTTCATTTTGGTCGCCCTCCTCTGGACACGTTCCAGCCTGTGGACATCCTTCTTGAATTGAGGCGCCCAGAACTGGACACAGTATTCCTAACCAATGCAGAATAGAGTGCTACCATTACCTCCCTCGATCTAGACACCATACTCCTATTGATGCAACCAAGAATTGTGTTGGCTTTCCAAAAGCCAAACCAATAATCCAAGCAAAGTGTCATGGTCCAAAGCACACAGGTAGAGTGTGCAAGAATCACCACCAATGGCATCAGTAGTTTCCAGCAACCTTCTTTTGTCGAGGCCTCTGATTACATAGCCTCAGCATCCGGAGCAGCTGTGTCCTAATTAATGAGTCCTTCCCATATAAACACTGCCAGAGGGCTGGGCTCTCCCTTGACCTCCTGCGCCAGCTGCCGTAAGTGATGCCTTTTCCTGTTTCTGGGGTGTGGCTGCTGGGAAGGGACCTGTCCTGGGGCAAGGGCATGAGAATGGAAAGTAAACATCTTTTGCACTTTGAACCTATTTTGCAGCAATGGAAGGAAGCAGAGGACAAAGAGGGAAAAATGGGGGGAGGAGAGAGAGGATGGGACGTTTGAAAAGCAGCTGAAAGTGGAGCGACAGAGGATGAATTGGGGCTGTCTGTGTCAAATTGGAAAAGATGCAGAGCATGAAGTTAACTCATTGCTGTCATTATTTGGCCCAAAGCGAAAGAGGAGGGAAGGGGGAGACAAATTTACAGGGAGGGAGGGAGGGAGGGAGGGAGAAAGGGAGGAAGGAAAAAGCTTTTCCATTAAAAAGAGCAGAAAGTGAGGAAAGCAGGAGATTTGGGGTTACATGTTAGAAGGAAGGCAAGGGAAAAAAATCTCCCCTCCCCCAAGTGATCACGCTATGCTATTATGTTCTCTTGTCAAGAAAAATAAACTCACATATTTAAAAAAGAAGAAGAAGGAAGATATACCCTCACGGTAGCGAGGCACGGGTATAAAATTGAGTTGGGTCCCCCATTGCTTTCCTCTCCTATAACTCAAGTTATATTCATCAGAGGCACATATTTAAATCATAGCTTACTTTGCTTTTGTGTCCTGAAATTTATTAGCCTACTACTTAAATGTTTTATTCATTAGGCCATGTAAATAATGCATGCTTGTTTCCATGGTAATTTAACCCCCTTCTCACCGATGAAGGCTCCCGCAATTTTGCACGAAGTGCTTCCCCATTAATTGCGGTCTGATCGAGTCTAGCACTTTCCTCCACGAGGACACAGAGATGAAGTCTGCTGTCCCCCTTCCCCTTCAGTCAAATTCATTAACAATCAATGTTTGGCTGACAAATGGGAAACAGCTGGGCACCGTCAGAAGGAAGAGAGACAGAAAGAAAAATTCCTCTACTCAAAGCCAAAAGAAGGGAACACCCTTAACAGATACAAGGGACAGGAGACCAAAATGGATTGTTCATCTCAAACAAATTATAGAATCAAAGAGTTGGAAGGGACTTCATGGGCCACCAAGTCCAACCCTGCATCCATATCTAGGATCTCCAGCTAGACCATCCCAAGCAGGTAGCTGTGCGGCCTCTTTCTGAAGATGTCCGGAAAAGGAGACCCCAACACCTCTGTAGGCAATTGGTTCCACTGCCCAACCACTCTTTACCCTCAAGAAATTCCTTCCAATGCTCAATCAAAATCTGCCCTCCTGTGACTTAAAACCATTAGACCTAGGCCATTTCCTCACTACACTGTTATAGTGCTCTTATTCCACTTTCAACATCTGTGGAATTCTGGGGTTTGTAGTTTCCTGAGGCCAAAGAGCTCTCTGGCTGAGAAATCTAAATGCCCCTCCCTAAACTGCAAAACCCAGGATCGCATGGGATGTTGAAAGTGGAATAAGAGCACTATAACAGTGTAGGGTGGAAATCTCCCTAGTTACACTCTCTGAGACAAGAGGCCTGCATCCTCGTCTTTGTGGCAGCCCTTCAGATTTTTAAAGAGCATAATCATGGCCATTTCCGCACCGGGCTTCAGTAATGGTGCAGAGCAACCTCTCACGGAGGTCTTCTGCACCGTAGAGTAGACTGGCATGGACTACTTTTTGTAGTTCCACAGCAGAATCCACTCAGGAGCGGCCGGAACTAGCCGTGCGGCGTGTTTTTTAAAAACCTCTTTTTCGAGGTTTTTAAAAAGCATGGAGCGCGCAGCCCCATGCCGCTCCGTCGCCCGGCTCCGACGCAGATTTGCAGGTGCGTGCAAGTGCATGCCTGCAGATCGGCCGGGGGCGAGCTTCCGGCTGGCGAGCTTCTCCGGTTGGTGGAGAGCCTCCACCAACCGGAAGCCACCATTTGGGACGCCGGAGGACTGCAGAGCATTGAGCTCGCGCTGCTCCGCGTGGCGACGGACCTACCCGGCTTCAGGTAAGCTCCGTTTTCGGGTGTTTTCAGCCGTTCCCCCCCCCCCACATGTGGAAAGGGCCATGTCTCTTCACCAAGCTGAATAAGTCCAACTTCTTCAACTTCTCACATGTTTCATTCTTCGTGCCTCTTATCATCCTCATTACCCTTTTTTATTGCTGTTGTGCGCCTTCATGTCATCTCTGACTTGTGGCAACCCTATTACGGGGATTTTTTGGCAAGATTTGTTCAAAGCGGGTTTGCCATCAACTTCCTCTGAGGCCGAGAGTGAGTGTCTTGCCTAACACCCACTCAGTTTCCATGGGCAAATGGGGATTTGAACCCTGGTTTTCAGAATCGGACTCCAATGCTCAAACCACTACATTATGCTGGCTTTCTCCAACTTGTCTGTATCCCTCTTAAAATGAGGCACCAAGAACTAGACTCCAGGTGAGGCCTGACCTTCTGAACTCATTTGGGTTAATTAAATGATTCCTAACTATCGCCTTATCAATCTTGATTGGCAATCCAGATTCCTCGCCCAGATCTCTGCCTACGCATGGAAGTGCGCAGTTCTCTTTAAGGGACAAAACAGAAGGAAAAACTGGCATTGACACTTTTCACTGCTAACACAAGGCCACCTAGGGAAGTTCGGTTTGCCCCCTCTCTGTTGTCTTTTCTCCGGCAGGCAAAGACTTCCCTGTTCAAACAGGCTTTAAGCCTTAACTACCCAGGGTGAGGGACATGTGAATAGGTTGGCTGGTCTTTAGTATGTAATATGCATGATATACAGTCCAATGAGAACTGAGCATACTTAATGGAAATGTGAAGCGCTTTCTAGGGAGGGAGAAAAGACCTCATTTGGAATAGTGTGTCCAGTTCTGGGCACCTTAATTCAAGAAGGATATCGACAAGCTGGAGTGTGTCCAGAGGAGGGCGACCAAAATGGTGAAGGGTCTGGAAGCCACGAAGCCCTATGAGGAGCGGCTTAGGGAGCTGGAGATGTTTCATAGAATCATAGAATCATAGAAATGTAGAGTTGGAAGAGACCACACGGGCCATCCAGTCCAACCCTGCCATGCAGGAACATCCTCAAAGCACTCCCGACAGATGGCCATCTAGCCTCTGTTTAGTCTGCAAAAGAGAAGGTTAAGAGGGGACATGATAGCCACGTTTAAATATTTGAAGGGATGTCATGTCAAGGAGGGAGCAGGCTTGTTTTCCGCTGCTCCAGAGACTAAGACAAGGAGCAATGGATTCAAGCTGCAGGAAAGGAGATTCCACCTGAACCTCAGGAAGAACTTCCTGAGGGTCAGAGCTGTCCGGCAGTGGAATCTGCTGCCTCCGTGGAGTGTGGTGGCGTCTCCTTCTTTGGAGGTTTTTAGGTAGAGGCTGGGTGGCCATCTGTTGGGAGTGCTTTGATGGGTGTTCCGACATAGCAGGGGGTTGGACTGGATGGCCCTTGTGGTCTCATCCACCTCTACGATTCGACATAGCTGGGAAGATGAAAATGGAGTGTCTTGGAAGCAGGCATGGCTGGCTGGCTAGCACACTGGACCATGCCACATTGTGATGTTTTGCTACTGGGTGCACTTGTAGCCTTAATAGGCCTTACTCGTGGGCCATTTCCACGCTACACTGTTATAGTGCTATTATTCCACTTTCAACATCCTATGGAATCCTGGGGTTTGCAGTTTAGGGAGGAGCCTTTAGACTTCTCAGCCAGAGAGCTCTTTGGCCTCAGTAAACTACAAAGCCCAGAATTCCACAGGATATTGAAAATGGAATAATAGCACTATAACAGTATAGGGCAGAAATGGCCATTGTCTTTGCACCGCAATAGCCAAACAGAGCATGTGTGCCATTAAACAGTTTAGCAATGCACTCACAGGGTTTCTTAGCACCTCTGCTACACAGCTAACCATACATAAAGTTACATAACATAGACCACTATGTAAAGTTATGCAAAGTAGAGAATTCTGGTTGTTGTATTTTTTAATTCTTCTTCTACTAAATTTGCTTCTGCAACTGTGGGAATCTGTACTCAGAATCGGCGAGTGGGGGGGGGGGGAGATAAAACACATCCTTAGCAGCAAATCCAGGCAAGGTATTCTTCTTCTTTTTTAAGTGAGAGGAATAAAATCATGGATCTCAGCAGAGACGATCAATCAGCCCCAGCCATACAGATGAGAGTTGGAGAAACGCAGCTGCAAAGCCTACAGAGACTTGTAGATCTGTCCAACGATGCTTCCGTTTGGTGATGAATAGCAAGAGAGTCTCACCGGTCTCCCTCCGGGTTGGCTTTGACTTAATTTGCACTGGGTGTGGAGGGGGGAAAAAAAGAAACAAAGAAAAGAATCGCCAGTTCGCGAACAGGCACCCATTGTCCGATGCTGTCAGAATCAGAAGGTTGCACAAGATCAACAGATAAATCTCTGGATGATTTGCAACAGATCAGACTGATTCTTGATTGCTTTATGGCAACAAGAACGTGGCAGTCCAGTGCAAACTTTCAGGAAACGGTGTATTTCCAAGCCTCGGTCTTGCCTAGCTGAAAACTGGGTCTGTGTCTAAAAACGCCTCCCAGGACTTGTCATGTTAAATAATTTGTTACTTTTAAAAGAAATGCAAAAAATCTCTTGCAGCAAAGAAGTTCTTCCAAATGGTTAAGGTGGAATTTCTTTGCTTGTCCTTTGAACCCATTGGTTCTCGACATGTTCTTTGGAGCTGCAGAAAATCAGCTTGTTACAACTTCTACACGACATCCTTTCAGAGATTTAAATTAGCTATTATGTCACTTCTCAGTCTCTTCTCCAAACTAAACATAGAATCATAGAGTTGGAAGGGGTCATCCAGTCCAACCCCCTCCTGCCATGCAGGAACAAACACTCAAAGCACCTCCAGCAAATAGCCATCCAGCCTCTGCTTAAAAATCTCCAAAGAAGGTGAACCCACCACACTCCAAGGCAGCATATTCCACTGCTGGACAGCTCTTACCATCAGCAGTTCTTCCTAAGGTTTCAATGAAATCTCTTCCTGTAGCGTTAATGCATTGCTCTTTATTCTAGTCTCCAACGCGGCAGAAAACAAGCTTGCTCCGTCTTCAACATGACATACTTTCAAATATTTAAACATGGTTACTGTGTCTCCTCGTAACCTTCTTTCATCAGGCTAAACATACCTAGCTCTCTAAGCCACTTCTCATAGGGCATGGTTTCCAGACACTCCATCATTTTGGTTGCTCTTCTCTGGAGAAGTTCCAGCTTGTCAATAACCTTCTTGAATTGCGGTGCCCAGAACTGGACACAACATTCCTGGTGATGTCTGACCAAAGCAGAATGGAATGGTATTATTACGTCTCTTGATCTCGACACTGAACTCCTATTGATGCAGCACAGAATCACTTTGGCTTTTTTAGCTGCCGCATCACACTGTTGACTCAGCAGTTTGATTGTACCTTAACTGGCATGGGTATATTCTATGGGACCCTGGGAACTGTAGCTTCACGAAACACAACAGTTCTCAGGCAGAGGATTCAGCACACCTTCCCAAATGACAAATCTCACCTTTTCCCGAATATTGGGGCTCAAGAGGGCTTACACAATATTAAAACAGTCTGAAAATGTTGGCTGGCGTTCTGCTTGGGACTTACATCTTCGTCAACAGTGTGCAAAATTGAACTCAGAGGTTTTCCAGTGCCCATATTCACCTAGGTCCTGGCATGAGGTTACAACTGCTAGGTATCCACTGTGCATCAGCAGCCGGTGGAGTAACTGCTTGAGCACATCCGTGCAGTGGTGCGAATTGGGGTGCTCCCCAATGTGCATCCGGGCACTGGCTGGGAAGTGCCAGGGCACAACAGGATTACCTGGTAAGCCTCGGTAGTGCCCAACGTGCATGAGAAATATCAGAAGCGCATCACACTTGAGCATTTTTGTCATCCACTCACAGGGTTTCGTGGAATTTCTGCAGCACAGCTATGAATTCGCAGTTGCAAAATACAGACTATGAGGTATGATCATGGACATACGAGGTAGAAAAGTTGAGAATTTTAAAAAAAAAACACTGGGAAGAAAGCTTCCATGGGCCTTGCAGTCATGGGTCCACTTAAGAGTCAGTTGATCAGCTCAGGTGGAAAGAGAAAGGCCATTTCTGCACTTTTATGGAATCCTGGGGTTTGCAGTTTAGGGAGGAGCCTTTAGAAGTCTCAGCCAGAGAGCTCTTGGGCCTCAGGAAACTACAAACCCCAGGATTCCACAGGGTGTTGAAAGTGGAATAATAGCACTATAACAGGCTAGTGCAGAAATGGCCAAAGTCAGAAGTGGTATCCTCCACTACAGAAAGCCAATCCAACAAGCTGAATCCTTTCGAACTGTGAGCCTGTATGACTCAACACGGTAAGCTCAGTATCACTGCTCCTCCATCTACCTGAGTCGCTCGCTCCGGAGGAAAACATTTTGACACAATTTGGATGGGGTGGGGATGAGGAACAAGTATTGTGAGAGAGGGTTAATAGTTTATTATATTTTTTTTTTCTCGGTGATTTTATCACTGTCATTAGAACATTCATTGAACTAAGTGAGAAATCCATCAAGACGTGACAGGAATGTGCAGACTAATGGCTGTTCGAGGGTAATCATTTTTAATATGATTTTTATTTCACTTAATTTCATATGCACTTGACAAAAGGTCCTGTGTCACAGGGGAACGGTGGGGAGTTGGGAACACATCGATGGGAAGTCTATTCAACCAAAAGATCCAAAGAGTTGCCATTTATATTATATAGAGAGAGACTCTGTTTTTTTTAAAAAAAAAGTCTGCCCCACTTCAGAATTTTTGATGGTTAAAAAAAGAAATTCTCCTTCTTTCCTGGCAAGAATTCAGGAAGACAGAAGGAAAGAAATGAAAGACATTGACGACGCCAGCTTTGAGGGACTAAATTATCCCCTCAAAACTGCCATCGTTTGGATGTTGGAAAGCATCTCTCTCCAAGCCCCTTTCTGCACTAGAGTGTTATAGTGCCATGATTCCACTTTCAACATCCTATGGAATCCTGGGGTTTGCAGTTTCGGGACGGGACGGCTGTCCCGTCCCGAAACTGCAAACCCCAGGATTCCATAGGATGTTGAAAGTGGAATCATGGCACTATAACACTCTAGTGTGGAAAGGGCTTAAGAATATACCATGATGCTCTCTGACGATACCGACAAAATGATGCAAAGCCTAGTTTTCTGACTGGCTTTTCTAGACGTGAGGTACACATTGGCTGCATTGATTTATGTATTTAAGAACCTAGCTGCCATGCTCCTCAACTCCAACAGTATATGTAAATCATAAAAATGCTGCTGGTGTTGCGGGCCTTCAAGTCATTTCTGGCTTATGACAACCCGAAGGGGAACCTTTCTGCACTACACTGTTCTAGTGCTATTATTCCACTTCCAACATCCTGTGGAATACTGGGATTTGTAGTTGAGGGAGAGGCGTTTACAATTCTCAGCCAGAGAGCTCTTGGGACTCCCCAAACTACAAACCCCAGAATTCCACAGGATGTTGAAAGTGGAATAACAGCGTAGTGTGGAAGTGGCTACGGAGTTTTCTGAGGCTGAGAGTTTGCGGCATGCCCAAGGTCACCCAATGGATTTCCATGCCTGAGTAGGAAATTGAATCCTGACCTCCAGAGTCATAGTCCAACGCCTGCCCCCATTAAGAAGATGACAGAAAAGGATAAAGTGATGGGGAGAGAGGAAGAGAAAAGCAGACTTGAACTGTACAGGTTTTTTTAAATCAAGTTCTTAATGTTTAAGAAGAGGCACCAAAATCCTGTATTGTCTTCTGCTTAACCTAGACCATTGCCACACTCCACTGTTATAGTGCTTTTATTCCACTTTCAACTTCCTATGGAGTCCTGGGGTTTGCAGTTTAGGGAAGGGCACTTCCGGCCACCATTCTGAAGGACAGAAGGAAGCTGTTTGGTGAATGGGTAGGGCTTTTTGCACATTTGCATGCAATTGGAGGGGCTTGGGATGAGGTTTTAAAGTCTGTGGCTGATACCCTGAATGAGATATGTACCTATGATGTTATAGCTATACTTCATCTCCAGATACAACCTCCTAAAAGCCACCTTAAAAGCCGGGCAATCACACCAAACAAAGAAGTTCCATGGTGCTGGTGAGCACGGTGGTGAAGGTTGATGCATCCAACCTCTTCTTGCTTGTTCGAAGAGGAATTCTCTCAGGATCCTGCAGGGATCTCGTGCTCATCACACCACTGCTGGTAGGAGGGGGCTGGATCCATCACCCTTCAGTGCCCCACTCACCACCGCTGCAGAATTCATTCGTTTGGGATGGCTGCCTGGCTTTTAAGGTACATTTGCAGTAGTGGTAACTTTACCACAATCGTAAATGCGAATATGATACGGCCACTAGCTTATCCTGCGAACCGTCTTTGAGGCACGTACAAGAGAGCTCTGGAAATCTGTCAGAGGAAAAACAACCCCGCTTGCCTGCATATCCTAACGCTCTCACTTTCTTTTTTTCCCCTCTTTCTCTCTCAGTGCCATGCATAAATCTGAAGAGAGATAGTTTTGTAACTTGTTGGCTCAACTCCATTCTGCAAGAAATGCCTAGTTTTCTCCCGGATGGTATGGAGGACGCTTCTTCAAATGACTCCCACTTGAAGGCCTACATGATTCTAAACAGGGTGCTCTTTGTATTCACAAAGTCTGACAGGAGAGCGAGCTAGATTTGTGGCTTAGAAAAGGTCAGAGCAAGATAGAGTTTAGCCAACAGGAGTTCATCTGCATTATCTATCTGCGCAAAGCCTCTGAAAAACCAGATCTGTAACACTTCCCAGCTGCCATAATGACACTCACCTGCTGGAGACATTTCAGCTGCTGTCTGCATACTTCTGAGACCACTTCTTCCTTCCGACAAGCTCCTCATCTTTAACATCTGCATGACAAGCAGCTACACACAGGATCCTGTCTGTGACGGGAATAGCTAGACTTCTTGAATATGGCCAGCGGAAGATGATGCAGAATTTTGTTTGGCTTGCAGAGAGAGAGAGAACCAAACAAAATTCTGGACAAAGGAAAGGTAGATAGCCGTGTTTAAATATTTGAAGGGATGTCGTGTCGAGGAGGAAGTGGGCTTGTTTTCCGCTGCTCCAGAGACCAGGACAAGGAGCAATGTATTCAAACTGCAGGGAAAGAGATTCCACCTGAACCTCAGGAAGAACTTCTTGATGGTCAGAGCTGTCCGGCAGTGGAATATGCTGTCTTGGAGTGTGGTGGAGTCTCCTTCTTTGGAGGTTTTTAAGCAGAGGCTGGATGGCCGTCTGTTGGGAGAGCTTTGGTGTGAGTTCCTGTATGGCAGGAGGGCGTTGGATTGGAAGGCCCCTGGGGTCTCTTCCAACTCTATGATTCTATATATATATTTGAAGAACCTAGAAGTATTTGAAAAACCACAAAGTGCTGAACTCTTTCTTGGGCCATCTAAAAAGCACAAAATACGCCACGCAAGCTTTCGAAGCTCCACCGCCTTCTTCATCCGGCCAAAATGTTAAAAATCATACAGGAGAAGAAAAAAAAGACAAATGTTAGACCACAGGCCTACAGTTTGTCCTAAGATGTCGCTTTTGTTGTCAGTTAAGACGGACACGGAAAATGCTTTCTAAAAGCATTTGAGAAATTCTGCATACATTTGACAGAAAGAGCTTTGCGATTTTTTTAAAAAATGTGAGAGAAATCATAACTGCCAGGTTCATAGATCCTTCGTTTATCAGTGATCTCCAGCCATTGGAGATTTCTAGTTATGTGAGCAGGTCTACTTTCTTTTGACCTCTCTGACCAGTATGGAATAGGAGTGATATAGGCCATTTCCGCACTGGACTGTTACAGTGCTATTATTCCACTTTCAACATCCTGTGGAATTCTGGGGTTTGTACTTCACTGAGGCCAAAGAGCTCTCCTGCTGAGAATTCTCAATGTGCCTCCTTAAACTGCAAATCCCTATACTATACTGTGGTGGTTAAAGCACCTGGAACCAAGTGGTTGAGCTGATGTGGAATTTTCCCAAACATTCCACTGTATTCCAGTTCAGGAGCACTGAATCTGGCTGGGGAAAATGGGGGAATCCTTTCATTTTTGAAAAATTTACCCACAGCGTGCAGACGTCCAATTTTGAGATGCAGAGGGAAACAGATCTAAACCATTTCGTCATTCCTGAAATCACCTCCGCCCTCCTGCTAGGAAGACCCTTTGAAGAACCGAGTAAACTTCCCTTAATGACTTGAAAGTCTGAACGGAAAAGTCACCGAGGCTGGGATTTTACACAAGATGACACCAGTTTTAAAGGAAGCAATATCACCCCCTTGCTTAATGCAATCGAGAGAGCCAGAGGTGCAAGGATGGAATGGTAATTCTATTGCAACTGAACTTGAAGATCGCTGTCAAATATAAGTGTGAATGTGGCAGTTACTTTAGTTCTGTTTGTAATCTTTTGAGGCGTTTTGTCAAGAAGGACCCTGTGATATTAGCAAGAGTGCAGAAAGGCACGCCGCTGGTGTCATGCACAATTAATGTCCCCAGGTAGCAACTCCATTAGTCTTATGAAGTGAGCTCAGAAATGTGAATACTAATGGGGCCTTGCCTGTGGGGCACCCGAGCCGAGCCGACTGTGAGCCGATTGCAGACCTTGATGCTCGACGCCAAGTGCGCCAAGCAAAGATGAGGCAGATGCAGGATTTTGTGTGTGTGTGTGTCCTTCATGAGCCACATTGCAGAAGCAGCCACAACTTGACATTTCTCGTGGGCCCCCAGGGAGCAACAACTAGGGGCTCTTCTTCTCTAGGTCTCAAGGAAGAGGAGGAATCTCAGAGTCAAAGCACTGATCTGAAAACCATTGTTTAAAAAATTGTGCACTACCAGGTACCACTGGCTCTCAGCCAGCAAAGTAATGCTTTTTTCTTGCTCTGCCATTTCCACACCTTATAGTGCTGGTATTCCACTTTCAACATCCTATGGAATCCTGGGGTTTGCAGTTTAGGGAGGGGCATTTAGAATGCCCAGCCAGGGATCTCTTTGGCCTCAAGAAACTGCAAACCCCAGAATTCCACAGGAGGTTGAAAGTAGAATAATAGCACTATAACGGTGTAGTGAAGAAATGGCCTCGGTTGCACCCAAAACAGGGAATTTCTTGGCTTTCTGAGTCACTTCCCTTTCCCTCTTCCCAGCCCCTAAATGGCCACAGCAGTGTTCCCCACATCCTCCCCCCACTCCCTGGGGCTTGAAAGATGCTGAGAAAAGGTCTGGATGCTGCACAAAAGGCTAGTAAATATCTCCCTATGGAGCATCCACGATGAGATATATACACATGTATACATCTCAGTTATACATGGTTTATGTCACTAAAAAGATCCAGTGTTTAAGGGTTCGGGTGCTCTGGACTCTGGGAGAGCAGGATTCGAATCTCTGCTTGGCTGTGGAAGCCCATTGGGTGGCCTTGGGCAAATCACACTCTCTCAGCATTAGAGGAAGGCAATGATAAACCCCCTCTGAATAAATCTGGTCGAGAAATGACTTGAAGACAAACAGAAACAACAGCAAGGTAACTAACAGAATACATTAATAACGTCACTGGGGGTTTTTTCCCTTGGCATTATTTGTTTAGAGGGGTTTTGCCATTGCCTTCCTCTGAGGCTGAGAGAGTGTGCCTTGCCTAACGTCACCCAGTGGATTGCCATGGCCAAGTGGGTGTCAGAATCTCAGTCTCCCGGAGACATAGTTCAACATTCAGACTGCTACATCATGCTGGCTCTCTCAATCACATACCTAAAATTCAATCATTCTCTAATGCCGAGATGGCCAACCATGACAGATCCAAGGGGCCAATTTTCTGCCCCTCGGACCCTCCGGGGATCACACGAACAGCCCCAGATGCCAAAAATTAAAAAGTGCCTAAAAATCTACTTCTCATTTTGAAAAACAGGGCTGTTCTTTTTTACATGAAATAGTGCAGGGGGGTGAATTCTATTTAAAAGCAGAAATTAGGGATGCAATTATTGCTATTTTTTTTCCTTTTTTTTGGTCAAAGGAAGCAACTAGTAATCTGAGCCATTTTCTTCTTGTTTTGAGAAAGTCTTCTAAATCTACCGTGTTTGAAGACTATACGGGCTAATCTCTCTGACAAGTCCCTTATCAGTTCCGAACCTGGCTCTGAACTGTCTGCTGCTCTGACTTCGGATGGTCTTCAGCCTCAGTGGACACTAGTATAACCTGGGGACTGACCAGGCTTTTCCCTGGTCAGCCTCCGTGGACTGGGAGTGCATCCTCTTGGGATCTTGTAAAACAGGACAATCCTCTCCCCTTCTTCCCTGAACGGGTCCCATCCCAGTTCAAAGTTATCTAAAGTCAGTGGCCCTCACCCTCTATTTGGGACAGGGAAGTGCCCAAGCAAATGCCAAACTGTTAATTAAGATGGAGCCGCAACGTTAATTAAGATGGAGGGGCATTGCCAAATAAGACTTCCCTGTCTGTAATTTACGGCACAGTTTCTATATGTGCTGACTCAGAGGTAAGAGCCCATGCATTGGAGTTTAATTCTATACTCATTTACCTGAGCGTGAGTTCTAACTGGATTCAACAGGTTGTCTGATCAGAAACTTGTACATTTGAGGCATTAGCCATTATACCACACTGTTTCTAATGCAATAGTTTCTTGCCTTGCAAAGAACTTCAAGGCTGTTGGAGGGAGCAGAGATTGCAGTGTTTCTCCTTTTATTTTTAAATGCGGAAAGGCACCTGAATTTGCCCCTCTGCTCAGCAATTTTGTGCATGTCTGGCTGGGCTCTTTCGCACACAATCACATCCACAAGTGCAAAGGGAAATTCTCAAGGATGTGTAACCACCACCGTCGCCTCCTCCTGCTCCTGAGATTCATCGGGAAGGCGCATAAACCAAAAATGACTCCTGCCGAGCCCGGAGGGAAAGCACTGTTTGGTGGAGAAATATAGCTATGGGTAAAATTCCATGTTCTCAAAGCCCCAAGGCTGAGAGAAATAAAAAGCATTTTAAATGGAGTGGAGGATTCATACTCTGCAGTCACTACCAGCCAATAAATCTTGAGCCGGCTCCTCGCCTTAAACACAGGTAGCGTTCAGCCTTTCCTCTTGTCTCGGAGTTGCATATTCCAGAATTTGAAGAAGAATAGAGCCCTTGTTTGATAGACAAAAGGTTCTGTTTGCAACAAACGAAGGACTGAAAAGGAGACATTCTCCCAGTTGGGTTTGCTTGCTTGTTTTATAAAATTTTATCCAAAATGAATTCGTAAGTACAGATACAGTTATACGTCAGTGTGTTCTGGCATTAGAACAAAGAGGAAGAAGAATATAACTTACAGAGAAAAATATTTTTTGTAAATTGATAAAAGTAGACCAAATATCTGAATGTAAGTCTGTTTGCCCATTGCATTGATTTCATTCTTCCGAATTTTGCAAGCATTGTTAAATCTTCTGTCCACTGGGTAAAAGTGGTCCTTCCAGTACTGAAGTATCACTGTCTTAGCAGTGAGGAGGGCATAAAAAATCCATTTCCACTGACTGTGTTGTCGGTAAATAGTTTAAGAGAATATGTACATCACTAAATATCAGAGTGAGAGCCAGCATGGTATGATGGTTTGAACATTGGACTATGGCTCTAGAGGCCAGGGATTGAATCCCCACTTAGCCCATGGAGTGACCTTGGGCAAGTCACACTTTCTCAACCTCAGAAGGAGGGAAAGGCAAACTCCCCCTGAACAAATCTTGCCAAGAAAACCCCATGATAGGATCACCTTAGAGTCACCATAAGTGGGAAACTACTTGAAGGCACACAACAAAAGCAGTATCAGAGAACTTTCTAATACCAAGTTTACTTTTGCAAGTTCTCTAAGCTAGGGTTATCTCTGGTACCAAGCATTCTTCATACTGAATTGTTCTATCTTTGTTCCATTTTCTTCATTGCACTCTTCCTCATCATCACAGCCTGAATCCTCTGAGTTGGAGAGAGATGGTGGTTCCCATGTCATAGGACGGGTAAATCCAATCCAGGCTTTAGTACAGTCATCTCTCTATATCTGCAGATTCTGTATCTGCAGATTCAACCAACCACTGCTTGAAAATATCCCCCCCCCAAAAAAAAAAAATCCAAAAGGCAAACTTTGATTTTGCCATTTTATACGAAGGATGCCCTTTTACTACACCATTGTACATAATGGGAGTTGAGCATCCACAAATTTTGGTATCCATGTGGAGTTCCAAACCCTAGTGGATACCAAGGGCCCACTGTACACATTTTTATTTTTTTTAATTATATTTTTATTGCAGTTTATATTAAACATAAAACAAGCCTCCCCTTCCCCCCTTCCATCTTTGTCCCAGTTGACTCTGCTTATTTATCTTCATACATTTTCATCATTACAAAATCCTTACATTATTACATGTTATATTTACTTTAGTACATTACTACTTATAATATGCCTTATACGTTATTACTTTTCTTTATTTTCATTGTTGCTTCCCCTTCTACATTATTTCTTTATCCAGTCCAGTACTTCTCTCCATTCCCTTTCAAAGTTCTGGATAGGTTTATTTTTCATTAAAAATGCTAATTTTTCTGTTTCTACCATATCCAGTACCTTGAGTTTCCATTCCTTTATGTCTACATATTCCCTTTTTTTCCAGTATTGTGTATATGTCAATCTTGCAGCAGTTGTCATATATGACAATATCTTCTGATGACATCTTGTTTCTCTTTGCTGCACTGTACACATTTTTAAAGGTGCTAACCAAGGTGCTAAACCTTACCCACAAAACAGCTTCAGCACCTTAGAGAGCTCCTTTAACGTTTTCAAAAACCTGGAGTGGGTTCACTGCCCCACTGACGCGGGACTCACCAGCTACCGCTGTTCTTGTATTCTTGTATTCTTGCCCCTAACTGAAGGAGACCCTGTGAAGCAACTGTTGAATTGTGAGTCAGCATGTAGGCAAATCCCATTGATTCAGACAGTCTACTCTAGTCGAGACTAGCAAAAGGATTTAACCCGTTGGGTGATCTTGACCCATTTGTTCATGGAAGCAGCACAAGGGGGATAGTAGAATTCCATTAAAGCAGTAGGAAGGGAAAAGGGGGAAAAAGGAAGGTCACATAATCACATAATCTGATTTTCAAGCAAAGGAATCATGGAGTGATACTATGGTTGCTAGTTCAGGATCATCCCAGGCTCTGAGGTTTCCAGGCCAAAACCTGAGACCTAGAGATAGGCTCTGGTAGTTGTCATTAATTGTTATACATTAAGTACCAACCACAGTTGCTCACAGCACAGAGAGAGAATGAGAGAGAGAGAGAGATTGGGAGAGAGTGAAAGAGAGATTTTCCTGTTTGGAAATTAGGACAAAAATCTTAACTAAAGGGGCTATCTCCAGATTAAGGTAAAATGCAGAGATGATTGATTATTCCTTCCCACCTACTTAGGGACATGGGATAAGGAATATTTAATCTAGCCTAGTTGCTTCCAGACAGAAGATGGATGCAGAGTCAAGTGGAGGGTGAGCCGTGGTGCCACAAAGACTAGGAAGTAAGAAGGAAGATAACCAAGTAAATACAGAGACCATTTCTGCATGGTGTTGCCATCCTGCGATGGGGATCCATTGACAGCAGTCTGCAAGTCATGCTTTTGCACAACGTCATCATGGTCCCACTGCCAACGTGTCCCCACCTAATGCAACTGTGAGATGTTCTATTAAGAGAAAAAAATCTCCCACCTCCAGTGGCCACGTGGAATGGGCTGAAGCACAATCTAGGCACTTCCTTCCCCAGTGCAACATGGGAATGAGGCCGGATGCGTTGCAGAAGGAAGCTCATGTCACTTGCACTGCCTACTGTGAGGAGCCAGCTGGGTGCGGAGGGCAGCATTCACATCACGCTCCCATCCTGGCAAAGGCACTGCTGGGATCACGATGGGATGTCACTGGAAGGAGGTACGGTGCATAAATGGCCCTACACACACACACATCCTGAGAGTCTTGGCAAGTTGTAGCAAAAAATCAATTAAGGCTTTCAGATTGTATTCGAGTGCTGCTCTGCTATCTTCAGTCGCATAGGGACGGGGGACAGGGGAGCAATTTGCCCCGGGCAGCGATGTTTTTGGGGGCGTCCCGGCCCGTAGCCACACCCCTGTGAACCCTGGCCACGCCCCCACACCACAGCCACGCCCCCACGCACATTGGCCATGCCCTTCGTGCCGTAGCATCCCCCTCCCACCCGCCCTCCCCACACACTCCAAGCTCCACCACTGGCTTTATGATTCACACACAGTCGTTTCCTCTTCTCTGGACCGAAACCCACCAAAACTGGAGAATTTGCATTCTTTTCTATCACCTGGAGATGACTCACAAAAACTGGAGATTCAGAGCAAGGCCCTGAGATCTGGCAACCCTAGGTGGGATAGATCTAAAAAGCAAAGACAGTCCCCAAATTATTTACAATGAGGGAACTAGAACCTTAAAAGGCTCTCTTTGACTCAAAAAAAAAAAATTCTCAAGGGTAACTGATTCCTTTTGTGTTGAACAGACCTCAGCTTAAAGTCATTCCAGGCCTGCTTCGTGCCCATTCTTAGATCCAGCAAAATCATCACGTAGATGTCAATAAAAGAGAAAACTTTTTGTCCCCTGGCATGGCTACCACCACTGGAAGTCTTCTCCTATGATGGCTCACTGGGTGTTCAGCATCTAAAGAACATACAAGACAACCTCTTCCGTTCCCCCCACATACACACACACACTCAGTTTCATCCCTGCCATGCTGGGTCATTTATTTTTGGCTAATTAAAACAGTGAGATTTTCCTCTTTATTATTTACTGTTTGCCAAGTTCATTATTTGCTCACCCATAAATCAACGCCACTCGCTAAAGGCAAGCGCTTCCATGCTGCATTTTAAAGTCTTCAATTAGCAGGGGTTTTGTAATACCACATCCGCCAGCATGCCAATCGCCAAAGGAGCTTCCCTCCCCACCGACAAAAAAAATGCGGAATCCTCCAGTGCAGAATCCTCAGCCTCTCCCAATCTTAGATTCCATGGCCCACCATCCTGTAGGGCAGGGTGGCAATTCCTGAGGGTTGGGGAGGCCCATTGGCCTTCTGGGAGACCTTAGAAGGCAGCATGTATGTCTTGATTTTTAAAGACTTTTTTAAAAAAAACTTTTTACATGCCATAAGTCGGGCAGGTAGTGGTTTCAACATTGGACTAAGACCCTGGAGATCAGGGGTCAATTCTTTATTTATCTACGGAAACCTTTTGGATGACCACATCACACACTGTCTCTAGGAATTTCTAGGTCCTCCAGTGCAATACTATGGTGAACTTCCAGCAAAAGTGGGCCATAGAGTCATGCTGGAGGACCCAGAAATGCCTAGAGAAGTGTTCTTTCCAGGAATCTCTAGGTCCTCAAGTGCAACTCTGTGGTCCACTTCTCCTGCAACTGCACCATAGAATCACGCTGGAGGACCTAGAGATTCCTAAACAAAACATGTTGTTTCTGCGGTAGGGACAAGTATAGTAAGGATTTTATGAATAAAAAAAATAACCTGTGAATAATCAAATCCATGAATGCTGAACCCCGCAAAAGTGGAAGGCCAACTGTATATTTAACTACATAGTAGAGACGCTAAGAAACCTTCCTGGTGAATTGTGAAGATGCGTTGTGGGATACTGGCAAAAGTGTCTTAATGTGCATCAGGCTTCACCATTGTGAATTGGCACTCCCTAGCCAGTGTCCTGAGGCACATCAGAACCAGTGGATGATGGGACCGATGTACATTGATCCCAGTGCGCCATCAATCACTTTGCTGGCCTATACATGTCACGGTAGATCCCTGCAGAATATGGATGTTATGAAACTGCCCAATTCTAGTTCCCTCAGACATAAGCGTGCTTACAAAGACATTAAGTCCCCAACAACATTTTGGCCATTGTTGCTGCCACCTTTCCTAGCTTGTTATCAGTGTCCTGATCCAGAGCACACTTCCTTTTCATGCATTAGGGCTCAGAGGCCCTTGATGAGCTCCCAGAAATCCACTAGTATTCCAGCACCACACCCCAGTGAGAGGAGCTGCCCTTCTTGGTTCTTGGGTGCCTCGAGGCAATCTGTGCAGCTCTGAAGTTCTGAAGAAGGTTGCTTAAAGCTCTTTGGTTCTTCTATGCTAGGGGTGGGAAGCATGCACCCACAAGCCTCATTGGACCCATGGTGGATCACATGCAGCCCCCTGACTTCTCCAAATCACTCCCTCCCAGAATTTTCCAAACCTACCATTATTATATATACAGAGAGAAATTTGTCTGGAAAAACACTTTCTGGGTCCAGTTGTAGTCTCTGGAGAGCTTTTGGACATAAATGCTGGAAGGACAAATCAGCCAAATAAAAAGGTCTAAAACAGGAAATGTTGCTTCTAGTTGCCACCAGATATGACAGTCTAGCCTGCCAAGCATCAGAAGGAGCCAAAAAAAGGCCTTCTGATCCTCATCATCTGCCCACCCCTGCTTTAAACCATGTCCTTCTCAATTGAGCTATTTTCCTTCGTGTCACTGGTCTTGGATGTTCTCTTACAAATATCCAGCTTCTCTTGAACTCCAGAAGCATCAAGGCCAGCAGAGGGGTCCACTGCTCATTGCAAGTGTCTGATATGCATCAGGAATTCATGGTTCACATCACATTGGTGGACCACAAGCTGAACATGAGTCAGTAGTGTGATGCGGCAGCCAAGAAAGTCAAAGCAATTCTTGGTAGCGTCAATAGCAATATGGTGTCTAGATCATCTGGAATACTGTGTCCAGTTCTGGGCACCTCATTTCAAGAAGGATATCAACAATTTGGAATGTGTCCAGAGGGAGTGCGACCAATGGTAAAACGTCTGGAAGACATGCCCTGTGAGGAGCGGCTTGGAGAATGGGGATGTTTAGTCTGCAGAAGAGAAGGTTAAGAGGGGACATGATAGCCATGTTTAAATATTTGAAGGGACATCATGTCGAGAAGGGAGCGAGCTTGTTTTCCGCTGCTCCAGAGAATAGGACAAGGAGAAATGGATTCAAGCTGCAGGAAAAGAGATTCCACCTGAACCTCAGGAAGAACTTCCTGACGGTCAGCGCTGTTTGGCAATGGAATATGCTGCCTCAGTGGAATGTGATGGAGTCTCCTTCTCTGAAGGTTTTTAAACAGAGGCCAGGTGGCCATCTATTGGGAGTGCTTTGATATGTGTTCCTGCATAGCAGGGGGTTGGACTGAATGGCCCCTGGGGTCTCTTCCAACTCTATGATTCTAGGATTCTGTCAGAAGTACCTGATGCACTTCAGAAGTGTATGATGCACATTGGAGCACTCCTACCAGGGCCCAGATGTGTGCCTCCACAATTAACTCACAGGATCTTATTGTGTTTCTGCAGCGTAGCTAAGGATTCATAAAGCTACGGAGCATCAGCCGTGATGGAGAAGCTCAGCCTGTTGGTAATAAAGCACAGTTTCTTTCATCTCCTCCATCAAAATGACCTGGATCGTAGCCAGCAAATCTTCCCATATCCCCTCTTCCCTGCCGCAAGTGTGGATGGTGTTTGTAACTAGGAAGTTATTGAGCATTGCCGTGCTGTAGCTCATGTGGAAAATCCATGGGATTTGCCAAGAATCCCTGCCTAGTCTTTAACTATTACATTAAGCATCTGTCGCGCCTGCCATTTATGGATCAGATAGCATTTTCCTCTTGAGATATTTGATTTTATTACCTTCTAGGGAGAGAGCCAAACAAGTGTTCATATTGATTTTCACATTAAATATATTAGTAATAAAACAACATCTCTGTAAACCAATTGGAAAATCAATATTAATTGGTACCAAAATATCACAAGGGGTTGAATTACAATTAAAACACCACGGCTTGTGAGGTTTGCTAATAAGCCCCATGAGGTGTGTGTCACTGTCAGGAGCCACTTCTGAGAAGGAACGTAAGGTTCCAAACATCTAGAACCTTCCTCTGGGAAAGAAGAGAGGATTTTTTTTAAAAAAAAAAGTATCCGCCCTGAGCCCATTTGTGGAATGTTAGCAAGACGGTGGCCATTTTGCTGATACAATTAATGGCCTATCTGTATTACTCAAGGATAGTGCTTTGATACCATTCATTGTCATGGTTTCATCCTACAAATTCCCGGGATTTTGTAGTTTCTCAAAGTCCTTAGAATTCTCTGCTGTGATTCAAGGGAGCAGACTAGGGAAGTCTAAATATCCCGGCAGACTAAAAATCCCAAGATTCCATAGGGTGGACCGTAGGTCATTAAAATAGTATCAAAGTACTATAATTGTGCAATGTGGATACAGTCCAAGAGGAGACCAGAGATGGCTATATTTGGCACAGACAATCTCAGCCAAAGTAGACCCTTTGAATCAATGGGATTTACCCACATCAGCCATTGATCTGATACGTCTACTCTAGTCAGGGCAAATGAATAACATTCAGGAGGTGGAATATCTGTTCCAAATCTACCCATGCTACAAAGGGGTCCTGATTTCACGCTCTGATTCTGCTCTATTTGCTACTGGATATTCTAAAGCCCTTGGAGCAGAAATCAGACCTCTGAGGTGCTGAATGAAGCCCCATGTACATGAGTAATGTAGTTGCTATCAATTCTGCTATTGCCATCATCATTTCATCATCACCATTGCAAACTGAATGAGCCACTTAAGGCAATAAAAATAGCTAATGAGATTCTAGGCAGAACTAATAGAACCATCCTTGCCAAGTCATGGGAAGTCAGTATTCCAATTTATTCCACACGTGTCTTAATACCAAAGGCCAGTAGGAGATGGTCGCTCCCCTGCCAGGGGTGCAGTGTATCAGCCCTGGGCTTTTTTCTAGACCTCAAGGGAGCTCTCCACAGTGCTGCAGCTATTTAGGGAATGCAACAACAATAATTCTTCATTACGCCCCATAGGCCCAAGAAGTTCAAATTAACAATCTTTAAGATAAATCAAAAGCACAAAAGCAATTGGGTCAAATCGTACAGGTGGAACTTATATCAGACATGTTCCCCTAATACAGAAGTTAACTATTCTCTAATCCCAAACACCACCAACAAAAACTTGGCAATGACCAAGATCACACTGAGATTCTTATTTTCAAATAAAAATTTGACATAAAAGTGGGCTGATTGTCCTGGTAGATTTGACAGTAATGGATAGATCATATGTTGTCGAACCTGCTTTTAGAATCCACAGGTCAAAAGAACATGCTTGATGGATTCCATTGGGAATTTGAGTTTCCCAGGGTGTTAACCCTTTTTGGGGAAATTATGGAAGTTTAAAGTTTGTGAAAGTTTAACGTTAAAAATTATGAAAGTTTAAACTGTTAGAAATCAGTTTCTTTTAGCAGAGTAGCAGATAAAGCATGCCTCAATTTTGTGTTGTTTTCCTGAACTTAAACTGAGTCAAAAATAAACAAGACAGGCAGTTTCAGTGTATAAACTTCAAAAAAGTTTACTAATGGCTGCTACATTTACATATGCACTGGAGAACGTACATTAACTAGCTAATGAAAAGGTAAAGGTAGGTAAAGGTAGCAGCTTCATTCTTGACTCACCACCTTGTTGATGGAGAAGCGAAGTATGAGTGAAGGAGAAGAAAAAGAGCAGAATGGCAATGAAGGTAAAGATGGAGACAACCCCTCAGCAATCTCATGGGAGACTAAGAAAGGGGAAGCCGTGACCCGAGGAATTTCCAGGGCCATGTGGTCCAGTTACATGGATACACAGAAGGTATTTACAACCGTTCATTACAAATAGATAGGAAGAGCAAAGGGAAATGCTTTAGATGAGGAAGACAGAAAGGTTTCACATGCAGGAAATTCTGTCCTATTGCTCTAACAGCAAGAGAAGTGGGGGAGAGAGAACGTTGGAATTTCCCAACAGATTCTCCTTCCTCGTTGCTGCAGGGTCACAACTTTGTGGTGTAAGGAGCAATAGCAAATCCATCCAGACATTGCAGAGGGAAAAAAAACATTAAACTTGGCCTTTTCAAAAAGTCCACGACAGTTAATGACAGTCAAATTCTTTAAATACTCAGCTAGGTGAAAAGGCTTGACATATTCTGTACTCAATAGAGGATGAGTATGAAGAAGCCTGAAGATCACAGAAAGCGATATCCCACAATCTCTGTCTTTTGAGACTAGTGCCATAGCCCAGATGTAAAAAGAGGGATGATGACAGCTTTTCCAATTGAAGCAGCTTTTCTGGGTGACAAGCTTTGACCAATGGCTTATGTAACCATCCTGAGATAGATAAAGAAGTAGAAACCTGGGACCAATTTAAAAATATTAACCTTAAGCCAACCTTTTAAAGCTGCCAACAGAACCCTTGCCAATAGAGAGTATTGTTTTGGGAATAAGTTCAGCACCCTGGACAGATCCTTAAAAGTCCAATTAAACCCAAAGCGGATTCACCAAACACCTGAATTGGAAGCCACTGACCATAAAATAGTGTGTTTTGCACAAAAAAAGGCTAACTACTCAACAGAAAGCAGCATTTTACGTGCAAAACAATTACATGCAAATTTTGCACAGAATAAGTTCCAAACTGCAAAGACTCTTATCAGTCCAGAACTCTTCTTGCCAAGATTTCTCAGCCCTCAGGATGCATATCGTTTTGACCATTCTTCAAATATTTTCAAATAATCTTTCCATCCTTAGGGTGGGCTCTCCCTCCCTGGAGGTCTTCAGAGGGAGATGGGGCAGCTGTCTGTTGGGAATGCTTTAGCCTTACATTCTCTGCATCAAGCTGTAAGTTGGACAGATGGCTGACAAAATCTTTTCCAACTCTAAGTTTTAAATATTACTATATATAGGCATACTGAGCTGAAACTAGTTGCAGCAACTCCAGGCCTCCCAAAGATTTTGTTTGGTATCAAATACTGGCACATGTCACTGCTATAAGATAAGATTTATTGATGGTAACTGGTGCAGGAGAAGGCCTACAGCAGAGGAAACACCAGAGTTCTTTACCTGACAGGTTCCAGTACTCCTCCCAGCAAGTGGCTGAACTGGGCCCTTAAACAATTAATTCTACCTTCTCTAAAGGCACTAGATCCCACCTGATCTTGGAAGCTACGCCAGATCAGCCCTGGTTAGTACCTGGAAACAAGATCACCAATGAATACCAGGTGCTGTAGACTATACAGTCCTCCCTCTACATTTGCAAGTCTGACCTTCATGAATTTGATTATTCATAAGACACGTGCTTCCCTCCCTACCCCCATTTTCCTCCTCCCATTCCCTTACATTCCTCACCCCAGGCTTGCCAGGCTTGTGTTTAAAATGGACATTTTTAACTTTCAAGTGAACAAAGCCCTCCCATGGATGGAGGCATGTCCTCTCTGCCATGGGACTGCACATTCTGCCATATAATGGCAGCCGATTAGTCAAGTGCTCTTTTTATGCCTACCCCTCCTTTTTAAAGATGGTGACGGAAAGTAACTAGAAGGCAAGAACTCTGCTCTTCTCTATCTGAAGGAAAGGTACTGGTAAGCCCTTTACTAGGTCTTTTTTCTTCCCCCTGGAACCCGTGGAGTCAGAGGCAAAGGAACAGGAGGGGGAGTTCTAGAGGGGAATAGCTGGAGGGGGAATTATTTGTGTTTTTTACACTTTTGCAAGGGTTCTGCATCCTGAACCCTTGTGAATGTAGAGAAGCTACTGTATTTCAGAGGAAAGCAATATGAAACCAGCTCTGAGTAGTCCCTGCCTAAGAAAACCCTATGAAATGCATGATGTCACTATAAGTCAACAGGCATCAGGAGATTTCCACTGCGTGGATAGAACCACATGGCTCTCTGGGTATTGGTGAACTTCAAGTTCCAGCATTCCTTCCCTTTGGCTGTTGGGACTTCCGCAGTAATGCAGAAGGAACTCCAGTGGCAATACCGCTACCCATCTGCTTAAGATGGAAGGGTGAGGAAAAGAATATCCCTAACCCTCACAGCATTGTGCAAATGGTGATGCTGGGATTATAATGTGCAAACCGCATCTAGTGAGGAAGTGGCCTTGGACGTAAGCATTTAAGTACAATGGACTGTAGGCAATGGGGTGGGAATCAACTTTTTTTAGTTATTTGTGGTAATGTAGTTTTGTCATTGTAATCATCTGATTTTTTAATGTGGATTGTTAGTATTATTAGTATTGGTAGCGTGTGTTTTAATTTGTGTGGGTTGTTTTTTTTTTTGTAGTTTATGTAGATTGTATTTGTTTCGCTTTTTTCTAATTTTTTTAGCATTTCGTGTTTAATAAAATTTTACTATTAAAAAAAACATGGCATAACTTCAGGACCCAGCGTGTCTTACTCTGGCCCTGTCAAATGGGCTATTCCCCTCTTCTTTTTTTTCCCGTTATGATCATTGGCTTAAACCTGCGCATTCAACGGGCCATCAGGGTTACATATCAATATTATGGTCGGTAAGCAAACCACTCCCTCTGGACTTGTGGAAAGAACTCAGATCCCTAAGTTAAAACCTATCTCTAGGGATGAAAAAAAAAATCCATAGAGCTGTCCAGCTAAAATACTTTTCCACATGAGCCTTTTTCATGTTGGGGGGAAGCAAGAGAATGAGAATAATTTATATCCCAGCAGCACAACCTGACAGATTTCCCAAGTGCTCCACCACTTACCTCATCTATTGGTTTATGAATAACTGCTTCCCTGTGTTTGTAGAAATTTACTTCCTCTAGTATTGGAAAAGTGGACGAAGATTCCACCCCCTGCTTTTATCCTTGAATGTAGGGAGTCTCTGGAGAGATATAATTAAAAGAACCGTGCTGGCTTCTACGAGCAATTTCTGGACATCTTAAAGATAGATTCTCTGTACACACACACACACACACACACACACACACACGGAGTTATTCAGGGAACACAGAAGTACAAAAGTTGTTCACAGCAGGTTCCCAGATTTTAACCTTGCCTGAGCAGATCTTGGAAAGTGTTAAACAATATCAACTTTTTTAAAGTCACTATACACTTTTATGGTGTCACCTGCATAGCTGTTTCATTACACTTTTTGAAAGAGGTACCTTGTTATTTCCACATTTCTCAACAGTGACGAAAACCGCCACTCTTCAGTTACCATTCAAAGGAACTACCAGTTCCTGACTTGTGATAACAAAGGTCATTCTCCTTTCTTCCAGTTTGTCGCAGGCTATTTCCGCACTACACCGTTATGGTGCTATGATTCCACGTTCAACCTCCTCTGGAATCCTGAGGCTTGCAGTTTAGGGAGGGGCACTGAGAATTCTCAGCCGAGTTGCTCTTTGGCCTCAGGAAACTACAAAGCCCAGGATTCCATAGGATGTTGAAACACAGCAGAGCTTGGAGCGTGTGGAGGCGGGGCGGGGGCGGGGCTACAGCCCGAGGGGCTGGGCCACTGTGCACAGGGGCATGGCCATGGTGCATGGGGGCGTGGCCAGGGCACGTGAGGGTGTGGCTATGGGCCGGGACGCCCCAGAAACATTGCCGCCTGAGGCATATCACCCCCGCCCCGCCCTCACATCCCTATGCGATTGTGTTGAAAGTAGAATAACAGCGCTATAACAGCGTAGGGCAGAAATGGCCATAACCTCGACACCTACAAACAGAGCACAGAATACACCATAAACCAGAATGCCAGGTGGTGTTCCTCCTCTGCCGTTTAACTTACCCTGCAACTATCTGAATTTGGCAGGAACAATCCTGATCAATCATCTATTGTCTAACATTTTCAGCTGCTTTTAAAATGTCCCGGTTTCTTCTTCTCCCTCTTTCCCCCCTTTATCTTCAGTTGCTGCATCAATGGCTGCAAACTGGGTTCAAAGGGCCAAAGTAGTTTGCACTTAGTTCACACAGTGTGGAGAAAAGGAAGGAAAAGACTGAATCGTGCGCGTCCCTGTAGACTCAAGCAAAAGCGAACCGCTGCAGCCTCTCCTAGTTTATTGGTTCTTACTCATTAATAAATTTTGCCATCTTGGCCGCACTCCGATGTTGCTTCGCCACATGTGTTCCTGTTTTCGTCTGTGAAATGTTGGAGGGTATAACACCCACAAACAGAGCAAAAGATATATGGTGAACTAGTATGCCCTGGGCTCTTGCTTCTCTACTATTTCAATAAGGCTTCACAGTTCTTGCTGTCAGTTCTGTATTTAGTACTTTACTATTGTAGTTCAGGGGGGTGGTCTAGAGAATTCTAAGCAAACTACAAATCCCAGACTTCCATAGCAGGGAATCCAGGCAGTTCAAATGCTATCAAACTTTTACAAGTATGCATTGTAGATATGCCCAAGATTTTCACAGTGTGAAACATTTAACATAAGAAAACTGGGATGCATGTGACCAAGAAACTTCAGAAGGTGGCCCAAAATTTAACCGATAAAGAAGAATATACACACTAAAAGAGGATGCAGCAGTCTGCTTTTGCATGACTCTACTGGGATGGGGAAGATTCTGCCCACTCTCTCCTCTCTTCCCTCCTAAATTAATCGAGTGCAAAGTTTGAGTTCAGTTTGCAGCAGCCAAGGTCAGCCAAAGACAACGGGGGAAAGTGGGAGGAGGAGAGAGAAACTGGGACATTGTAAAACCAGCTGAAAAAAGTGGGATGGCAAAGGAATAATCAGAAGCGTTCCTGCCAAACCGGGGCCCTTGGAGGACACGAATGTAGCTGCAAGCCCAAACCATTCCAGACAGAAAAGATTGCACGGCTTCCACATTCAATAGATTGCCCTCCCATAGTGACAAATTTCTTACACATGGCCACCATCTGCAAATGATTCCTGGAAATTATTTGGCACATGTCCTTGAATAATTAATAGAATTGAGGAAAGAGGGAGCCAGAAAGAATCACAATCTGTTTCCCATGAAGAAAACTCACAAAAAAAGACAAATAAATAATTGAGTCACAATTATTCATCCCTCCCTCCCTTTAAGAATCTCAAGAAAAAGAAAAACAGTTCCACCTTCTCTTTCTATCTCTCATTCTCTCACTTTCCCTCTCCCCAAATGGTTTCCCCTCTTCCTTTTTTTTTTTTCCTGGGCGACTGTGCTTGGGATTTTTTTTTTCCTCAAATGTTTAATTCAGCAACATGATATTTTATTTACTTTTTTCGCTCCAGGGCCTGCTTCGGAAAAAAAAATGTCATTAATGATTTGCAGCTTTGATAAATAATTACAAGGGGCCATTGTGCTTTAAAGCATATTCCGGAGAAGTGCGCTCATAAATAAAATGTGGGGGTTTTTTAAAAAAAAAGAAAAAGGTAAAGTATGATAAAATAAAAAAATATTTCCCCGGCTTTTGAATATGGTGACAGCTTCTCTCCAGGAGGAAGGGAAGGAAGAAAGACAGAAGTCAGAGATCAGGAGGAAAATAAGATGATGGCTGGCTGAGATTGGATTTATTAATTTATTTGCTTCTAACTTTGGGAATCATAGGCAGCCACTCATTCCATTGAATGCAAAACTTTGGATTGTCTGATCACACAGTTATTTAAAAAAAGGACAAGGCTAGATTTGCAGGGGAGAAACCAACCCAACGGTTTGGTGGCAGTCTGATGATGCCATGCCCATGCCAGCATGCCAGCATGCCAGCGGTCCTCTCATCCACTGAAACAAATAATTATTCTGTCCTTTCAAGTTGTTTCTGAATTATGGTGACCCTAAGGTATACCTGACAGGCAGTGGGACGTAGTGATTTGAGCATTGGACTATGACTTCGGAGACCAGGGTTCGATTCCCCGCTCGGCCATGAAAACCCAGTGTGCAACCTTGGGCACATCGCACACTCTCAGCTCCAGAAAACCCCAGGAAAGTTTCACCTCAGGGTTGCCATAAGTCAGAAACAACTTGACGGCACGCAACAAGAACAAAGGCAAACCAGTCACAGGGTTCTCTCGGGAAGATTGGTTCAGAGGGGCCTTGCCGTTGCTTTCCTCTGAGGCTGAGAAATTATGACTTGCCCAAGGCCACTCCGTGAGTTTCCATGGCTGAGCAGGGATTTGGATCCTGGTTTCTCAGCATGCTACTCCGACACTCAAACCACTACTTCACACTGCCTCTCTAAACAACTCATACACTCCGTCTATCATCTTCTCTTGTAAATCTCAGACTCTTTCACACTATGTGATGTGTGTTCCTGCATGGCGGGAGGGTTGGACTGGATGGCCCCTGTGGTCTCATCCGACGCTATGATTCTACCTAATAATGGCACCGCGACTCTACGTCAACTGCCACGGTTGCATCCCATGGAATCCTGGGGTGTGCCGTTTGCTGAGGTCCTACAGCTCTTTGGTGAAACCTCTAAATATCTGTTCCTAAACTGCAAATCCCAAGACTCATAGGATGGAAACGTGGCAGTTAAAGTGGAATCATAATCAGCGGCAGAGCTTGGCTTGCATGGGGCGGGGGCAGGAGGCGGCGTGGCCACAGCACACGGTGGTGTGGCCACAGCACGTGGAGACATGGCTGTGGCACACAGGAGCGTGGCTGCAAACCGGGATGCCCAAAAAACATTGCCGCCCGGGGCAAACTACCCCCATCACCCCCCCCCCCGTCCCTACACGACTGATCATAATGCTTTAACTGTATCAGGCAAAAAGACCCCTGATGTGCATCAGCCCAAGCTATGCTAAGCATTAAAGCCTAGGGGAGGCCTTTTTTCCCAACCAAGAAATAAACCAGAAGCAAACTTCCCGTTTATTTCCTATTTGGAAAAAAAAAAGACTTCTAGATTTAAAACAGCTTCCCAGCAATGATGGGAAGACTTGGAGAAATTTTTTTTAAACTGAATTATTTTTATAGGATTTTTAAATTTGACAATAAGCGTTGCTGAGGGACCCAGTGACCCCTCAGAATCAGCCTTGGGGTCCCACAGAACACATGAGCCACACTTTCCCCACCCCTCTGCTCGAGCTTTCTTCTTAATATGCGTAAGGAAATTTATGACTTCTGTGCCCATTTGACAAACGATGTGTGAGTGATTGTGATCAGGTCTGTGCATACAAATTTATTATCTGATTTGACAAGGATGAATCGTGCGTGCAAATCATGACTCAAAGTTATGAAATAGCATGTGTGTGTGTGTGTGTGTGGAGAGAATAGTGTAGTAGTTTGAGCTTTGGTTTGTGCACACATATGTGCACAACCATACACAATAGCACCACAGGTGCAACATCACTTCCTAACCCTTGAACTCAACATAGCCATTCTGCAAGGAAGAATATATGTCCATCTGCTTCCATAGGTGTAAGACCCCATCAACTCATGTGTTCTCTCTGTGCAAACCATGATCATCATCCAGCATCTTAGGGAGCTGGATATGTTTAGTCTGCAGAAGAGAAGGTTAAGAGGGGACATGATAGCCATGCTTAAATATTTGAAGGGATGTCATGTCGAGGAGGGAGCAGGCTTGTTCTCTACCGCTCCAGAGACTAGGACAAGGAGCAATGGATTCCAGCTTCAGGAAAGGAGATTCCACTTAAACCTCAGGAAGAACTTCTTGGTGGTCAGAACTGTGAGGCAGTGGAATATGCTGCCTCCATGGAGTGTGGTGGAGTCTCCTTCTTTGGAGGTTTTTAAGCAGAGGCTGGATGGCCATCTGTTGGGAATGCTTTGATGGGTGTTCCTGCATAGCAGGGGGTTGGACTGGATGGCCCCTGGGGTCTCTTCCAACTCTAGGATTCTATGATCCATCACCAGTGGAAAGCTGTGGGTGATATCTTTGATATCAGAGCCACCTCTCCCATCTTCAGTGCATTGGCATACAACCCCCTATTACTAATAGGTGAACTACTGCTTTTTATGTCTTATTTGATTTGATTGTATTTGTTAAATTCAATTAAAAGTTACAATTCAGTGAAAATATGACTGGCATCCAGCTGGTGAATCATGAAGGTGTAAGTCAGATGTAGACCATCACAACTCATTTCTTTGCTTGCTGCAGTGGCCAGAATTCTCAAACCACTATGAGTGCGTGTGCGAATGTCACAGGATTTTCGTAGGCAAGAAATACTCAAAGGTGGTTCTGCCAGTTCTTTCATCTTAAATCTAGGCTACGGCAGCTGGTATTCACTGGCGGTCTCCCTCCCAAGTACTAACCAGGGTTGACCCTGGCCAGCTTCCAAGATCAGACAGGGGCCATTTCCACCCTATACTGTTATAGTGCTGATATTCAACTTTTAACCTACTGTGGAATTCTGGGGTTTGTAGTTTCCTGAAGCCAAAGAGCTCTCTGGCTGAGAAGTCTAAAGGCCCCTCCCTCCCTAAACTACAAACCCCAGGATTCCAAAGGATGTCGAAAGTGGAATAATACCACTGTAACAGAGTAGTGCAGAAAGGCCCAGGATCATGTGCATTGGGCCATGATACATCAGTCGCTCCACTATTGCACAACAGATCCCATACACTCCAAGATCATGGCAGCCCTGAGTAAATATGGACATTGGAATACTACTCAGTTCAGCTTTGCACGTACAAAAAGCCACTTGTGAAGACATAAGTCCAGAGGAGAATTCCATGCGTCTTGAATTTCCCACCACTCAGCTTCAGTGAAGGAATCTGGGTTCTAACATTATGAGAAAGCAAGAAGAACATCTCTCTATCTACTTTCTCTCCATCATGCATCCCTTTAGACATCTCACCCCTTATTTGCATTCTAGGGAGAAGTAATCAGTGCATTCTGTATCATTAAACAGTATTAAATAAGCCAGTCTCTTTTTTTCATACGATATGTTGTGAGCTTCTCCAGCTGGAAAAAAAAAAGGAAATAATACACGTATAAAATTAATTGATTAATTTTTCAGGCAGTTGACATACTTGCAATCAAAATCTGACAGCATCTAATGGCTGTCAAGCAGCTGCAACTGTCAGACTTTGACAGCATCTCACATAATAATAGTCAGTATTTGACAATACCCAACAGGTGACATGCAGTAGCCATCAGTTTCTGACAGATCCATACATGCAACGGAATCTCTACCAAATCTCTGACAGTCGATTCACAGCAATTTTTACTAAATTCAGCTCAGTCTCCATCCATTAATTCAACCATTCAGGAAATATCCCATATGGTACAATCCTATATATATGGTACCAGAGTTCAAGCTCCATTGAACTCAGTGAAATTTGTATCTGAGTAAACACTATAGGATTGCATGACTAAAGGAGCACACCATTCCATTGTTACTGTGGTCTCATTGCTACCACGTTGTTACTACAGTCCATTTTTGGACACCATTCCCAATGTTGGTTATGACCTATAAAGGCCTGTAGTTTGGTGTAGACTTGATGAAGGACCATCTCTTCCTGCAAGAGCGTATATTTCTCTGAGATCCTGGGAGGACAATCCCACCACCATCAGAAGAATGGCTAGTTGGCCACACAGGAGAAGGCCTTCTCAGTGGTTGCTCCCAGGCTTCAAAACTTCTCCTCTAGGGAGGGTAAGATGGCTTCCTCCCTGCCATCCTTCTGTTGACTAGTGAAAACTTTCCCATTCTGGCAGCCTTTTAGGAACAGACTGAAAGAGCTTTGAATACTGTGCTTTTTCCCTGACTTCTATCTTTTATCTTCTATGAATGTTTAAAAACAGGTCTTAATTTTATGGGTAGTTTAATGGCCTTTTAACAATGTTCTGTGTAGGTCTTTGATCCGTATTTGTTTTGACTTTTGTACTTTTGCTTGCATTGCTTTTTCTTTTTGTGAGCCTCCTTACAAAATATATAAATGAGAGGTGGGAGAGGGGAAAGGAGGAGGAGGAAGAACAAGAACAAGAAGAGGAGGTGGAAGAAAAAGAACAAGAAGAACATGAGGAGGAGCAGGAGGGAAAAACAAGAAGGACAAGAGGAGGAGAAAGAAGAACAGGAAGAAAAAGAGGAGGAACAAGTAGAACACAAGGAGGAGGGAAAACAAGGATGGGAGGAGAACATGAGGAGGAGCAGGAGGAAAAACAAGAAGGACAAGAGGAGGAGGAAGAAGAACAAGAAGAAAAAGAGGAGGAACAAGTAGAACACAAGGAGGAGGGAAAACAAGGATGGGAGGAGAACATGAGGAGAAGCAGGAGGAAAAACAAGAAGGACAAGAGGAGGAGAAAGAAGAACAGGAAGAAAAAGAGGAGGAACAAGTAGAACACAAGGAGGAGGGAAAACAAGAAGGACAAGAGGAGGAGGAAGAAGAAAAAGAGGAGGAACAAGGAGAATACAAGGAGGAGGAAAAACAAGGATGGGAGGAGAACATGAGGAGGAGCAGGAGGGAAAAACAAGTAGGACAAGAGGAGGAGGAGGATGAACAGGAAGAAGAAGAGGAGGAGGAACAAGTAGAACACAAGGAGGAGGGAGAACAAGAAGGACAAGAGAAGGAGGAGGAAAAGGAAGAACAGAAGGAGGAGAAGGAGGAAAAATAAGAAGGACAAGATGAGGAGAAGGAATGAAAAGAAGAAGGGAAAGGAGAGTAGAAAGAATTAAACCTTTGATTAGGTGTATTTCAGCAGTGGTGGCTAGTGAGTTCCATGTCGGAAGTACAGTAAATTTTCCCCAGGTTTTAGTTCAGACTTCAAAGCCGTTATCTAAGGTACTGAGCCTTTCCCCAAATAGGTTCAGCACCTTGGACGGCTTCATTAATGCCACACAAAACCTGGAGTGGATTCTCTGCCCGGTTGACACTGACCCACTAGCTGCCACTGGAAATCAAGTATCAAATTAGTTCTGAATAATAAATTTAACATCAAGTTTAAAACCCTCAAAGTTGAGCATTTTTCAGCTTTCCTTTTTTTTCCCCCTCAGATTTTCATTTCAGATTTGCTCCCGAAGAGGCTGTACCTGTTGACAAGGAATATTCTCCAGAATTAATTCAGATTTGCACTCCCACTGTTCTGCTTTGGAACGTGAACAGTGTGTAATAAAGCCAATTGCCCATGCAATATTCAACAGCGATTCCGGTCTGTGCTTTCGCATAGGGAACAGGATGCCCTGTGGAGGCAATTGGCTGTGCAATGCACAATGAGGATTCAAGAACTGCAAAATAGATACATTAAAAATTACGCTATTCTGAATAGTGTCTTTGATCTAAAACCTACTGTTAATTCCAGTGGGACTTGATTCAGTAACTGAATGGTTATTTGACTAGGTGTTGACTCACCATTCAACAGTTGATTCAGTGGGTTTATTCTAGCCGAGATTAGCGAAAACCCGCTAATTGAACAAATTCACTGCATTAATTGCGCTGCTTATTTATTTATTTACTTTATATTGCACTTTTCTCCCAAATGGGACACAAAGCAGCTTACAATATACTATCCCTTGTGTGGGACAGCAGTGTTGCACAACTGAATCAAGATGCCTGTCCTGAGCACAAGTCAACAAGTGATTCCAGCCGCAGGTTGCCGTGTGGCAGTGATGTATCTAAATCTTTAAGTCTCAAGTCAAGCCTCAAGTCTCTACCTTTAGGTCTCAAATCGAGTCTCAATTCCTTGCAAGATACTTTCAAGTCAAGTCTGGAAGCCAGTTTCTGAAGTGAGGAATAGGATTCTTCGTACTCCCCGTTACTGAAGCTTCAAAAGCTTTAGAAGGAAGGATCCTTCCCTGTACTCTGGGGGTGAGTCTTGCCTTCTGCGGTTTTGCAAAACTTTTTGGAAAGTTCCTCTGATATGCCGCAGCGATAAGCTGACAAGCAGACCTCAGCCTCACCTTAAACCCACTGCCTAACACATTTGCTGTTCCCCTTTGAGAAATGGCCCAAGTTTGGGGCTTGAGTCAGATTATCACACGACCAGGAGGCAAGAAGAGATGGAAGAGTCGTTCAAAGTTGTAAGGTTCCTGGACGAATATGCTGTTACAGTGAACCAAGAGCAGCAAGGCGGTCAGTAAATACATACAAGTCACAAGTCAAGTCGAGCCAGTGTGTCATTTATTGCCAGGTTGAGTCCAAGTCGAGTCACTGAAGTGACTCGAGTCCAACTTGAGTCCAAATCAATTGACTCAAGCCTGTATCACCGGTGTGTAGGAGCAGTCAAGTAGTCAGTCCAATCTGGACCGAGACACAGGGAGAAGCACAAAGGTGATCTTTAGCTGGTTCAAAAGCTGTATCAGCAGTTCAGAAGTCCAGGTGCATGAACCAGCAAAGAGTACACAGAATAGTCCCTAATGTGGTCAGTCCAAGATCAAGGCAAAACAGGTATGCAAGAGCGCACTGCTAGCCAACCAGATCACAGTTGTCAGCACCAAGTCCGGGAGGCAACTGCCACAATATTCACGAGCAGCTCTTTCCAGGTCACAGGTGTCTCATCGGTGCTGAATGGGTCAATGTTTATTACTTAAATGGCCCTGGGTTAGGTATTTTTCCCTCAGTCTCTCGGTGAAAGATGGGAGTATGTCTTCTTCAGCATCCATAGCCATGTTCTGCTGGGGAACAGGATCTTCTACTGCCTCAGCCCACAGGGATTCAGAGAAAGCCGCAGGCTTATAGAAATCTCTGTCCTTCTGCTTGTTTGAGTCCTCTAAAGGGTGAGTTATGACAATAACAAACATGGAGCCAAACACACAACCGAAGGTGCATGCTTATCCACGCCCAATGTACATGTGCACTCATGCACAAAGGCGCCATGGGACCCACACCGCTTCAGACAACCTACAATGTGAGGAAGAATTGCAACAGGGACCCTGCGTCTCCCTGCCACAATGGAGATCACTTACAGGAGGGGGTGGAAACAGCAGTCCGCTGTTTCTCAAACAACATGGAAAGAGGCCCCCATTGATGGCAGTGGCTGCCTTTCAGTAGGTGCGGACTGGGGGTTAGGCCAGGATTCACGACATAGCAACGGAACTACTGTGCTTACACATGCATGTCTCTAGTACAGGTTCTGGCTAGCATTCCTTTTTAAAATTATGACTATTACGGTTTTATAATGAATTTAACTAACAGATTTGGGGCATCTTAGAACCGCAGCTCATGATGTTTTAAAAGGAACCTTCCACGCTTTCCTGCAGCTTCTCACATTCATTGCAGGGCCCCTGCGTCCCTGTTCCTTCAATGCCTCTCTTATTTATCACTCACGAAAGGCAAGAATCTGACGGGAGACGCAGGAGGCCGTTTAGCATCTGGCAGGCCCAGGGACAGCTACGCCTTGCCTCCCTCCCTCCCTCCTTCTGTCCCTCCCAAAATGGATCCAGAAGGCGAAGCAGGTGAAAAGTTTACCCAAATTGTCCTTCAAGGGCCAACGGGAAAGGCCGGTCGCTGCCTTCCACCTCCGTTCCTTGTTGTAAATAATGCAGGAAATGAGTAGTTTTTAAAGACTGTCCGGTGGGATTCGGAAGCCTTGTCTTAATTATATGAAAACAGCATGGGTGCTTAGGCAGATGTTTGTGCTAATTGTTTTGAAAGCAGACCCTTGGCTCGGAAAGGCTCATTTATTTTGACTTGGGCACGTTTCCCCTTCCCTCCTCTCTCAGCTCACTTCCAAACACACATGGGGTCCTTCGGTTTGGGCCTCCCTCAACATCCATTTCTCCACTTGCCTGTATTGCCCTGTTTCTACTGAACGCTCATCAGCAACTGAAATAAACACATTTGTATTGTGGGGGGATTATTACCAAGCTCAGAATCATCGAGCTGGAAGGGGCCCCCAGGCCACCGAGTCCAAGAACTGCTTGCAATGGTTAGAGCCGTAAAGATGACAACTGGTATTCTACGTGGAACTTGGTTATTGTTGGATTTCTCTCCTTTTTATAAAGGGCCTTGTTATTGTTGTGTACTCTCGAGTCATTTCCAACTTTTGGGGACCTTAAGGCAAACCTAACATGGGGTTTTCTTTTCAAGATTTGTCTGGCTTTTGTCTTATTCTGAGGCCAAGAGGATGTGACTCGCCCAAGGTCACCCAGCGGGCTTCCATGCTCAAGTGGGGATTTGAACTCTTGCCTCCAGAGTTGTCGTACAACACTCAGACCACTACATGACAATGGGTCTCAAGATGATCTTATATATGTGCAAAATTGAATTGAGTAGTTTCACAGTGAGAATATTCATCCAAGGGCTGCTGTGACACGACCATATACAGGCATAGTATCATAGAGCCGGAAGAGACCACAAGGGCAATTGAGTTCAACCCCATTCTGCCAGGCAGGATAGAATCATAGAAATGTAGAGTTGGAAAAGACCCCAGGGGCCATCCAGTCCAACCCCCTGCCATGCAGGAACACCCTCAAAGCACTCCCAACAGATGGCCATCCAGCCTCTGCTTAAAAACCTCCAAAGAAGGAGACTCCACCACACTCCGAGGCAGCAGATTCCACTGCCGGACAGCCCTGACCGTAAGGAAGTTCTTCCTGAGGTTCAGGTGGAAGATCCTTTCCTGCAGCTTGAATCCATTGCTCCTTGTCCTGGTCTCTGGAGCAGCAGAAAACAAACCCACTCCCTCCTCTACATGGCATCCCTTCATATATTTAAACATGGCTCTCATGTCCCCTCTTAACCTTCTCTTCTGCAGACTAAAGGAATACACCATCAAAACACCAATGGATGGCCATCCAGCCTCTCTTTAAAAACCTCCAAAAAAGGAGACTCCACCGCCCCCTGAGGCAGTGTATTGCACTACCAAACAGCTCTTACCATCAGTTCTTCCTAATGTTTAGGTTGAATCTGTTTTCCTGAAGTTTGCAGCTCCATGGCCTCTTCTCTGGAGCAGCAGAAAGAAAACAAGAGCCCTCCACCTTCCATACGAGAGCCCTTCAAATATTAAAACATGGCTATCTTGTCACCGCTTAACCTTCTCCGTCTCCAGCTTCCTAAACCGTTCCTTATAGGACACGGTTTCCGGAACTTTCACTATTTTGGTTGCTCTGCTCTGGACATGTTCCAGCTTGTTAATATCCATCTGGAATTGTGGCGCCCAGAATTGGACACAATATTCCCGATGGGGTCTGACCAAAGCAGAATAGAGTGGTACTGTTACTTCCCTCAACCTAGACATTATACTCCTATTGATGCAGCTGAGAATTGCATTGGCTTTTGTAGCTGCTACATCATACTGTTGACTCATGTTCGGTTTGTGGTCCACTAAGATTCCTAGATCCCTTTCCCATGTGCTATGGTCAAGTCTGTCACCCATCCTATATCTGTGCATTTCGTTTTCGTTTTCTGCCTAAGTGTAGTTCCTTACATTTCTCCCTGTTGGAATTCACAGCATCTGTAGCGCAACAGTAGCCAGCAGAGAGAGTGATGTGCCATGGATAAATGTGCTATGGGCATTGATGCACATCAAGGTATTCCCTGATGTGCACCCAGACACCCACTACAAAGTGCAGGAGCACAACAGGGGTATCCAATACGTGCCAGAAGTACCCAACGAACATCAAATGTCCCTGATGCGCATTAGCATACTTCTGCTGGTGTCTGGATGCACATGCTCATAATTCACTAACAGGCTGTTGTTGTTGTGCGCCTTCAAGTAGTTTCCAACTTAAAGAGATCCTAAGGCAAACCTGTCAGGGGTTTTCAGGGTCTGAGAGTGTGTGACACACCCAGAGCATTTCCAGGACCGAGTAGAGAACCGAATGCAGGTTTCCAAGATTATAGTCCAGTGCTTAGACCATTACACTACATTGTCAATGTAGTAACAGATTCATAAGTTCACACGTATAGTCTATGATGCAAGATCTTAACCAACTTGTGCAATGCACAATCAAGCACCATTTTCGGCTTCTAGCCGAAAACGAAAAGGTGCGCGACCGGCGCCTGCCAGCCCCCGGAGTGTCACGCAATTGTGAGTGCATCATGCAGATCACTCCTCACAATCACATGACGCGCCAGGCGCCGTTTTGCACGGCAAATGCTGTGCGGAAAGGGCCAGGGTTTCACGGCACTTCTGCAACACTGCTACTTATTCACCGATACAACTGTACTGTAGGCTCTCAGCCTGTGTCCATCGAATATATAAAAGTCAAAGTTTGTCTGTGTCGGGCGAGAAGACCTCATATGATTGGCTGTGTCAGGAGAAGACCTCATATGGTTGGCTGTGTCAGGAGAAGACCTCATATGATTGGCTGTGTCAGGAGAAGACCTCATATGGTTGGTTGCCTAAGAAGATTCTATGGAATCCTGGGGTTGTCAGTTCAGGGAGGGACCTTTAGGGTTCTCAGCCAGAGAGCTCAGTCAGCTGTGACTGCCTTGAATAGGCCGGTTGCTATGGAGACAAGGCCTAGCAGCAAGGAGGAGGGCAATGTATTTCCCTCAAGAACCCAACCTGTGTATGTTAATAAGTCTGAACACAAATTGGATTGGGGAATATGGGGAAAAGTTACCTGTACTAGACAAGATAGTTTGGGCAATTCGAGACACAGCGTCTCAAATCTTTCTATCAAGTGTTATCTATGAGAAAATAAAATCCCGGGCAACACCGGGTATATATGCTAGTTATTATATATAGGAAGAGAGAAAAAGAGTTGCTTATTTGATTGACCTGGTAGGTAAGGTTGCTTATTTTATCAGCAGGTTGCTCCTGTATCCGAGAGGGTGAGGTTGTCATTGTCGGCATGACCAAAGAGCAAATGCAGAAAGGCAGGGAGGGAGGGAGAAGACAGATTATTTGGGGAAAGGTCCATCTGATGCAGTCCAGTCAGATTGCATTGGATGCTTCCACCAAAGAGGGTAGGGAAGGAGGGGGAAAAGAGGGAGAGAGGGAGAGGAAAAAGAGGGATGGTGGTGGTGGGGGGAAGCAAATGATGAGAAATGAAAAGGGACAGGACTGGATAGAAAGAGGTGATGGATTGCGAACCCATCAATTTCTGAAGGCCAAGCCTTCAAGTGCAGCGGAGTCAGTGAAATTTACATTATTAATCTCTTGTAATAATCTATGACTCAAGCAGGCTGAGAAAATAGCACCGGGGCTGCAGATTGACCAACCTATATAAATAACGACTCCTCGCTCAATTTAATTGCACTCTTGTGAAAGTGCTCCTCTTGTATCTTTCTAATTACTTTAGTTTCATTAGGTCTAGCCGAAGACCGGGAAATGGGGGGAGGGAGGGAAGAAATCCATTGAACTCTGGCAAAGGATGAAAAATTCATATCCCAACTCGCACGCTCCCTCCTTTTTTTTTCCTTTTTCTTTTTCTTTTTTCTTTTTTTTTTGTTCTGTGAAATATTTAAATGTTAATAACCATTCAATGCCTGACATGCTATCTCACCAGCACCGAGTTAAACAGAAAATCTATTTAATCTAAAGAATCTCATTAAACGGGCCCCAAAAAGAGAGAGAGAGAGAAGCGTGTAGATCGTCAATAGTAGGAGGGAACAAACTACACGCAGAGACACCCAGATATACAGGAGAGGGGTGGGCCGGCAAAGGAGGAAGAAAAGAGCTTTAGAAGATTCCATAATTTAATTTATCGTGTACGACGCAACTGAAAAGACATAAAAACCACTTGGTTCTGAGCATCCATTTGAATGGATAATGATTAAATGTTGTCTATTGTACTGCAGCTGGTTCGTATTATCATGCCGGCGGTGAAAAAACAGAAACCCTCAGCATTTTTTGACTCCTTTCCAAATATTAGCTCCTTTTAAAGCCATTAAAAGATTATCACTGATTTAACCAAATGTCTGTTTGGAGCATTAGCAGCGGCCTGTTCGCCAATTCCCGGGAATGCCATTTCTCCCTCCTCTCTTCCTATTATCTCATCCACCCAGCAGTATTTAATTTCATTCCCATGAATATGCAATGAATTTAATTTTGAACACTATTTTCATCTGCTCCTGTAATCACAAAAAATGCTGGTGTAATTAGTTTCTAATTACTTGCTTTAATTGTTGTAGTAATCATTTTAATTACCCAAATGCACAGACATCAAACGCTAAGAGGAAAATAATCCGTCCGCACCTCCTACCTTGTCTTTTATGCTCAGTGTTCAAGATTGAGATTTTTTGACACGGGCAACCTTTTCAAAGCCGTGGGGTGACAGGGGGAGAGCCTCGCCCAGGGACCCCAGGCCTGCTTCGGGAGCCAAACGCGCCCCCCTCCGCTTCCCAGCCTGCAATGGTGCTCTCCACAATCTGCTCGCGCAAATTTGCATGCCCCCAAAAAAGCCATTAAGTTAAAATATACAGTTATTGTACCTTTCTGGGACCGGCGCCATGGAAATGCTTATTGCATGTGCTCATAGCTTGATCTAGCAGATGGCAAATCGTGAAATTTTATGAAATTATTACGCCAGTGAGGTGTTTTGAAAAGGAGCAGCTGTGCAAGAGATGGGACGTTATAAACACACACAGGTGTTGGCGTCTCCCCCACCGCCAGCCGCAACATTAAAAAAAATTAAATTATAAACAAACAGGCAAATGTTGTAATCTCTCTCTCCGACATCCTCCTTCCAGGGAAATTGCTGAAACTAAGCAAAGAATCCAATTTTAATTTGCATAAAATATTTATCAAGGCCTTCTGCAAATTTTCCGAGCCGCTCCCGGTTTCGGGCTGCCAAGTTTAAAATTGCTAAGACATACAGAGGTGCAGGCGAGAGACGCCCGAGAAACTCATTAACCGAGCCTAGGATGACCACTTCGGCCCGGTCCATATGGGCGAGGACAGCTAATGGAAGAAAGATGGATAGAGCCAAGTTCCCTCCTCCGTATAGATCAGTGATATATATCTATATCCATATATAGACACGCAACCAGATTGTTTTTCTCATTATGCTTTTATTTCTACACAAACTGTTAATTAGGCACTTAGAAGTGTGCAGTGGTGCTTTCTTTTCTTCTTTTTTAATTTAGTGTTTAGCATATCAGGAATTAAGACTGAGCCATAACTACCTACCTCATTTCGGGTACCTTATGAAAAAAAATAAAAATAAAGCACATCTACTCCCCCCCCCCCCCAGCAGTTTTTGGTACTTCTCATAAACACATTTGTGTTGCTTCCACATAATTCTTATAGGTGCAGTTTTCTTGCCTGTTTTTCCCTCTCTCTCCTTCGACTTGTTTTAAGCATGTATCTGATCATTCTGACTGGCACCGTGAGCACTTGCGATTTTTGGTGATGGTGCCACAGTGACATGCTGGTGTCACTTTGGCTGAAGATGTCCCAACGACATCTTGTCTCTTCGACTCAGTCGGAGTAGCTGTGAGAACCCCTGTGATTCTTGACGACAGTCTCTCAGTGGGAGACCTGATGGAATAATGTCACTTCTGCTCATTCTGATTGGCCAAGATGAACCCATGTGACTCTTGATGACAATGACACAGTAGGAGATCTGTAGGAAGGTATCACTTCTGCTCGTTCTGGTTGGCCAGATGAGCTCCTGTGACTCTTGATGACGATGACACAGTGGGAGACCTGATGGGATGGTATCACGTCTGCTCGTTCTGATTGGCCAGACGAACCCATGTGACTCTTGATGACGATGACACAGTGGGAGATCTAATGGGATGGTATCACTTCTGCTCGTTCTGATTGGCCAGACGAACCCATGTGACTCTTGATGACGATGACACAGTGGGAGACCTGATGGGATGGTATCACGTCTGCTCGTTCTGATTGGCCAGACGAACCCATGTGACTCTTGATGACGATGACACAGTGGGAGATCTAATGGGATGGTATCACGTCTGCTCGTTCTGATTGGCCAGACGAACCCATGTGACTCTTGATGACAATGACACAGTGGGAGATCTGATGGGACGGTATCACTTCTGCTCGTTCTGATTGGCCAGATGAACCCATGTGACTCTTGATAATGATGTCACAGTGGGAGACCTGATGGGACGGTATCACTTCTGCTCGTTCTGATTGGCCAGATGAACCCATGTGATTGTTGGTGACGATGTCACAGTGGACCTCCTAATGGGATGGAGTCACTTCTGGTCACTCTGACTGGTTGTAAGAATCCATGTGATTTTTCCTGTAAGATACCTGGTGTGATGGTTGCCATAGATATTCATATGCAAACAAATAATTAGATGGATTTCTCCAGCCAATCAAGACGTAGAAAAACAAGGCCAAACTAAAAATTGACTCAATTGAGAACAACTAAGATTGTTGGACACTAGTGAGCGCACATACTGCGTGAGAGGAATGTTGACAACATGGTTAATTAGAATATGTCATTTTCAAAGCCAATATCAAAACTGGAGAATACAGAAGGCAGTCCTACAGCACAATGGTTTTTAATCTTTAACCCACCCAAAGTTTTGGACTTCAGGTCCCCGAATGCCAGGCTGTCTGGGACTTCTGGGAGTTAAAGTCAAAAATACCTGGAGGATTAAAGTCTGAGAACCGTTGCTTTAGCATATTGGCTCAGTCATAAACGGTCTCCTTTATTTCCCTCTTCTTTAAGTGCAAGTTGGTTCTCTCCCAGGTAGAATTCGTTCTTCCCACCATGACTATTACTTAAAGCAGTTAGTCCTCATCTTGAATGAGCTAGTGACACTCTCCTGTTCTGCAAATCTTAACAACACTTAACACCCTTTGAGGCCCCTCCCTAAACTGCAAACTCCAGGATTCCGTGGGATGTTGAAAGTGGAATAATAGCACTACAACAGTCTAGTGCGGAAATGGCTTCAGAGAGATAAGTGTTTTGCGGGCCTATATCAAGTACTGCTCTTTTTCTGACTACATGAAAGCCATTTCCATTGTGCTTAAATTCTTTCTTTCCCCTCCTCTCCGAGTTATTTTGAGTGTCTTTGCTCTTTCTCATCTCATTTTTTAATTTGTTATTCTCTTTGTGGGCAGTTCTTTTTGTTTTCATGCATATATATATATATATATATATATATATATATATCACAAAAATATTTCAATATTTTTATTCCCAGGCATGCCTTATTAGCATGCAGGCCTTTGATCTTATTTTAAAGGATTTATAGGGCACAGTTTCATTATTCAAGTTTGCTTTTCCAAAGCACAGGGGGAGGGGGAGTTGGTTTGAACAAAAAGAAAAAATACAAATACAGAGACAAGAAGAGTGCTAAAGAAAACAGAATAATGGTTTAGAACACTCCATCCTAAGTAAAGTTGCAAACAATAACTCCAGGGGAAGTTCAGAACACAAGCCTTCAGCTTCAGGGACAATTAACCTCAGAAGGTTTGGAAAATGATTTTCACATCTGCATGGTGATTTCTAATCACGGGCCATTTCCGCACTAGCCTGTCATAGTGCTATGATTCCACTTGCAACTTCCTATGGAATCCTGGCGTTTGCAGTTTCTCCGAAACTGCAAACCCCAGGATTCCATAGGATGTTGCAAGTGGAATAATAGCGCTATAACAAGCTAGTGTGGAGATGGCCACAGTCTCTTGCCCTTTGCTCCTGGTTTAGAAGAAGAAGAAGAATATGGAGGGGTGTTGCTGGAGGAGGTGACAACACTATTGGTGGTTTAAAAAGCGGACAACACAGCAGTGGGGTATGTAGTGTGTATGACTCCCAGAACAGAGAATTTTTTACACTCCTGAGAGAGTTTGGCGGAAACCCCTCTCAAGGGCTTGATGAAAATAAGGTTGAGAGGTGACATGACAGCCATGTTTAAATATTTGAAGGGACGTCACGTGAAAGATGGAGCAAAGTTATCTTCTGCTGCTCCAGAGGCAAGGGCCCTTTCCGCATGGTGGGCCCAACCCACCATGGACGCTGATGCACAATGTCAACCGATCCTTCTCCTGTCCCCGGGTGGCACGATTGCTCCAGAAATCCTTGACGGGTTTTCCCCGTCAATGACTAGTGATCATGCTGCCCTCCCGCTTACCTTCACCGCAGTGGTCCTGAAAGTGCAACGGCTCTACTTCCTGCCCCAGTGCAACCTGGGACAGTATCCAGCTGTGCTGTGGCGGGAAGAGATGTGTCCGTTGCACTTCCAGATTTCCGTAGGCAGCCGGTGCAGAGAGGAGCCCTCCATTGCACTCTTTTCCCGGGAGAACCGCTGTCGCTATCATCTCTGGATGCCATCGGGACAGAGATAAGCTGCGGAAAGGGCCTAAGACACAAAACAATGGATTCAGGAAGAGAGATTTCACCTAAACATCAGGAACAACTTCCTGATGGTAAGGGCCATTCAACAGCGGAATATGCTGCCTCCGAGTGTGGTGGAGCCACCTTCTTTGGAGGCTTTAGTCATAAGTGTGACATTTTCACCACAATTGTAACTCCTGCCCCCAACCTACTTTTTACCAGCCCTCAGCAGCATGGGGAGAAGGAGGTCCATTCTGCAGGCAATTGGTGGATGGGTGGATGATGTTTCCATCAAGTTTGGGGGCACTGGGTCCAGAGAAGTTACTTTGTTAATTAAACTTATCAGCTAACTAAGTCAGTGATGAAGAATACTGGCCAAGATCTTAATCTTTGTCTTGCTTGTAGTAGCTAAACCAGAAAACTCAAAAACAGCAGATGTGTTCTTTGTTTGACAGCCGTTTGGAAGATGGTAGTAGCCAAAAAATTGACAGAGAATCGAAGACCAGTCAAACGAATGGACAAGGCAGGCAGGGTCCTTGCAAAATGGCATAATTTCATATGCTTTGCCTGTAAAGAAGCTTCAGAAATTGGTCCAGCTGGGAACTCGATTCCTTCTTCCAGCCTAACATCAAAAAGGTACTGCTGAATGCTACTGTGCATGTGTTACAGTTATCGTTAGACATGTGTTTCGACTGGCTGTTTATTTGGTTGTGGAAATATTCAATATCAATGCAATATTGGCTGGCCACCTGGTGAGCAGTTGTAATGTCATAAGCTGGACTCACGATATCTTTACTGCTTGGGATTCGCATTTATGATCATGAATGACAGAACGTGTCATTCTCTCTCTCAAATGTCTCAAAAACCTATCTCCGCAGTCTGGCAGGGCACAGCCTAAAGGGTTTCCAAGGCACTGGACATCCGAGTGTTAGGAAATGATGTCTCCATTGGGCTCCCCATCATGGGACACCTTAAGACAAGCAGTTGTGGCAGGACCCCAGGGTGTGTGAGAGAGGAGACATCCCACAATTCTGCCGGACAGAGCTTAAAAGTAACTGTTCCTGAACGAGGATCTACAGGTATCCTTCACCCCTGTTACCTGACAACCTGCTCTTTTGAGGCTTCCAAATTAAAGACAAGTTCCATTAATTTGTTGACAGTTCCATTCCTTCATCACTTCTTCTTGCCACCGGAGGCTCGGCTGGAACTGTCTGCACTCGTGTGCTGCTTGCAAAGCAAGCTGAGAGCTGGGGGAAGGCACTAAGCCAGCTGAGAGACTTTGCAAGCAACGTGCATGCAGTCGGTAACAAGTGGGCCTCTGTAAGGCCATTTCCGCACTACACTGTTACAGTGCTATTATTCCACTTTCAACATCCTGTGGGATCCTGGGGTTTTCAGTTTGGGGAAGGGCCTTTAGAATTCTCAGCCAGAGTGCTCTTTGGCCTCAGAAAACTACAAACTCCAGATCTCCACAGCATGTTGAAAGTGGAATAAAAGCACTACAACAGTGTAAGGTAGAAATAGCCAAAGTCTTTCATGCTCTCTACAGTAACATATGTGGATTCCACTTTCCAGCCAATTCAGTTCTGGCAGTGCTTGGTCCCTAACAGATAAATAGGAGAAGCCTCTATTAACATTTACAGTTACAGGAGCTTCAACAACCTGCTTTGCCCACAAGGATGCAAAGATCTTGGAAAGGCTGTTCATTCCAGCTGTTGACTTTATCCCAGTGGTTCACAACTTATGGGGCCTCAGATGTTTTGGAGTTATAGAATCATAGAAGTGTAGAGTTGGAAGAGACCCCAGGGGCCATCCAGTCCAACCCCCTGCCATGCAGGACCACCCTCAAAGCACTCCCGACAGATGGCCATCCAGCCTCTGCTTGAAAACCTCCAAAGAAGGAGACTCCACTACACTCCAAGGCAGCAGATTCCACTGCCGGACAGCCCTGACCATCAGGACGTTCTTCCTGAGGTTCAGGAGGTTCTCTTTGCTGGTGAGGTTGAGGAAGGGAGAAGAGCTGACGTCACAAAGCACCCACGCCAAGTTCAACTCCCCAAAACCCTGATTGTTGAACATGGTAGCTGGAGCTTCTAGAAGACCAAAACATTTCAAGGAGGAAAGGTTGAAAACCACCACTGTCATACCAATCCTCTCCAGCTCAGCGCCCATCAGAGATTTTAGACTGCAGCTTCCATCAGTTCCAGCTTGGGATAGGAAGAATATGCAAAAATATTTGGAAATACGATTAAAAACATGTCTCTCAAACATTAGGAAACCCCGATGAGATGGGCAGGTGAGAATCTTCGACCTTGATACTTATGCTGAGCAAAATTCACATTCACTCTGAATGAATACTGCATTCAGAGAAAGCAGTATTTTCTAGGCAGGAAACAACATTCTCTGCACAGAAAATAATGTCTCCGCATAGTATCTTCTGTGCAGACAATGTGTGCCAGATAGTCTGTTTCCCGCACAAAAATGGTGTATTTGGTGACTTATTCTGTTCAGGAAGCGTCATTTTCTGCACAGAAATATTTCCTGAGCAGCATGGACAAATTTTGGACAAAAAATGTCCTGAACTGCAGATCGTCACCGGACACTGTGTAGTTGTCACAGCTTTTCTTGCAGCGAGAGGAAAATTTCTAAAATGACTCATTGCTTCCTTCAAGAAGAAAACCAGGGAAGAATTACATTCCTAGTTCAAGCCAACATGGCCACCTCTCAGGGATAACGGGAGTTGTCATCCACCATGTCAACGGCCTGAAGAAGGATGGACTGGATGCCCTCTTTAGTTGAGTCCTGAGGAATTCCCACAGCCGTTGAGGCAGCTTATTTCTCTTTGCCAGGGAGGGCGAGGAAGGGAGACGAGCTGACGTCACGAAGCACCCATGCCAAGTCCCCAATATGGTGGAGGTGGTGGCGTGCTCTTTCAGATCTCGCCACCTTTGGCAGCCCCCTCGTGCAGAATCGCTTTCTAATGAGCCCAGCAAAGTGATAACAATTAATGAGGAAGCAAACCGTTTATTTCCAAACCCCCTAATTAACATTATCCCAAGCATTCTCTCCATGCTCTTTTGATGTCATAAAACAAGCGGGAGCTGTAAACGAGCCTGTTTGCACATTAACACCGGCATGCCCCCGCACCCCTCCCTCTGTTACCCAGGCATTAAACCAAACCACAACAGTGGCTGGAAGTTAAAGGCCGCCACTTTTATTTGCAACAAAACAAGACAAACAAATTACAGGTGTTTCAGCTGTAAACATGGGAGCATTGTTCCGGAGAGCCAAGATGCCGGTAACAAAGCTTTGGCTCGGAGGTGAACGCGCCTGACAAAACAGCACACACAAAGGAACACACACAACGTGCCCAGGTGAGCTGGTGCTGCTGCTTTTTTTAACAAGCGGCCAGGAATATTGGCAGTTGCTGGTTGGTAGACTTGCACAGTTAAGCAGAACTCGGATGGATCTGCTAATCCTAAATCCATACTTGAGTGTATCTTCATAACTTCAGTGCCAAGTGGCTGACAGATTTTGGGTTTCTTTTGTCGCTGCTTGAAACCTCCAACCAAAGAAATGCTGTGATCTCAGGCAACCATTTTTGGTTGTGCTTCGAAGGTGTTTCAACAAAGAAATGCACTTTTTTTAAGGTATCGCAGTGACAAAATTGGACTATGCAGGAGAAATTTAAAAGGAAGCATCCTGCATTAGGTGTGTAAATGCAATGTCACAGCTACAGCCTGTCTTCCGATCCAACCTCCGAAACCCACCCTAAAAGCCAGGAACTTTTACCAAGGGATGGAGTTCTATTTCATTAGCAAGTGGGGCAATGAAGGATGATGCACCCAGTCCCCTCCTGCCGGTGGGTGGCAGCACAATGAGCAGAAGCAGGCACTCCTGTGGGGTCGCAGAGTTGGAAGAGACCCCTGGGGCCATCCAGTCCAACCCCATTCTGCCATGCAGGAACACCCATCAAAGCACTCCAACAGATGGCCATCCAGCCTCTCTTTTAAAAATCTCCAAAGACGGAGACTCCACCACACTCCGAAGCCACATATTCCACTGCTGAACAGCTCTAACCATCAGGAAGTTCTTCCTGAGGTTCATGTGGAATCTCTTTCCTGTCATTTGAAGCCATTGCTCCACATCCTAGTCTCTGGAGCAGCAGGAAAAAAAGCTTGCCCCTTCTTCCTTATGGCATCCCTTCAAAGGTTTAAGTATGGCTATCATGTCACCTCTTAAGCTAAGCATACCCAGCTCCTCCTACTTATAGGGCAAGGTTTCCAGTCCTTCCACTATTTTGATCACCCTCCTCTGGACACGTTCCATCCTGTCAGCATCCTTCTTGGATTGCGGTGCTCAGAATTGAACACAGTACTCCAGTTGAGGTCTGACCAAAGCAGAATAGAGTGGTACGATTACTTTTCTCAACCTAGACACTATACTCCTAGTGATGCACCCTAGAATTGCATTGGTTTTTTTGGCTGCTGCATCACACTGCTGAATCATTTTCAGCTTATGGTCTATACTGAGACTCCTAGATCCCTTTTACAGGTACTGTGGTCAAGGCAGGTGTCACACATCTTATCTCTGTGCATTTCATTTTTTCTGCCCAAGTGTAGCACCTTACATTTTTCCCTGATGAAATTAATTTTCTTAGTTTAGGCCCAGCTCTCTAATCTATTAGAGCCATTTTGAATTCTGATCCTGTCCTCTAGGATATTAACTACCCCTCCTAATTTAGGCCCTTTCCGCATGTGGGGGGGGGGACGCCCGAAAAGAGAGCTTACCAACTTTGTTTTCCGGCCGGCCGAGTCCGTTGCCAAGAGGAGCAGTGCGAGTTCGCTGCTCCGCAGTCCTCCTGCGTCCCAAATGGCGGCTTCCGGTTGGCAGAGGCTTTCCACCAACCGGAGAAGCTCGCCAGCTGAAAGCCCGCCCCCGGAAGATCTGCAGGCACGCACTTGCGCATGCCTGCAAAATCTGCTCCAGAGCTGGGCGATGCAGCTACATGGCTTCGCTCGCTCCATGCTTTTTAAAAACCTCAAAAAAGAGGTTTTTAAAAACCACGCTGTGCGACCACCTCTGGTCGCTCAGAACCAGACTGAGGTGTGGATCTACAGAAAGTAGTCCACCCCGGTTCACTCTACGGTGCAGAAGGCCTCCGTTGGATGTCGCTCTGCACCATTTTAATTTCCCAGTGCGGACATGGCCTTACTCTGCTGTTGCAACTCCTCATTGGACCACGGTTCACTGGTGGCAGGAGGCTGGAGAGATCATCCTTCAATGTTCCACATTCCAGCACTGCAGAACTCCATCCCTTGGCATGCTTGCCTGGATTTTAAAATGGGACATTTGCGGCGGCACAATGATCATAAAGGCGAGTACCAAACCATCACAAGGTCTCGAGCCTAACCCACAACATTATAACTACCTAACAGGATACCAGCCTGGCTTTGCTCCCACCACACGCAGCAGTAGCCTGGTGTATCGTTGGAGAGATCCACTGTAGCTTCACATCTATGCCAAGTTGCCCAGCCCTGCAGTAGGCAGAAGGAGGCAGCCAACTCAGAGGGCAAATGTTGCAGAGTGCAGCAATTGCTGGGTACAAACTTGATGGGACTATTTTAATGTTATTTGCTATCTTTTAATCTCTCCTTAGCAGTTTTAATTCTATAATACTTTAATGCTGTTTTCATATGTTTTTAAATTGCATTGTTTTAATGTGTGAGACACTTTGAGGCCCTGTGTCGGGTTAAAAGTGGGATGCAGATAAGGATGACAACAACAATAACAGAGAGTTGTGTGTGCTACACAGCTTCCTCCGCAGCTTCTAAGAGAGCCAGCTCCTTCAGGCTCAGAGCAGAATATTATCTTTTCATCAGCATTGAAGGCAGAGCTGGTAAAGCAACCAGTTACAAATAACTCGTCATGTTATAACTTGTTTTAACTCATTGGCCATTTCCACACTACACTGTTAGAGTGCTATTATTCCACTTTCAACATCCTATGGAACCCTGGAATTTGCATTTTAGGGAAGGGCCTTTAGAATTCTCAGCCAGAGAGCTCTTTGGCCTCAGGAAACTACAAACCCCAGAATTCCACAGGAGGTGGAAAGTGGAATAACAGCACCAGAACAGTATAGTGTGAAAATGGCCATCTAGACCCCTTGACTATTCTTATACTGATGCTCTGTGTATGATTCTGAATCGGTTTGGTTTCTCCGCTTTCTCCCGAGGGCTAATAGGCGCACTCGGCTGTCCCTTAAATGAGACAGTTGGCTTCTATGTTGGAGAGCAGTGAATCCATTCTGGGTTTTAGTCCAAACTGTAAAGGAGCCACCCGAGGTGCTGAGCTCTATCCCCTGTGAGATTCAGCCCCGTGGACAGCACTTTTAAATTGCAGACTAAAACTCTGAGCCGATTCAGTGCCCCGCTGAGACAGAAGCGCCAGCTGTCCCTGAGCAATTTATAGTCATTGTGTACATTGCTTTGACCATATGGGAGGAAAGGCTGGTATGAATGTGACCAAAAAAATAATAAATAAATAAATCACAATGAACAGCCAATGACAGCCTTGTCCTTCATGGTTCTTTCTAATCCCCCCCCCCCTTTAAAAACCTGTCATAGTTCATAGCCATCACTCCATGTTGGGAGAGTGAATTCAACAGTCAAACTTGTATGGTGCAAAAAATAAGTACTTCTTTTTAGCTTTCATCTGAATCTCCCATTCTTTCAGCTTCACCAGAGAACCCTACACTTTAGTCTTATGAAAGAAGGCATGTTCTCCACATCATGCATAATTTTATGTGGCCGTAACATGAGTTGCAATCCAACACCCCCTCCACATGGGGAGGTATGCTACGCAAGCACTAGGCAACTCCCATGAGGAATAGCCACATTGTACAACACATGTCAGCGACTGGGTGTAGTTGTGCAGTGCAACCACAAGGCACCATCACAATATGAAGCATTGCTAGGTGTGCAACTCCACTTTGGTCACTCTCAGCATAGTATGTCTATTGCATTACAGTGAATAATACATTCTGCATGCATTGTGTGACTTATGCATGCCTAGGTCACCAATAGGATTCCAACTATGGTCTGTCTTAAAGCCTTCCAAGCCACGGTGCCCCAAATGTTGTCAGCTTACCTTGCAGGAGAGTTATTCTATGCCCCATAGTGTGTACACACACGCCCACAGATCACCGTCTTGTATTTTGAGGATTTTGCTACTTGTGTGGGAAGGAGTCCCTGGCATGGTTTCTGTTGGTAGTCCCATTGGAGTAGATCCAATGAATCAAGGACATCTAAATGGGTGTTAATTCATCTTTCAACAGTTGATTCAATGGGTCCCATCTAGTTGGAACATACCACCGGGATTAAGGTCTATGTTGCCAGTTTGTAGTGTGCTTCTTCCCAAAAGAGATGATTCTTGAGTCCTGCTCTGGAGACCTGAGGCTCATTAGGACGGACAGACAATAGCAAAATGGACCAATGATATGAACTGGAACAAGACCACTTCCTATGTTCCTATACAGTAAATCTATGATCAGAAAAGAACATCTAGAATAATAATAATGATAATGTATCTATCTCCACCATAGCTCCAAGATCATGATGCCTAGACACTTGATCCTGGCTATGAATATTAGGGGAATTCTAGGCCTGTGAACATCAGGTTTATTTAGTTTCTAATTCACGAATTAATTTTAATTTTTCACTGCCTGACCTAAATGCCCAGAAGGCACTAGATTCTGTCTGATCTTGGAAAGCTAAGGAGGGTCAAGCCTTATTAGTACCTGGTCAGAAGACCACCAGGGAATACTGGATATATTTCAAAGGAAGGCAATGGCAAGCCACCTTTGAGTATTCCTTGCCTGAGAAAACCTATGAAAATTATGGGATCACCAGAAGTCCACAAGCAGCTTGAAGGCACATATACATAATCTATCTGTAGCCTGTAGTACCATCTTCAGTCACTAGGTGGAAGACTTCCCTACTCTTCCCTGATGAGGAATGACAATGCTGAACGCAGGCTTGGTATGTTCTTTTCTCCAAAGGTCACCTAGATAGCTCCAGGGGGCACCTCCCTCTGCAGTATCACCAGAGTCTTCAAACCCTTAAAAGACCAGGGGGGATTGGAAAGAAGAAGCCCAACTGCCTGGGCACGGGGTGGGACAAAAAGCGGATGGAAAGACTGAATGTGCACTGGAGGGGAAGGAGAGAAAGATCAGGAAGAAACAAAAAGGGGAGAGTGCCAACTGAAACAACAGAGAAAAAGGAAGAAGGTATGTGCAGGCTGGAAGTGAAAGGGTAGTAATTATTTCTTTAACCCTATTGACAGAAGCTAGTTAAACTGAGGGGACCCATCAGAAGGACAGCAGCAAACAAACACTTCCTAAACACAAGATATTATCTTCCTCGCAGCAGAGGCTGGCATATGGTGAACAGAAGTTAATGTTTCCAAATGGGCCAAGAATCATAAAGTGAAGAGGGGGATGAACATGGACAATTGGAACAAAATAAAGAGGATAAAAACAGTAATTGCAGTGGCTATAAATGGCACCGTGTTGATGTGCTACAAATTGATTGTTGTTCTTGTCTTAAGAGAGAGAGAGAGAGGTTCAAGATTACAGTGTTATTTCATTGACAACAAGCTCCCTGATCGACACATTCGTCTCCGCTCATGTCATGTTTTAAACAATGGAAATTCTTGAGGAAAATAGCTGGTGTCCAGGCTGAAAGGATGGATATTTTCATCACGTTTGCATTACCTTTCCTGACTATCTCTTCAAGAGATGAGCTTCTTAGGTGTTTGAGCCTGACTCTTGTCTATGGAATCATGACTGAACTGTACCACCATGTACCACCCTGTGATGCAGAATAGTTGATGTTTGAATATTGCTATTACAAATAATAAACTTCCCTGCATCTAGAAATCTAGAATAGACCAGTAAGTGAAAGAACTACATTAAAATGTTTCTCGATATGCTAGATTTCCAAGTACAGGAAAGATTTTTCTCCCTTAAATGGAAGAATATTTAAAGTTGCAATTTCCCTGCTTGTTATCTAAAGTCTCCATCCACTGTTTAAAACTGAGATGGAATTGGGGCACGAATGCTATACCTAGAACAAACACACCTATGTTAGTCTTGAAAACAAGGATTCAATCCTATGAGTATTCACATGGAAGACTATTTTTGTGAATACAAAATGAATTCAGTGAGACTTGTGTCTAATTAGAACTTCGTTCCATTGGACTCCGCAATCCACTTAAAGTACTGAATGCCATAATCCCAAACGTGCTCTCATGGACGAGGATGGAGTGGAACATATGAATTTTCCCAGCAACAATGTGTTTTGTACCCACTCCCTGTGGCAATGCAATATATTTTAGGATGGGTTGATATTGGACAGGCAATTAAGACCTGTTAGCTTTACAAGAGACCTGCTTCTGGGAGAGCTCAATGCTGCACATATCTGCTTAAGAGTGTGCCCTAGCGAAATAGCTTGTAGGCACCAAATTGGTCACGAACAGAGGTGGCAACCGTGTAGCCCTCCAGATCTTTTCAGACAATGATTCCCAGCATTCCACACCACTGGCTATGTTAGCTAGGGCTGCTCGTAGTTGCAGTCCAACAGCATTTGGAGGGACACCCAATTCTACCTGCAGTTAAAAAGTGGGACATAGTTATGGCCAGTTTGGATTAGATTATGCACCATGGTTAGCAAAGAACTATTGCATCATCCAAAGTAAATATAAGTACTTACCTGAAAAGCATGGTTGACAGTTATGTAAACAGATCCCACCTCTCCATAATGACCAGAGTTGGAGCGAGGAAGGTCTTTCTGGACTGAAGCCTTGTCAGATCAAGGAGTTTTATTCTGTAGTGGACAATTCTTGGCAACCCTCCAAAGCTCCGTTGACTTCAGCCAGAACACCGTGGTGATCCTAGGCCATTTCAGACTGAAATTAATGAACACAAAAGGCCTTTAAGCAGCATCTGGACTCAGTGATCGTACAGGTCTTTGTTGTTGTCACTGTTGCGTGCTATCGAGTTAGCTTCGACTTCTGGTGACCACAAGTCCCCAGAAGAACAGCCCTGCTCAGATCTTACAGTGCTGAAGTTTCCTTAATCGAGCCAATCCATCTATGTTACAGTCTTCAGCCATTTCTGCACTACCCTGTTATAGTGCTATTATTCCACTTTCAACCTCCTATGGAATCCTGGGGTTTGCAGTTTAGGGAGGGGCATTTAGAATTCTCAGCCAAAGAGCTTTTTGGCATCAGTAAACTACAAACCCCAGAATTCCACAGGATGTTGAAAGTGGAATAATAGCACTATAACCAGTGTAGTGCGGAAGTGGCCTTTCTCTTTTCCTACTGTCTTCCATTTCATTGAACATTATCATCTTTTCCAGTGAGTCATCTTGTCCCATGAAACACCCGAAGTCGAGACAGCCTGGGTGTTTTTGCTACTAGTATTTTGGCTACTAGTGATTGCTCCGGTTAAATTTGCTCTTGGACTCCTTTGTTTGGCTGGCATCCCATTCAGCAGTTATAAAATCATAAGTCAAAACCACACTCCCATAACTTTGGGGATTTATGTTTGCAATCCCGTAACTTTTGGGATTCACATTAACAACCAAATATGGTATCCTCATACGTAGCCTCTTTCTCACAGACCCACATAGACATTTTGATATTTGTGATTTTCCAGTTTTATGGGTGTTTTCCACTCCTAATGTTAGCGAGCGTGGACAACCAACTGTATAAAGTTAAGGGGGGGAAATCTATTCTGCAAATTTAGTGTTTCTTGGTGATGCCTGAAGCTGATCTAAAGATATAAAATTACCCTCCCTGTGTCAATAAAAACCTTATCCGTTTGGTGCCCCTTGCTTGGACTGAATGTATGGTTTGCAACCCAAACAGCCAAATCAATGTCACCTGCTACCATTGAACCAACACCAAAAACACGCTACCTTCCAGTGATGTAGACTTGAGTCGATTGACTTGGACTCAAGTCGGACTCAAGTCACTTCAGTGACTTGACTCGGACTTGACCCAACCATAAATGATGCACTGACTCGACCCAACTGGAGATTTGTATATTTTTAATGACTGACTTGCTGCCCTTGGTTCAGTAACATAATGCATTCATCCAGAAACCTTACGACTTTGAACAATGCCTCCCTCACTTTCTACCAGCTGGTCACACGATGATCTGTCTCAAGACCAAAGTGGGGACACATTTCTCAGAGGGGAACAGCAAACAAGTTAGGCAGTGGACTGGGGGTGGGCTTGAAGTCTGTTCAACAGCCTGATCCCGCTACATATCGGAGGAGCCTTCTAAAACGTTTTCAAAGAGCAGAAGACAAGACTGTCCCCCAGAGTTCAGGTGTATTTCTCAGAGGGGAACAACCAATGTGTTAGGCAACGGGCTCGAGGAGGAAGGATCCTTCCCTTTAAAGCTTTGGAAGCTTCAGTAATGGGGGGTAAGAAGGATCCTATTCCCCACTTCTGAAAAATCCTCCAGTTTTGGAAATGGGAAGTAAGAAGGATCCTATTCCCCACTTCCAAAGCTGCAGATGGCAAAACTGCAAATGTGGAGGGCCATCTCTACTTAAATTACTAAAACTGACTTTATTCGTCTCTGTCCAGAAATTTTGGAATATAGGTCGGGGTATGGAGCTGGGTCCCAGACTTGAGACTTAACTTGAAAGTGTCTTCAGGGACTCAAGACTTGACTTGAGACTCGAAATTAGAGACTTGAGACTGGAGTTGAGCTTTGGAGTAAAAGACTTAAATACATCACTACTACTTTCCAAATTGAGGTTCTGGGGCTACCTGAAGGCCTTGGTTGATATCCAAAAAATTGAAAAATTGAAAAAAACCCATAAGACACAGAAGTTAAAATGAGATTAAGCAATCAAAAAATTAAAACCAGATTACACCATGTATCATTGAAACAAACACACGTACATATCAGCACAACAGTTAGCAAGATCCAACATATTATTTGGTGGGACAGATCAACTGTCAAATGCCTGTTTAAATAGAAAAGAAAACTTCTGTGGGAAAGGAGTTCCGGAGCCCGGGGGCAGCCACTGAGAAGGCCGTCTCCTGTGTTCCCACCCGGCGTACCTGTGAGGGTGATGGGAGAAAAAGAAGGGCATTCTTTCTTCCTACCAAACGTGGAAAATAGGGCAGCCCACGAATGTGTGTGTGATGTGTGCGTGTGCATGTGTGCACCCTTCTTCCCCCTCCCAACAGCTCTGAAAATTTCCCTGGAACGCAAATGTCTCTCACCGCCCCCCTGTCCCTATTCCCTGTGTCACTTCATTTCCCCCCATGATGCATGATTTCCCTCGCTCTGCACTTGAAAAGCAATTTGCAAACTTTCTGCTTTGCTCAAACATCTGTTTCCCTCCGCTCAAAAAGAGGTCATAAAGCATCGTGTCTCCGCTGACGGCTGGCCTGCCACTGCCGTTTCTGTACTCTCCTTGACACCTCTGAATTATTCAGGTGGGATATTCCACTGAACTCCAAAAAAGCAATGAACAAAATTAAAGAACTCCAGAGCAGGAGCTCAGGAATTTCTCGACCACAACCAGCGATTCCTATGTCTTCGGGAAGGAAGGAGACTCAGGCTGGAGAGATTGGAGAGGGGGAGAGGGAGAGTAAAGAATGGATCGTCGCTGCTGATTTATGCTTAAAACATCTGAATATAGTGCCACGCTGATGGATTTGAATTGTGTTGTCATCCCGGCTGGCAGCAAAAGATGAGATTTTTCAATATGGTAAAGTGTAAATGTTGTTTAAAACACAGTATTAGAACATTAAAACGGTGACCCTTTACATTCCAATGATCGTAAAAATAAGACCTCTAGCCTATTAAAGCACAGCTTGACAAAACATTACTCTGAATCATTTTACCGCAAGGATGTTATCGCCTGCCTTTCGGGCTTATTCATAAGGCATCTGCTTCGGTAGTGTCTACTTCAGGCCCAGAATGCAAATGATGGTCAACAGGGCTTGGGAAGCATCCCTCATAAAGCCTGACAGATTTCCACGTCTTTGTAGGCTGTGTGAGCTCCAGAAGATCACACATGGCCGGTGGAAGGGCTATAAACAGGAGGCTTCCCTTCCCTTCTTTCTCATTCCTGTCACACGTAGCCAAGCATTTGGATCACCTTCTGGTTTTAAGTGCTTTCACCTCAGGCCAACCTTGCTGCTCAGAGGCTACGGGGAGCCATCAAACGGAGAACAAGTCCACCATAGGGAAATGCCCTCAACAGTCGCTCAAAGCTTTAATTAGGCTTTGCTTCGTAGGAGGCCTCCATAACATCCAAGCATCCACTAGAGGTGGGCCAAAATTTCTCTGGACGTTTTTTTGAAAATATTTTTGAGAGGGCGTTCATTTTCCCCCACACAAATACACCCACGTTCATCTCGAAAGGATCACGCCATGGGGATTTTCTCAAAATAGCCTCCTTGGTTATTTCGTGGCGGCCACCCTTCCTCCAACTCAGGCTCTGGAACGTTCCTCAGCCCAGGCTATTGTGGGGAGCGTACAATGGCGGCCAGACTCTCGAGATGGTTCCTGAGGCTGCCGTTGAAAATTGTGGAAAGAGCAAGAACAATGGCGCAATACCCAAAGAAAAAGATAGAAGAGCTGGGTTACCACCACTGCTAATGGTTAACCCTGTCCTGAGGAACCATTGAAGAACTTCTCCTCATTCTAGAAAAATTTGGTAAAGTAGTTTCCCAATTCACTACTCACAAATAGGGCAGAGAATAGAGAAGGTTGGATGGGTACCTTCCAGAAGGGCTTTAGCTGTATGTTCCTCCATGATTTGAGGTTGAACTGGATGGCCCAGCGCTAAGATTCTATGATCCAACTTCTCTTCTTAAAAATCCAGATTTATATTGGATACTCACAACCTTGTCTTCTTTGTTATTTTTAACTCTATATTTCTCTCACCTTTCTTTCCAGGGTAGGGGTAGGAATTCTGCAGCCCATCAGCAGTCCTGCAAAGCCTTTCACGAGCCACGGACAGAGAGATCAGTGATTCAGACCCAAACATCTAATACCCATGGTGATCTTTGAGAAAGGTCATAGGGTCATCTCCATCTTTGTGAGCCAGATACAAGGACACAGGCAGTAAAGAGGACCTCCTATTTCAGCGGCCTCCGGCACTTCTCCATGACATTGAGCGAGGAGACTGAAAAAGGATCACGGAAGCCTATAGCCTCTGTGAATCCTGCTTGGCTCCCCCACCTGATGTCACAAAAGGGATAGGCCAGGGGGAGCTGAGCCAAGATGGTAGAGGGTTTTAGCACTGCAATCCTCACTCATTGCCCTTCTGCCAGTCACAACATGTTTGGGGGGCACAGGAAAAATATCTGTCAGGGGGGTAACTTTCTTACCCCCTGTAAGAACGCCTATGAAAACCCTCAGTTTTCATAGACTCATACAATCATAGAACCATAGAGTTGGAAGAGACCCCGGGGGCCATTGAATCCAACCCCCTTCTGCCATGCAGGAACACACATCAAAGCATTCCCAACAGATGATCATCCAGTCTCTGTTTATAAACCTCCAAAGAAGGAGACTCCACCACATCCGAGGCAGCATCTTCCACTGCCGGACAGCTCTGACCATCAGGAAGTTCTTCCTGAGGTTCAGGTGGAATCTCTTTTCTTGTAGTTTGAATCCATTGCTCCTCATCCTAGTTTCTGGAGCAGTGGAAAACAAGCCTGTTCTTTCTTCGATATGACATCCTTTCAAATATTTAAACATGGCTATCTTGTCCCCTCTCAACCTTCTCTTCTGAAGACTAAACATGCCCAGCTCCCTAAGCCACTCCTCACAGGGCTTCATGGCTTCCAGACCCTTCACCATTTTGGTTGCCCTCCTCTGGACACGGTCCAGCTTGCCAATATCCTTCCTGAACTATGGTGTCCAGAACTGGACACAGTATTCCAGGTGGGGTCTGACCAAAGCAGAATAGCGTGGTACTACCATTTACCCTGATCTCGACACTATACTCCTATTGATGCTACCTAGAATTGCACTGGCTTTTTTAGCTGCTGCATCACACTGTTGATTCTTGGCCAAGTCACACTGTCTCAGTCTAAGAGGAGGGTAATAGGAAACCTCCTCTGAACACATCTTGCCAAGAAAACTCTTCCTATGTCCGAGTCAATCTGAAGACACACAGCATTAACAGGATGCCATGCAACGGTCTGGGGAGAGCAGATGCTATGGGCATCTTATGTCTTTGAACTCCCTACTTGTTCCACTCTGTTGAGATTGCCATAAAATCCTTCCCATTTCTCCCAAACATCCTTGCACACCTTTGGGTGCAGTGGAAGATGTTATCCATCTTCCAGTCTCAAAGTATGACCAAACTATCAGTCCAGCTGGCTTCAGTGTGTGGAATGGGAAGAAGAGGCACCAATTTGTCTTCACTTGAAACACAAAATACCTTGGTTTAACCCCTCCCGAGGTTGAGTTTGGGATTTCCCCCAGTGAGCATCCACGCTCCTGTGTGCGAGACAGGCTGAAGCTAGGACTGAAGGTTATTGAAAGCATAACCAAAGCGGCTTCTGATTTCATTAAATACAAATGTGAGAGGGGTCATCAGTTTTTATTGGGGATCATAAAGCATCTCTCTTGTTCAAATAGGCTATCAAATCAGCCAAGGATTCTCTCTTGCCAGGCATGCAATAAAACCTGAGAGTTTTCTTCTTTAAGAAACTCATCTCAACATCATAATAAAAATAACCCTAAATAATACCAAATGGAACAGTTCTTCAATAACATAATTATAGGAGTCTTTGCCTTCCTCTCCCTCCCGTCTTTCTTTTCCTCCTCTTTCTCTCCCCCTCCTTCCTTCTTTGGGGAAGTCATTTCCTGACATCTCCTTTGCATTAGTGCAACACAAAGAAGGGAGTAAGCCCTTTTACGATACACAGCCCGCCTCCCCAGGTTTCGATCATATCGCTGCGCCTTTCTAAAGATGACAAAGCACAGGAATCCCCAACGAAAATGAAGTCACACTGGAGTAGACTCCAAGCAAGAGAGCCAGCAGCCACAAAGTGGTGATTAATAAACCTCAAAGTAGGTATCGAATTCCTAAGCAGCCTCCATGAGAGAAGGGGAGTCATGCTTTCATGATGCAGATGGCCAAAGGAATGCTAACTGGGCTGCGTAATACTTGTTTTATTCCAGTTCCATATTAACATGACTGCAGTGACGAACTTCCATACTTCTGCTCTAATGTGGTGGTAAATGATTTCATGCGGTCTGGGGAAGCGAGACGGAGAGTTATAACTCATCCTGTGGAATCTGAAAGGCCTCTCATTTCAAAGAAGAGGTCCCTCCCCGAATATAAGCAGCTTGTGGCAGAGGTAGCAGATGAGAAACTTCAGGAAAATGGGCTCCCACCTTAGCCAGAATTGCAGGACATCAAGGAGACAGCCTCATCCTTTGGAGATTGCAGAAGCCTTAAAGGAGACAACATCTCTTTCGAGGGGATAAAGGAAGGATGCTGGGCAATTAACTACCTGGTATCTCAAGGTCGGACAGCTATAAATATCACACCCGCTGCAAAAAGTTCTTGTGGTTTGCGACAGTTTGTTCTTCCAGGCTTTTTGTACCCTTCATGCTTATGGGTTTAGTTTGGATTCTCAACCCCTGGACTGGCTTATGTTTTATGGCTCGTTGTCTCTCCCTTTTGCATGCCCTCCAACATTTCGTAGATGAAAACTGGCACAAGTGTGGCCAAGCAACATCAGAATGTGACCAAGAGTTATTCATGTGGAAGAACCCACAAGCTGCAGTAGTTTCCTTTTGCCTGAGCCTGCTGGAAAAGGCAAGATTCTGTCCCCTTCCTCTCCTCTCCTCTCCTCTCCTCTCCTCTCCTCTCCTCTCCTCTCCTCTCCTCTCCTCTCCTTCCTGTTGAGTTAATTGAGCGCAAACTACTTCTCCCATTTGAACTCAGTTTGCTGCTGCTGAAGTGGGAGGAGGAGAAAGAAACTGGGGCATTTAAAAAGCAGTTAGAAAAGTGTGACAAGAGAGGATTGAATCGGGACTGTCTCTACCAAACTGGAAAAGGTGCAAAAGACCCTGACTTTTTGCTAGTGCTTTGGATGCACGTTGGCATGTTGTCCTGCATGAGAGCCCCCAGGTTCCTGTTCATTGTACTACCCACGGACCCGAGTCTGAGCCACACTTTGCCTCGATCTTCTGCTTCTGGAATGGTAACTATTGCCCGCTTCATCCCAAAATCTCCTCACTATCCAACCTTTCTCTCCTTTCCCTTGTGAGACTGCTTGAATTTTGCGTGCGTTTGTGAATTCCCCCAATAAAACACTCTTTTGATCTCCAACTGATGTCTCTCAGTTAGTACTGGTATACACAGGTGAAAAGATCCCAAAGTACACTTTGTCTCACAGGCCTCCCTTTTGAGCAACATTGTTAGACCCAGAAATGCATGTGCGATGCCTTGTGCATGGATGATCATTTGCGCATGGTGCATGGACAGTCACTGCACATCAGATAGTGCACTTTGCCTCTTTGTTCATCTCCACCATGTTGCCATTCCAAAAAAGGTTTCATAGTAAAATTAACACATAACTCGTCTTGAGATGATTTACTCTGTGTGACCCCAATGTAGAATCTCAGGTATTTCTTTAGTTCTCAAAACTACCTCAGAAAAGCATGATACTCTGTTTAATACTCTGGTGCCAGTCTGATACTGTTTAGCAACCCATCTTTTCAGCCACCTGTTCGTAGTGCACAATGGATTCTTATGTTGCAGGGATATGACTACAGCATCATTTATTGACCAGATAAAGAAAATCTAGCTGATTATTTCTCTAAGCATCCTATTCCTGAAACAACCACCAATCATGCAGTTACAGGGGGGGAAATGGAAGCATATATCAACATCTCACATTCCATTCCTAAAGCTCTTTTTCTACAGAAAAAAAAAGGCCGTTACACAAGTTGATATGTGTCTCTAGACAGTAATCAAGTCTGTCTGCAATGGCCATTGGAAAGATCTCCTGAACAGTCCAGGACATCTGATTACTGAAGCACAAGCCATCATTCATTCATTTGGTAACATAAGGGGTGAACAAGAATGACCTCTTCCTGGAAGGTTTGGTGATTCCTTGTTCTCTGCGGAACCATGCAATTGATTGGGCTCATGAAAGTCACCAGGGAGTCGTCAAAACCAAAACTCTTCTAAGAGACAAAACCTGGGATTAAGACCCTTACAGCTCAGTATGTAAAATCCTACGCACTGTGCGAGACAGCTGTTCCACAGACCCATGCTGTGCCTCTGCATGTTTCCTTTTCTTCTCCATCATCATAGGTGGAAGTCATAGAACCATAGACTCCTAGACTTGGAAGAGACCCCAGGGGCCCTCCAGTCCAGCCCCCTGCCATTCAGGAACCCACAACAAAGCATTCCCAACAGATGGCCATCCAGCCTCTGTTTAAAAAAAAAAAAAGAAGGAAACTCCACCACACTCCATTGAGGCAGCAGATTCCACTGCTGAACAGCTCGGACCATCAGGAAGTTCTTCTTAATACTTATATGGAATGCCTCTTCCTGCAATGAATCCATTGCTCCTTGTCCTAGTCTCTGGAGTTGCAGAAAACAAGCGCGCTCCCTCTTCAACATGACATCCCTTCAAATATTTAAACATGGCTATCATGTCCCCTCTTAACCTTCTCTTCTGCAGACTAAACATCCCCAGCTCCCTTAGCCACTCCTCATAGGGCTTCATGGCTTCCAAACCCTTCACCATTTTGGTCGCCCTCCTCTGGACAAGCTCTAGCTTGTCAATATCTTTCTTGAAACGAGGTGTCCAGAACTGGACACAGTATTCCAGATGAGATCTAACCGAAGCAGAATAGAGTGGGACCACTACCTCCCTCGATCTAGACACCATACTCCTATTGATGCAACCAAGAATCGTGTTGGCTTTCTTGGCTGCCGCATCACACTGCTGACTCATGTTCAGCTTGTCATCTACCAAGACTCCTAGATCCCTTTCACATGTACTGCTATCCAGCCATGCGTCCCCCATCCTGTATTGTGCATTCCATTTTTTCTGCCTAAGTGCAGGACCTTACATTTCTCTCTGTTGGGATTTATTTTGTTAGCTTTGGCCCAGCTCTCCAATCTGTCCAGGTCATTTTGAATTTTGATCCTGTCTTCTGGTGTATTAGCAACCCCTTCCAATTTGGTGTCATCTGCAGATTTGATCAGAATGTCTTCTACTCCTTCCTCCAGGTCATTGATGAAGATGTTGAATAGCACTGGGCCCAGGACAGAACCCTGTGGCACCCCACTAGTCACTTCTCTCCTGGATGAAAAGCAGCCATTGGTGAGGAGCATCCTTTGGGTTCAGTCCATCAACCAATTACAAATCCACCTAACAGTAGCACCCTCCAGCTCGCATTTTACTAGCTTCTTTGCAAGAATGTCATGGGGAACTTTGTCAAAGGCCTTACTGAAATCAAGATATGCTACATCCACAGCATTCCCTTCATCCATCAAATCAATGTTGATGTTTTTGATCTTCCTAATTCAGACCATATCCTGGCCTGAAATCAGACTGAAATGGACCTTGATAATCTGATTCCTCCAAGAACATCTGAAGCTATCCAGCCACCACGCATTCAAACACCTTACAAGGGATATTCGTGATAGAGGATTCACCATAGTCTTCTTCATTTTGCTCCATTACTGTTTGAGCGACGGAGCAAAATTAATTGCCGCACAGGTTTGTTGGCATTCAAATGTTCTGAGCTTACAATAATGGCCAGAACCCTCTGTCATGGTCTATGTTTTGTAATTTCATATATACTTAGTACATTGCAGAGGTGTGAGTGAATTGTGAATTGTAACAGGACATCATCACGTGTGTCCCAATGTGTACTGAGCTCTGCTGATGTTCCTAGGCATCCCTACTTGGTGTTCCAATTCATGATGGGACTGATGAGCATCAGTTCTGTTGTACATTTGCCCCATTCTGCGTCAGTCCTGCTGTGCTTTGGCCACTGTGATGCTTCGCCTACATAGCAGAATCACAGAATCATAAAATCAGAACAGACCACAACAGCCATTGAGTCCAACCCCCAGCCATACAGGAATATACCATCAAGGCACCCCCAGCAAATGACCATCCAGCCTCTGTTTAAAAACCTCCAAAGAAGGTGACTCCACCACACTCTTAGGCAGCATATTCCACTGTTGAATGGCTCTAAGCATAGGAAGTTATTCCTGATGTTTAGGTGAAATCTCTTTTCCTGTAGTTTGAATCCATTGCTCCATGTCCTAGTCTCTGGAGCAGCAAAAAACAAGCTTGCTCCATCTTCAACATGAGAGTAGTAACACAACAGCAGCCCCTTACTGGACACAGAGGTTACAGAACTCTCCGATTCAAATTCCTACAGACAAAAGTCAACTTATGAAGATGCAAGTACCCAACAGGATTCTGGTTTTCTACTCAGCACAACAAAGAGGGATGTAATGTTTATAGCCAATCCACTTCTCGAGCCAGGCCAGGCTTGTTACAGTATCTCTGACTAAGTATAGCTAATCTACCCCAGGGTCTTTTGAATGGATCTAGAAAGGAAAAGGGTGTTGGTTTGCAGCCTTTGGCAAGGAAGAAACTACGGAATAACAAAGACTGAATCTTCTAAATTTGATGTGGATCCATAATCTTACTTCCCAGAGTCAGGGGTTACCCGGTGGCTTCCATCTCAGTGAGACTGAGAATCTGCTCAGAGTTTAGGATGAACTTTAAAGGACTTATTCAAGGTACTAAACCCTATCCGCAGTACAGATTCAGCACCTTGGACAGCTCCTTTGAATGTTCAGGGACTATTCAAAGTCCGGAACGCTATCCTCAACATAAGTTCAACACGTTGGATGTCCTCCTTGAATTCCCAGGAACTACTCAGGGTGACGAACTTCCCCAACACAGCTTCAGTTCCTTGGATAGCGTCTCTAAGTCCCAGGAGCTAACCAAGGTCCTGCACCCTATCCGCAACAAAAGTTCAATCCCTTCCAGGGGTGTAAATTTCACCCTTGGACCACACCAGCGTTATAGTTGCCTACAAAGGGCCAGTTGTGTCTGTAAGACTATATAAATGGATCTACTCTTTTATCATATTAAATAATTGCCTCTGCATTCGATTATTGCCGGTTTTTAAATTGCCTTCCCTCTGCATCAACTTTCTTTCCTTGGACGTTTTGGGGCTATTTGATCAGAGTTTATGGTCCCTGTACCCTATGTAAAGTGGCATAGAATTGGTCAGTATACCCAAAGTGTGCCACTTTCTGCTCCTCAGACTTTTCCTCTTCAGAATACCACCAGCCAGGGGCCTGCAATGTGGAGATCGGGCTCGCTAGGTGGGAAGAGTGCTGCAGCTGCAAGAGAGGTGCAAGGGCCACCTGAAATGACCTTGTGGGCTGGATTTGGCCCACGGGCCCTGTGTTTGACACACGTGCCTTACTCAGTGCCTTAAATCCCCAAAGAGCCAAACCTGGCCCTAACACAGGTTCAGTGCCTTGCACAGTACCACTAAATCTTCCGAAGCTGACCAAGCTGCTAAACCTTGCTCCCCGAAACAAGTCCAGCACTTTGGATAGCTCCTCGAAAATTCGCACAAAAAACCAACCCAGATTCTCCGCTTCCACTGACAAAGAGAGCCACCAGCTGCCACTGTGAAGAACCCGGGGTCTCCACACACGGCAAAAGAGAAACCCAGCCTTAGAAGAAGAGGAAAGAGGGGAGACAAAAGGAGAAAGAGAGCAGGAAAAATCTCAACCCCAAGAAAGAAAGAAATGGCAGAGCAGTTAAGCAACTCCTAGGTGTTTTTAATAACATTGATCAGGCCCAGTGAAAAAAAAGGGCCAAGCTCAGGGAGACAGGAGCAGCCAAGAGATGCTGACATTCTATCACAGCAGACACATATTGACTAGCGGTCTGAACAAGTCACTCACTCATTGCCGGGCAGCCTGATTGAGTTGCCCGAAGCGAGTAAATGAGCCTTCCATCCACTTCAGGTCGAAATGAACTGCAATCTTTTCAGACCTCGTTGTTGGCCAAATGAGAGATTTAAAACCCTGGAGGACTCCAAATGAATTTACCACAGAGCCACAGTAACTAAGAAAGCGCCAATACATCAGCGCCGAGCGGGGAGGGGGGGGCACCTAGGGCCGAGCACTTCCCGTTTTGTTGATCAACCTCGAGGCCCCAAACAATCCGGACGTAAACAGATTAAGCAGGGTGAGGTCTGTAAATTCTCCCTCTGCCCTCTCTCTCTCTCCCTCTCTTTCTGGTTTCTTTAAGGATTTAAAAGATTTTGATGAGAAAACATTCCAAGTTCCCCTTCCTCTTTCCCCAGGGAAATCCTCTCCTATTGATTTAATGTTTCTTGGCTTGCTACTTGTCAATTTTCCCAGGGCTTCAACCAACAAAAATTCTCATTTGATAGCTGACAGATGTCCTGGGTTTTTTTGCATGGACCAAGACAACCCAGCTAAGAGGGTTGGCGAAAGGAAACAATTTTGTCGCATCCGAGGAAAGCAAACAAGGAAATCCAAATGCAAAGGAGACAAATCCATAAGAAGAGAGATTTGATGCGTCGACCTCCCTAACTGTCTCCAAGTGGACATAAAAATAAGCCAGTTGGTCCCATTCTATCTATCTGCTTTTTTTGGATGTCAGTCTACATAAAGATCAGAGCAATGTTGCTGGGGGTTGGAACTCAAGGGAAGGAGGGCTAGACCCCGCTCGGTATACCCATGCCATAAATATTCAGTTTTTCTTTTATAGATGACTAGCATATATACTCGGCATTGCCCAGGATTTTATTTTCTCATAGGTAATATTTGGTAGAAAGATTTGAAATCTTGTGTCTCTAACTCCCCAAACCGTCTTGTCCAGTAGCTGTGACTTTTCCCCATATTCCCCAATCCAATCTGTATTCGGAGTTATTAACATAGAGAGGTTGGGTTCCTGAGGGGAATACACTGCCCTCCTCCTTGCTGCTAGGCCTTGTCTCCATAGCAACCGGCCAGCCCCAAGAGCTCTCTGGCTGAGGATTCTAAAGGCCCCTCGCTCAACTGCAAACCCCAAGATTCCATAGAATCCTCTTAGGCAGCCAATCCTATGAGGTCTTCACCTGCCTGACATAGACAGACAGACAAATTTTGACTTTTATGTATTAGTAGACAGCTGGAATTCAGAATCAGACTCACTGATTCATGGTCCCAACATAGTCGTGAGTGTGGCACTGTTGCCACGATCATAACTTGCCTCTGAAACCTACTTTACCTCACCTGCATGGAGAGAAGGGCGTCTGTTCTGCAGGTGATGAAAGCCATGGGCGGATTAGGATTCCAAGGAGCGAGGCTGCAACAATCAGAAGCAGGACCCCCGTCATACTTTCTTGTCTCAGTCTCGCTACCTGGTTGGAGGACAGGTGGAAAGATCCTCTAGGCACACACCGATCACCAGAAAAACAAACCCTCCTTCTCTCTGCACAGCCAATGCCCCGTACAGCAGATTTGGGAGGTCAGGCCAGGAAAAGCTATTTAGTTAAGTATATTTACATATATCCGCTATATAAAAGTCAAAGTCTGTATGTTTGCTTGTCTGTGTCAGGCTACGACCTCGTATGACTGGCTGCCTGCGAAGACCCTATGGAATCCTGGGGTTTGCAGTTTAGGGAGGGGCCTTTAGAATTCTCAGCCAAAGAGCTCTTGGGCCTGGCCGGTTGCTATGGAGATGAGGCCTAGCACCAAGGAAGAGGGCAATGGAGGGAACCCAACCTCTGCATGTTAATAACTCTGAATACAGATTGGATTGGGGAATACGGCGAAATGGGGAACATGGGAAAGTATGGGGAACATGGGGGAAAATTACAGGTACTGAACAAGAGTTTGAGGAATTAGAGACACGGGATCTGAAATCTATCTAACAAGTATTCCCTTTTTTTTTTTTTTTTTTTTGCTGTTCTTAAAGTTTATTTATTGATCACATATCATAATAAAACATACGAGAAACAGCATCTTAGATAAAGAAAAAGAGAAACAAAAAGAAAATATATATATAAAGGAAAGAAGGAAAGAAAGAAAAAACAAGAACGAAGAAAGTTACCAAAAGAAAAAAAATAATAACAGAAGAAGAAGAGACGGAGAAAGGAAATATGGATTACAAAAAAAAAATTGAATTTAGGACTTCCTCTGCAAAGCTCCATTCTTGCATTGGCTTCCTCACACATGTGCCCACTCCCATCCACTCTCCATGGAAGCGAAAGCCATGTTGAAAGGGAATGCCTGCATGTGGAAGTCTGAGGTTAAGAGGAAGACAGGTACCTGGATTTATGGAGTACTTCATCCTGCTTCTCCTTTTGGCTTAACAGTTACAAGAGTTGCATCCTGTATCCACCCAGGCAATCCCAACCTTGGACCAATGTCCTTTCCTAACTGGAACTGAGGACTGATCTTGGGACAAACATGCGCAAATGTCCTGCTGCAAAAGTGTGAGGTACCCCAAGTTTCTGATAAGATTGTTTGGGAAATGAGAAAGGGAAAACCGAGCAACCGTCCAAATTTAAAAGAATCAAGAAGCAAAGGTTCAGCAGCGGGCAAGCCAAAGTTCCGTACCCGTTTCCACAATCACGTTTCCAAGTAGAGAACCACAAGAGGCAATTGGGTGATCTTATCAGGACGAGCGATGAAATGCCTAAAAATTGGAACGGGCTTTTCGCAGTCTGCTGGGAACAATGCTTCATCAACTATAAAGCTTTTTGCTTTCTGCACCAAGTTTTCTGCTCCTCCAGGGGGCTAGATCGTGTACTGGAGTCATTCAAATTAAAAGGAAAGAAATTCCACCTAAACATTAGGAAGAACGTCTTTGACATAAGAGCTGTTAGACAGTGGAACAGACTGCCTCAGAAGATTCTTTGATTTCGGGTCCTGCACTAGGGTCCTGCACTTGGGCAGAAAAAATGAAAGTCACAAGTATAGGATGGGGAACATGTGACTGGATAGCAGTACGTGTGAAAAGGATCCAGGAGTCTTGGTAGATCACAAGCTGAACATGAGTCAGCAGTGTGACGCAGCAGCCAAGAAAGCCAACACAATTCTTGGTTGCATCAGTAGGAGTATGGTGTCTAGACCGAGTGGTATCACTCTATTCTGCATTGGTTAGACCTCATCTGGAATACTGTGTCCAGTTCTGGGCACCTCAATTCAAGAAGGATGTCGACAAGCTGGAACGTGTCCAGAGGAGGGCAACCCAAATGGTGAAGGGTTTAGAAGCCATGCCCTATGAAGAACACCTTAGGGAGCTGGGTATGTTTAGTCTGCAGAACAGAAGGTTTAAGAGGGGACAAGATAGCCATGTTTAAATATTTGAAGGGATGTCATGCTGAGGAGGGGGCAGGCTTGTTTTCTGCTGCTCCAGAGACTAGGACGAGGAGCAATGGATTCAAGCTGCAGGAAAGGAGATTCCACTTGAACCTCAGGAAGAACTTCCTGGTGGTCAGAGCTGTCCGGCAGTGGAATCTGCTGCCTCCATGGAGTGTGGTGGAGTCTCCTTCTTCGGAGGTTTTTAAGCAGAGGCTGGATGGCCGTCTGTCGGGAGTGCTTTGAGGGTGTTCCTGCATGGCAGGGGGTTGGACTGGATGGCCCCTAGGGTCTCTTCCAACTCTAGGATTCTGTGATTCGGAATCCTTTAAACAGAGGTTGGATGGGTATCTTTTAGGAGCGTCACTCTCTCCCAACTCTACGATTCTGTGATTCCAACCCTGTTGTATCACACTGGAATGGATTCTAGCCTGAACCTATTGTTAGTCCCATCTAGAGTAGATGCATTGAGCCATTAGCAACTTGTTGAGTCAACACTTATGTAAATTTAAAGCATAAATCAATGGAGCTTGCACAGTCACTTATCATTTATTCAATGAGTCTACTCAAGCAATAGAGACTAGCAAACAGGATTTAGGTGTCAACAGTGGAACCGCAGCTGCCAAACTACTGTGATACCAATGAAAAGGGGCAGCACAGAGGAGACTCCCCACTCCCCAAAGTTATGAGCTGTAAAGTTTCGGCTAAGACCGTGCAAACCACTCAATGCTGGGTTTGATCCTTTTCTTCAAGTCCATTCTGAACCATTCTGCATCAGTTTGTTGTTCCCGTGCAAATCTGTCCACAGTTTGTGTGCCTCGCCTAACGTATGCTTCCCCTAACACGGGAAAAGGTAGCCCATTGGCCACTGGCAGTTCATGGGACCCACTTTTATGTCCCTGAAGACCCCTACTAGCCCCCAATACTTTAATTTAAGGGGACAAATTAAATGCCCATTTAAAACGTTAGTGAGATTTTTGGACACTTGTTGCCTGTAAAGGGCAGAGAGGACTCCCCGCTCCCAAAAAAACTCTGATAACATGTGAAAACATCCTCACCGACCCCCTCCACACACAAATTCTACTATTTTCCAATATAGTCGCTCTCAAAATGGGGACGTGAAGTCATTTCCAGTTGCCATTTTGAGAGGGGCTTGAGAGGAAAAGATAGGCTTTGGGGCTTGCTGTGAAATCCCACTCCCCCATGCAGTTACCCATCCGAGTTCTCATATGCGCCTTTTTGTACACCGTTTCTCCTTATTTACAACATTTGCTAGCGATTTCCCTTCAATACGATGCATTTTTTCCCCTTTATTATTCACTCTTTGTTTTCTTTCCAAAGTGGGTACAGTTTTGTGCATATTTTTCCATGTGAGATTGATGCTTAATTGGAGAACGTCACCGAAGACAATTTGGAGGTGCGGGACCGGTGAAACTGGGTTGCAGTTCTCACGTATTGGTTCAAAAAGTGCAGATTCGCTACCCTTAGAAGCGAGGCAACCGCATTTCTCCCCCATCTCTAGCCTTGGTTCACCCACAAGTTTACCTCTCCAAGAGGGGGTCTCTTGTAACTGTCTCACACCTAGGTTGCAAAGGCGTCTTCAACCAGGGGCGTGCTTCACGCACAAGATTTGTTTAAAAATTAATGTTAAATGCCGAGCCTTTGCTCCGCAGCTAAACAACGCCACTCTCCCATCCCTACCCCGCCGAAAATCTACTGTGAAATGCCTCCAAGTCATCGCTGCTAATCGGGAAGAAGGATGGGTCCCTCCAGCAGCACACAGAGCAGACGCAGCAGTTGCCGGCTGGAAAATAAGCTGGGGGAACACGCACACACACACACACACACACACACACAGATACACACACCCTTTCCTCTGTGTCTCACCTCATTAAACTGGTGAGGAGAAGTATGTGTCCCCTTCTTCCCTTAGGCTGCAGTAGGGGAGAGAGGGGGACGGCACTGAATGAGACCCACGGCAACCGAGCTAAACATCTGGAATCATTTCCATCCAGATGTGGGAGAGGCAGACAGTTGCTAGGAGATGCCAATGTCCTTCCCTCCCTCTCCTTTTGCAACCATTGGCTGCTTAGCCTCTCCTTTCCTTTTCGCCTTTCAACGGCAAGCAAAGACCTTTTTATTCAAGCGGTCCTTTTGCTTAGAATTTACGGGGCGAAAAAAGAGCTTTTAATGGAGGGTGGCGTTTTTATCATTTTCTTCTCAATCTGTGAGTGGCCAGAATGCTGTATGATATTGATGTTTTGTGTAATACTATCATGATGGTGCTGCGTAGTGAATCCCATCCTAACCTCTACAATCTCCCACTTACCTTACAGGTCTACCCAGTCTATTTTTTATGACGCTGTATTTTAATAATGATATATTTTAATTATGATATGTTTGCGTTTTAAATGGTTTTATGTGTTTTCAGCATGTGGTGCATTTTTAACTGTTTTTTAATGTACATTGCACCCGGCTTCAAGTCCCGGGGAGAGGTGGGTAACAAATAAAAATGTATTATTTTATTATTACCGAGGCAAGAGCTGCTGTGACCAACAAGGATCTGTTTCCCTGTCACTCATATTAACCGCAAAACGTGGGTGACTCAGGGATCCACCCGTGATGCCAGTGCCTCCATGAAACAGTGGGGAATATTAAGCCAGAGAAGAGATCTTTTATACCTGTGTATACTGGTGCTAACGCAGGGGGAAAAACGAAGGAGATCCAAAAGAAAGCTCGTTTGCTTTATTAGAGGAATTAACAATGTCACTCACACACACGACCTCCAAGCAGTCTCGCAATCACACAAGGCTAACCGAAGAAAAAGGGAGGAAAAGTTTGGATAGAGAAAGTTTAGGGTGAAGTGGGTGATGTTTACTGATCCGGCAGAGAAGAAATTAAGCAATGTGGCTTAGACTACGAGTCCAAGGGTAGTACAAATTGGGAATCAGAGCGGCAGAGTGGAGGTCAGTACGCCAAAAGTACTATGAGTTATCTGGCTCAAAGCTAGAGTTTAAATACTCTTTTCCCACCCCGACGGGAAAGGTGTTGATGGCTCTCTGGAAGAACAGAGAACGGATGCCAAAGAGTGGACGATGGGGTCCAGAATGAGCTAATGGCCTCTTTTGGACTCTACCTCCCGGATTCCCCGAGCTAGATGTTTTGACCTGCAGCATAGACCTTGGCCATGTCCACACTAGACTGTTATAGTGCTATTATTCCATTTTTAACATCCTATGGAATCTTGGGGTTTGCAGTTTAGGGAGGGCCCCCCCAGGATTCCACAGGATGTTGAAAGTGGAATAATAACACTATAGCTGTCTAGTGCAGAAATGACCCTTGACTATTGGCTTTGTTCTTTGGGGCTGAGAGTGATTGTAGTCCGAAACATCAGGAGGGCACTAGGTTCTTTCTTCCCCTCCAGCCAGCAGTTCCAGTACATGTTTTTAGATTTCAGAGGTTAATAGTCTAAGGACACGAAGCCCTCTTTTAGACATTCTTGTGCATTATTTCAGTTGTGAAACACACAACTAATTTCCTTCCTTCCTTCCTTCCTTCCTTCCTTCCTTCCTTCCTTCCTTCCTTCCTTCCTTCCTTCCTTTCTTTTTCTTCCCCATCACTATTCTATCCTTTCTCACATTCCAAGTGGACAATTTCCCAAGCCTGATTTGGAAAAAGACAGAGAAATACTTAAAACAAAGCATCTGTCTGCCAGCCCTGATTAAAACAAAAAACACTCGGAACATGAGCAGTTCTGCATTTTAAACTTGCTTAAATCAACACACCATCATGACTACAGGAATGAAATGGCATTTATTTCTGCTGCTCTGAGGCTGAGAATAATATATTTCAATAATGGCATCTCTAACTGTGCATAATACCCACTCACTGTTCCTTGACTATAAAATGTTTGAAGGATAAGAGGGAAAAAAGGATGGAAGAGTGATCAGTTTCAGCTTCAAGTGGAACATAGTGATGGTCAAGGTACCACTCTATTCTGCATTGGTTAGACCTCACCTGGAATACTATGTCCAGTTCTGAGCACCACAGTTCAGGAAGGATATTGACAAGCTGGAACAAGTCCAGAGGAGGGCGACCAAAATGGTGAAGGGCCTGGAAACCATACCCTATGAGGAGTGGCTTAGGAAGGTAGGTATGTTTAGCCTGACAAAAAGAAGGTTAAGGCGCGACATGACAAACCATATTTGAATATCTGAAAGGATGTCATATGGGGGGTGGAGCAAGCTTGTTTTCTGCTGCTTCAGAGACTAGGACATGGAGCAATGGATTCAAACTACAGGAAAAGCAACTCCTCCTAAACGTTAGGAAGAACTTCCTGACAGTAAGAGCTGTTCAACAGTAGAATACGGTGCCTGGGAGTGTGGTGGAGTCTCCTTCTTTGAGGGTTTTTCAATAGAGGCTGGATGGCCGTCTGTTGGGAGGGCTTTGATGGTGTCTTCTTCCACGGCAAAGTAGGGTTGGACTCAATGGCCCTTGTGATCTCTTCCAACTCTATGATTCTATAAGGTAGCAATGGCAGCTCTTTTCCTACTGCCTTCCACTTTGCCAAGCATTATCATCTTTTCAGAGGCCAAAATGGTGAAGGGTTTGGAAACTGTGCCCTATGATGAGTGGCTTAGGGAGCTAGGTATGTTTAGCCTGGAGAAGAGAAGGTTAAGACTTGACATGATAGCCATGTTTAAATATTTGAAGGGATGTCTTGTTGAAGATGGAGCAAGCTTGTTTTCTGCTGCTCCAGAGACTAGGACACGGAGCAATGGATTCCAACTACAGGAAAAGAGATTTCGCTTAAACATCAGGAAGAGCTTCCTGACAGTAATTGCTGTTCAACATTGGAATATGATGCCCTGGAGTGTGGTGGCATCTCCTCCTTTGGAGATTTTTAAACAGAGGCTGGATGGCCATTTGCTGGGGGTGCTTTGAGTGTGTGTTCCTGCATGGCAGGGGGTTGGACTGGATGGCCCCTGGGGTCTCTTCCAACACTATGGTTCTATGAATCTAAAAGTGCCCAATACTCTTCAAAAATGCCCAGTACTCTTCACAAGTGTTCAGTGTATATCACTAGTGCCTGAATCTCAGCAGAAGTGCCCAAAGCACGTCAGAAGCAACCGATGCACATCAGAGCACTCTTGCTGGTGGCTGGACGCATATCTTCACAAGTCACTAACAGCGTTTCATTGCATTTTGGCAACACACCTATGGATTCGTAAAGTGATGAAATGTAGACCATGATGTAGAATCTCAGCCATCGTTTTAATCTATCTTCCTTGGTTTCCGTGTTGGGAGAAAGGTGGGATATAAATTAAGATAACTAAATAAAATCTGGGGAGACCATTTGGACACAGCTATAGGACATACTAGCCAATCCATTCATGTTTCAGTCAGCTTCAGGTCAGCTTTTATGTATGAACCAAGCGTATAAGAACCAAGTGTGAAGAAACAAGATACAATGTGAACCAGACTTTAAAGAACGTTCTGCCTTCACTGACGGATTGGAGGTCAATTTAAAACAAAGGAAAAAAGAAGTCCTGATGAGATTGGTCTGTTTGTTTCTACCATACCCCAACTGTATTAATTCCCTAAGCGAGAAACATTATGATCATTTCTTTCCCTTCTTTCCCCTCTTAAACAACATCTAGACATATTTTTATTGAGGCGGAACAAAGATTAATACGCACGGCTTTCTGTGTATGGAAGCAGAGAACACCAATGCCGGGGCCTTCTGAAATAACCAGCCTACCATATTTTAAAAGCAGGAAGCAATGCCTGAGCTCGAATCACTTAAACAAAAAGATTGCAGCAAGGGACATAATGCAAGAAAGTAATAAGGTTTAAAACAGGTCAGAGCCCTCTCTTTGCTCCATCGCTCCTGAGTGAGATGCATTATTTAATGGTCTTTGGTCACCGCTGATATACTGTTGATGAAATAGATGATTTTGTTCAAAAGAGCATTAGGGAAGAAATATACAATGCCGCATTACACTCTGCCAGAGTTCTCTCTGTGGCAAGGAAGAAAGAAAAAAAGAAAGAAAAAGGAAGGAAGGAAGGAAGGAAGGAAGGAAGGAAGGAAGGAAGGAAGGAGGGAAGGAGGGAAGGAGGGAAGGAAGGAAAGGAAAGGAAAGGAAAGGAAAGGAAAGGAAAGGAAAGGAAAGGAAAGGAAAGGAAAGGAAAGGAAAGGAAGTCAGCCGATGGATGCAAGGGTTTTTCCTCTCCTCTTGACACCCAAGCAAAACACCATAATGGAAAATCTTCTGGAAATGGCAGCCAGAAAGATGATAATGCTGCCATATTCAAAAATTAACATTCTACTTTCCTGGCACAGCCAAGAAAGAGGGGGAAACAGTCCAGCCAAAAGCTCAGCAACACGAATCTTGGGGTGATAACGTGCCATGTCGCAGGCTAACCAACCAATCTTTTATAAAAATTGATGCCTGGATGGGCCTCTCCATCAACTACGAAGGCTGCCTCAGCTTCTAGCAACTGAAACATAGAGAAAAATATTGGTTGGCATTTGCCTGGAATGAAATTCCTCAGCTCAGAATATTCCAAGCAAACACTGAGCGTGAGTGAAAGAGATTTGAAAAAAAGTCTAATAGGGTGCGAGATAAGGTTTCCAAGAATAAAAGGGATTCAAGAAGAAAAGAGCGCTGATTCAAGATCAGGGGTATCTTAGTGACCCCCATTATCTTTCACAATGATCAACGCTATCTACCTTTCAATTATTTGAGTTAATTAAGATTTCCGTCCATAGAAGAAATGGTAGCTACTGTAGGCACTATACAATACCGTAGATAGAATCTTCTATTGGTGATATCGTTCGCCTTCAGATTAGCTCCAGAACCCCAGAAGTAAACACCATGATGAGCCTGAGATGAATCTGAAATCTTAGTTTGTTGTTCTTTGCCATCAAGTCATCTTAGACTTATGGTGGCTTTATGAATCAGAGACTTCAAAGAACTCCAGTTATCTACAGCCCTGCTCAGGTCACACCAAGGCAGCATCGCAGCTTCCTTGACTGAATCATTGCATCTGGAGCTCTTCCTCTTTTCTTACTGTTTTCCACTTTTCTCAGCCTTATTGCCTTTTCCAAAGAGTCATGCCCACTTCATGATGTTTCCAAAGTATTGTAATTTTAGTCATGTTGGGCTCGGTCATGTTTTAAGGAGGGTAGTAGGCTTGATCTCCACTGAACATTAGAAAGAATGTCTTGATGGTAAGAGTGGTTTGAAAACAGAACCAACTACCTTATAGAGGAGATGGGGTCTCTTTCTCTGGATATCTTGAAAGACAGACTGGATAGTTACCTGCTAAGATGCTATAGCTAGAGTTCCTGAATTGAGCAGGGGTAGACTCAGTGGCCTACAGGGGCCCTTCCAATCCTGCAATTTTAGAGAAACTTCAGGCTTCATTTGCTCTCAGACCCATTTATTTGTCTTCTGAGCAGTCCCAGGGTCTCTGTAAAACTCTCCTCATCGCATTTCAGACAAATTGAATCTGAAACCTAAGGTTGAGCAAACATCTGGTAGCACAAAGTCTTCTGTGTCTGAGTCCTATTTGAGAGGAGAAATTAGGACAAACCAGCAAACTTTATCTATGCACTTTACACATGAACACATATTACATTTGCATATGTGCATATGTACAATTGTAGATGCATTTGCTTCCACATTTGCTGTCTTGGTTCAGTTGACCAACACTGCCGTGTTCAACACATGGATTGTGTAGCACAACTAATGCATGATCCATGTGCAAAGAATTACATAATACCACCTCAGTGCAGAACGTCTGCCTATGTCTTGGTATCCCTTGGTTCAGTCTGAGATGGACTAAAGGAGCGTAAAGGCTACACCTTACAGAGGTGTTGTTAATCCTGGTTATTTCAGTTACAGGGAGCTATGATTCCCCCTTGACATGGAGGGCCAACAGTTCTTCCTCCCTGGTTTAGACAAATCAGCCACCTGCCCCAATAGTAGCGCCATATGTTTCAGATACCAGACCGGCTTTGTGAAAATGATCTAGGGTCTTAGTAAACGATAAGCTAAGCACGAGTCAACAGCTTGATGTAGAGACCCAAAAAGCCAATGCAGTTCTGGCTACATCATTGGGAGTATGCTGTCCAGATCAAGGGAAACAATAGTACCGTTTTATTCTGCTTTGGTTAGACCTCAGCTGGAATATTGCGTCCCGTTCTGGGCACTACAGTTCAAGAAGGATATTGACAAGCTGGAATGTGTCCAGTGGATGTCTGTTATCAGGCCATATACCCCCCACACTCTGATATGGTTCAATTGCAGGATATGATTTAATTGGAAAAATATACTATTTGGCTTCTGATATAAAATGTGCCCTGTTATGCCTTTATGGCCAAGCTGGACAAGAGGAGAAAACTGGCCAAACACGTGCGCTGTAAATTAGGTCAGAAAACACCTCTAAGTGTTTTCTTGACATATAAATACAATGTTGAGACAGATGCATAGCATAGCCAAGTCATAGTCAGGAAATCACCAGGAAACTCCAGAGATAATAGGCTTGCAGCTAGCCTTAATGACTCTGCCTTTTTGACAATACAGATTGGAAGATTTCCACCAAACTACTGATTGTCTTAACTCCTTTTCCCTCCAACCTGCAAACTCCCCTATTATCCTCAAAGCTATCTGACTATTACAGAGCTATCATGATAGCCATTAGCCTTTTGTCACTTAACACTAAGACCATTATTAGCCTGTTCCAGACCCCGTTGTCCATTCTGCGAAATCCATTGTTTGCTCAGTCAGAAGCCGTTGTCCTCCTGGCAGAAATTGTGTATAAAATCCTCTAGTTTTGGCCAGTAACAACTTGGAGTACACCGATTGCTGGTCACCACTCTGTTACTCTGATTCCCAAGTATGTACTGTCCTTAGACACGAGTCTAAGCCACATTGCTGCTTCTTTGCTGTTCTTTTAGATCAGTAAATATCATCCACTATGCCCTGAAATCTCACTATGTAAAACTTTCCTCCCTTTATCTTTGGTTAGTCTTGTGCGATTGCATGACTGTGTGGATCTTGTGTGTGTGATTAGTTCCCCTAAAAAAAAAAAAATTAGCTTATTTTTGAATCTCTGGCAGGTTCTTCCCTGCAGAAGTATGGGTAAACATAGATGGAAAGATCTCACTAGATTACCCCATTCTCACAAGCTTCCTAATTTGAGCTAATAATTCCCCACCTTCGCATAGAGGTGTTGGCATTGCAGGTGGACCCTTGAGTCACCCATGTTTTGGAGTCACAGGTCAACCAAAATGGTAAATGATCTGGAAACTAAGTCCAGGAAGGAATGGCTTAGGGACCTGCATATATTTAACGTAGAGAAGAAAAGATGGAGAGGTGATATGAAAGTCATATTTAGATACCTGAAAGGACATTGTGCAGAAGATGGAGCAAGCTGCTTTTCTGCTGCTCCAGAGACTAGAAAGGATTCAAACTGGAAGAAAAGAGATTTCAGCTAAAAGTTAGGAAGAACTTCACTATGAAAGCTATTCAGTAATGGAACAGGCTGCTTTGGAGGATGGTGAATTCTCCTTCCTTGGAGATCTTCAAACAGAGATTGGATGGCCATCCCTTAGGAGAACTTTAGTAACATATTCCTGCATGGGATGGTTGGATCAGATGGCCCTTGAGACCCCTTCCAACTCTCTGATTCAGTGATTCTGCGATTATCAGATTGCCATCATTTAAGAAAAAAAGCATTCCCTTCTTCTTTCTGGAGACAACTCCTGTCTTCAGTGGCTTTGCAAATGCATCCTCCATCTGCCAAGCTCCTACAAAAACCATTAATCTGGTCTAATCTTTTCCATACCGTGGCCTCATAACACAGGCCTACTCCCAGATAGTCCATTAGGACATAATGGGCAGGAGTGAAACAAAAAAAATGCCACTTAGAAATAGAAATCCATCAGCGATAATGATCGCTAACCAGAAATCACCACTGGAGCTTCAAAATCATCCCTGCCATTTGTCTTCAAAGAAAGAGGGACACCTTTTTAATTACTGTTCAGCAGAGAAGAAGTAAGGGGAGAGGAAGGTCTAAAATTCCCGTCCGTAATTAGCATATATAATTTGCTGCCTCTGACACAAAACTGACTTTCTCATAAGAAGCTAGGGTAGGGGGGTGAGGAGCAAGAGAGAGCACACAATGCTCTGCTAGTTCCATTTAAGTTCAAAGATTTGCTTAAACACGATTTCAGAAAACCCTGGTTATGCTCTCTCTCTCTCTTTTTGAATATGATACTCCCAAGACGGACAAGTTCACACATACGGTGTCATTGCCCTATGACTGGGACTTGGGACTTGGAAGAAATTCGTTCGGCCCTCGTTTTAATATCAACTGACCTCATGCACACTTCGTGATCTAACATGCCAACCAGAGTACAATTATTTCTCATTGTTTCTCCTGATATTATTTGGAGAATTAAAGGAAAGTACTGGGGAAAAAATGTATCCACTATGGAAAATGGAATACAGATTTTTTTATTTTAGCCTGAGTTTTCTTTCTTTGAAAACCCTTCCCAAACTGACAACCAGCACTTGAATAACTGTGAGTGCTATAGAAAAACAAAACAGGGTCATCCTTGTGCTGCAACATCAAGGGGTGATTTATTTCTTTACTTACATATTTATTTAAATCAGTTTCCAGGCCATCTACCAATAAATCTGTCAGGATGTCATACAACTACAACATCATTTATTTGTGTCCAACCAGCTTTGCTTTGGTTAGAACCCACCAACCCTCATGGCTGCCCTCGGCTTTTCCAGTTTCCTCTCCCTAACACTTCTTTTCTTTCACACCGGTCTCTTTCTTATCCTTCAGTCTTTCCTTCTGCTTACTCTGCACACTGGATTCATTCTCTGTCTACTACAGTAGCAGAGACAAACCAGGCAGCAAAAGTCTGTCTCTTTCCCTGTCTCTCTCTTTCTCTTTCTGAACTATTTCAAGAATTTAGGGGCCCTGCAGAGGGATGCACCTCATGGAGCTGCCTAAAGGCCTTGTGGAGAAATAAATCGCCTACCCCAGCCTCCAACTTTGTCACTTCTAGTTAGAGAAAAGCAGGCCTAGTGGCTCAATCTAAAATACAAATGCAATCTAAAATACAAAAATAATGTGAAGGAGCACATCCCCAGCGTTTTATGAGTATCCCTGCCAGGTTGCAGGCGTCTCGATTTCACGGGCTTGGAGCTATGGAAAAGAAAGGAAGATACATACATTCTCTTTCATTATTATAGGCCATTTCCTCACTACACTGCCATAGTGCTATTATGCCACTTCCAACATCCTATGGAATCCTGGGGTTTGCAATTCAGAGAGGAGCATTTAGAATTTTCAGCCAGAGAGCTCTTTGGCCTCAGGAAACTACAAACCCCAGAATTCCACAGGAGGTTGGAAGTGGAATAATAGCACTATAACAGTGTAGGGCAGAAATGGCCATAGTCAACCATCTATAGTACTGGGTTCTCGGGGTAGATCATTCTACTGAAGGATAAGTGCATTTCTGTTTGTGCATTGGTTTGAGAAGTACAATGAGGCAGTATCACATTTTAAAAAATTCTTCCCTATGTTTACTTTTCTAGAGTCTCCAGGATCTTTTCTAACCGAGTATCTAGAACAGATTAAAACCCATTGGTATTATAGACACATGTAAGATCCCTTACACATGTAAATATATTCTTTTTGTCCATTGAGCAACAATGCATGCTAGTGCAACTGGAGTTCTGGAGATGTAACCATTGCATGTGCAGCTGCGCACTCTTGAATGGTATGATTTCAATTTGGTTCACTGGGACTGCAGAAACAGTTACTGTGCATTCATTGTTGTACAATGGGACCACAACCCAGTTGCAAATATGTAATGTGTAAGTTGTTTCCTGTGCAGAAATGTTGTTTTATATGCAAAGCAACTGCATATGCATTTCTCGCAGAATAAGTCCCCAACTACAGAATTTTCCATGCAGGTTAAAAACCGTTTTCTGCACAGAAAATATTTCTGTGGAGAAATACTATTCTGTAGAGAAATACTATTTACTGGACAAAAAGAATCCTGTCTTCTTCTGCAGAAAATGCTGTCTTTTGTGCTCCAAAAACCACATGCGAATTTTGTACCAGAATAAGTCCCCAGAAATAGCATTTTCTATGCAGGAAAAAAAAGGTTTCTATACCAAAAAAATAATATTTCTGTGGAGAAAGTTTTTTATTGTTTTTTTTTTTTTTTGGTTTGGTTTTTTGTTTGGTTTTTTGCACAGAAATGCAGAAAAACACATGAATTTTGTGCACATGAAATCCTAAATTTCAAAGAGTTTTGTCAGTCCAGGGATCTCCTTATCAAGGTTTTCCAACACATGGGAAACACATTTTTATCTTTTTTTTAAAAAAAATAGTTTTAAATATTCTTCCCATAATCTTCCCATCCCTAGTGGAAGAGTGATGTTGCTCTACCGGTGTAAAAGATTTACACCAAACAAGCACAATGTGGGCTCATGACCTAAGAAGTCTGGAATGCGTAGCAAACTACCGGCCTAGAAATTCCTTCAGAAACATCCACCTTCTCTCCTCAAACTCTGAAATCAATTGTAAGACGATCCACTCACTCTTTTTGATCTTCCATTCAGGAGGCAAATTAGGACTGTGATCGGATGGACACCTTTTTTCACTCTGCCGGCACCCATACCCCCAAATGTTATTTCTGTATTCGCTTAACGGAAAAATACTCAAATTGGTAACAAGCATAGAGTCAACGTCAAAAAAAAAAATCTTCAAAATCATCACTGTATAATTTTCCAATTATCAGCTTTTACTGCAACCACTTGGAAAAGGGCTTTAAAAAGCTGGAAGAGCTGGTACAAAAGAGCGGTAAACGTTTGATGCTCACTTTGTAGGGGCTTAAAGTACTTTTTAAAGAAAAAAATTTTAAAAATCTCTACCACTTCTCATTAAAAGCTACACTTTCACCCAGTCACTCACCCTTGGGTGCAGACTCAAAAATCACTTATCATGGATTAGTTACCTCTAAAGCCGCTGTAGTCTCCCCCTGGGGCTCATAATCAGGGTAGAGAGAGAAGAGAGGATAATAGATTCTTGCAGATGGAGACAAAGTCCTGAGCTGTTAACTCCAGGCGGTCGGATTCTGATAGACAGGGAGAGCTTGCTTTCAGAACACAGGTCCATGCTTTGTTCCCCGATGCATCTGGTGACTCTCATGTCACTGAATCTGCAGAATCTGTTTTGAGTTTTAAGCCCTCTCCGCACTAGACTGTTATAGTGCTATTATTCCACGTTCAACAGCCTATGGGGTTTGCAGTTTAGGGAGTGGCTGAAAAGCCATGCTGGCAAAGAGGACTGGCTGTGCACATGCAAAAGTAGGTTGGAAGGGACCTCAAGGCATAGCCAGGCTATAAGTTCACTGAGGATTAGTTGGAGAAGAGGATCCCCTCAATGGCCCAAACCTAGAAGACAATGGCCACTGAAACTCCCAGACAAAGCAACAGTGACCAATTTCCTGTAGCCTCCTTCCTGCTGGAACTTCCCCCTTGTTCCCTCACCTGCCCAGACATTAAGAAGCTGTCATGACTCCCATCAATGCTTTGTCACCTAATGCTAAAACCACTAGCCAGCTCCGGACCCCTTTGTTTGCTCTGCCAGAGAGCCATTAACACCTTCCTCTTCAGGGCGGAAAAGAGGTATTTAAACCCAGGCTCCAAGCCCGACACCTTGGCACCTTGGACTCAGGTAGGCATGTCACTGTCCATTTGTTCCTTGATTGCACCCCGATCCAGACCTCATTTGGAATACTGTGTCCAATTCTGGGCATCTCATTTCAAGAAGGATATTGACAAGCTGGAATGTGTCCAGAGGAGGGCGACCAAAATGGTGAAGGTTGAGGCTTAGGGAGCTGGGGATGTTTAGTCTGCAGAAGAGAAGGTTAAGAGGGGACATGATAGCCATGTTTAAATATCTGAAAGGATGTCATATCAAAGAAGGAACGGGCTTGTTTTCTGCTGCTCCAGAAACTAGAACAAGGAGCAATGGATTCAAACTGCAAGAAAAGAGATTCCACCTGAACCTCAGGAAGAACTTCCTGATGGTCAGAGCTGTCCAGCAGTGGAATCGGCTGCCTCAGTGAAGTGTGGGGGAGTCTCCTTCTTTGGAGGTTTTTAAGCAGAGACGGGATGGCCATCCGTTGGGAGTGCTTTGATGGGTGTTCCTGCATAGCAGGGGGTTGGACTGGATGGCCCCTGGGGTCTCTTCAGACTCTAGGATTCGATTAGTCTTCTCCACTATTTACTCCAGAAAGCTCTTGTTCATCTTTAGTGGAGGATTCCTCCAGAGGAGACATGACAAAGAGTATATCGATTTCCACCCAAAGAATCTGAGTCTATTTGAGATTGGGGGAAAATGAATAAGTATCGCCTTATAATTTCAAATTACTTGTAGCTTTACTTAATTAAATGTAAAATCGTTGGAATAAAATTATCCATTCATTGGAAATTAACTCACTGCTTAGGACTTTGATAATTACTTTTTTTCCCCTTCAAATACCACCGGCAGAATTGGTCAGTTAAACCGTACGCAAGGATTTCGGCAAGGAGACGAGCAGGAAAGGGAGTTGTTTAATGGCTGCCTAGCAATCAAGTTGATTATTATTATTTTTAAGCACAAGCTATTAACATGTGCAATGAGGTATTCCTTCATAAATTATCTTTGTAAAATTAAATTGTAATTTTATCACGGTTTTTTTTTTTTTTAAAGCAGAGGTTATACTTCTTAATGGCTCGCGTCTCACTGTGACAACTCAGCACCGATGGCTTTTCGCCATTAATTTATGAATGCTTTGCATACACACACACACACACACACACACACACACATATACATATATAGTAGTTGTTTTTCAAAAAAATTGACTTCTGATTGAATTGAATGATTTGCTTGTGCAGCTGAAAGCCCCTTGGGTTTTATTACGTTCTGGTGATGTAGGCTTATTGTCCGGCAGCAGATTAATGCCTGAGGTCAAGGCCGGGCTGAGGCCATAGATGGCCCAGTTCAACCTCCACACTCGAGATAAGCAGTCACTGAGCCACAAATGGACACAAGGTCAAACTGGTCTGAGACAGCTCAGGAAACATTGCTGGTGTATTGCTTAACAGCAAGGAACAAGCCCCGGGGCCATTTCCACACTAGACTGTTGTAGGGCTGTTATTCCACGTTCAAAATCCTATGGAATCCTGGGGTTTGCAGTTTAGGGAGAGGCCTTTAGACTTCTCAGCCAGAGAGCTTTTTGGCCTCAGCAGACTACAAACCCCAGAATTCCACAGGATGTTGAAAGTGGAGTAATAACACTAGAACAATGTAGTGCGGAAAGGCCCTTAAAACCATTAGGAGTGGTCCTACTGTCTGGGGCAGCAGAGATAAAACCTGCCCTGTCGTCTCTCTCATTGTCTCTCTCTCTCTCTCTCTCCCCTTTTTAAAGTATTTTCTACCATAGCAGCCTTCCACACTTTGGCCATTTCCGCACTAGACTGTTATAGCGCTGTTATTCCACTTTCAACCTCCTGTGGAATTCTGAGGTTTGTAGTTTATTGAGGGCAAAAAGCTCTCTGGCTGAGAATTCCAAAGGCCCCTCCCTAAACTGCAAATCCCAGGATTCCATAGGAGGTTGAAAGTGGAATAATGGCACTATAACAGTGTAGTGCGGAAACGGCCCAGATTTGAGGCAAGGGATTACTATCTATTATGGTATTTTCTATTGTCAATCTATTTTCATCATAAAACGGTCCATAATTTTATTGCACTTTATGATTGGGTTTCAGCGGTTAGCTGCTCTCTCGTTGCTGTTGTTTGCCTTAAAGTGGTGTCCAAATTATGGTGACCCTATCATAGAATTTTCTTGGGGCTGAGAGGGTGTGATGTGCCCAAGGTCACCCAGTGGGTTTCCATGGCCGAGCAGGGATTCGAACCCTGGTCTCCAGGGTGGTGGTCCACTGCTCAAACCACTTATGCCACACTAGGACCCTTTCCGCACTTTACCGTTTTCTGGCACTGGGGTGCGGGGAATGCTCAAGCAGTCTCCGGTGAGAAGCTCTCATGTCCGGGGTCCTTCGGCTCCACGCAAGCTGCCTGCTCACGCGAGAGCCCCCCCTCTTCCTTCCGCAGTGCAGCCTGGGAGTTTCCCAGGCTGCGCTGGGGCTGGAAGTGCAACTGGCGCAGCTTCAGAGGCTCCACGTGCCAGGTATATGTGCGCAGGGCCCAGGAGCAATGCACAATCACGCACCATTTTTGGCTTCTAGCCAAAAAGGAAAAGGAGCGTGATCGGCCCCTGCCAGCCCCTGGAGCATCGCGCAATTGTGAGTGCGTCGTGCAGATCGCTCCTCACACTCGCGCGACACTCCAGGCCCTCTTTCGAGAGGAAAATGCCGTGCAAAAAGGGCCTAGTTCGTAGCTGCCGTGACTAGTCTGTAAATACTAGAATAGGGGTGGGAAGCATAGATGGAGGGACACTTAAGGGGACCCAGTGCAGTTGTTGTTGCTTTCATGTGCCTTCAAGCCATTTCTCACTTAGGAGAACTCTAAAGCAAACCTATTACAGGATTCAAATTTTGCAAACCCATAAAACCATTTACAAAGACTAAAGTCCCAAGCAGACTGCCAGTCATTAATCTTTAGGGAGAAAAAAAACCTCACCGTTTCACACACATGCACTCACAAAGCCACTTGATGCACAGCAGATTCATAGCCAAAACAATACGCAATGCCAATGCCTCTGAGGAAAGATGGGAAATTATTCGCTCAAAAAAGCATAGAAAGCAACGGGCTGGGTCCCAAGCAAGAGCTAAGAGAGCCTCTTATTTATTTATTTATTTATTTATTTATTTATTTATTTATTTATATTATTGTAATAATCTCCCTACCACCACCATCAGGGAATGCAAGCCTGTCTCTCTCAAACAATTCTTTTTTTAAAGCTAAATCTAGGTCTCCCCAACCCCTCGCCATCAGATAACAGATCCCTGCTTTCAAAGCTTTGAGGTAAATCTAAAGGCAGCGCTCGTCCTCCCTGGCACGAACGGGTTATAAACTTCCTTTGCACAAGTTCCTTGTCAGCCGATATCCTTGAGGGTAACCTCCATCTCTTCCCTGGGTCACATGAGAGATTTAAAGAGATAAGGAAGGGGGCAGAAGAGAGGAGAAGCGGGGAAGGAAGGAAGGAAGGGAAAAGAGCGAGCCTGTAGTTAAAGCCCAGATCTGGTATCTCTGAACTTGAATGATGGAGGACACGTTGCCAGGACAAGTTTATTGTCGCCTGGCAGCCACAATCCCACTCTCCCCAGTGCTGCCGGTTCTATTCCCGATATAATTCATGGCTTGACTTCCTCTTGTGGAGTGACTGATAAGGCCTCTCCTTGGGCTCCACCAGCCTCTCTTCTCAAGGAGATGGGAGAGGGACTTCCAAACAATATAAATGCAATTCGGCAACAGCCGCCACAAAAAACGAAAGCTGTCTCTTCCGCTGAGAAAGAAACCAAAACCAGAGAAAGGCTTTTTAAAGTAATGTGCTGAAAACCCAAAGAGCACTCAACAGGAGATCTTAAATCCGGATTGTGCAGAGTAAAACTCTCCTGTGGAGTTGTGTATGAGTTGTGCAACCCAGTTCTTGTGCCGAACAGCCATACGGTGGTACGGATGCTCAGCAGAAAGCAGTGCCAAACATACAATGAAATGCACCTGAAATTTTAGGTTTGCCAGATCTCAGGGCCTTGCCCTGAGTCTCCACTTTCCACGGGTCACCTCCAGCTGGGTGACAAAGTTACAAATCCTTCAGTGTTGCCAGGCCATCCCAAGGCAAGAGGAAAGGGCTGCGTGCAAATCTCTAGCTCACCAAGTCAAGCGTGAGTTTGCTATAATTTGCATGGCTGATTTGATACGGTCCTGAAACTTGCAAAGACTCTCCAGGGGGGTCTGTGGATTTTCTTAGTTTCCTCCTTTCCTCCCTGCAATGGCTCCAGCAATCACCATCTGCTCTGATCGGCAGCTACTTTCAAGCTAGAAGCAACATTCCTGTTGTTGTTGTGTGCCGTCAAGTCATTTCTGAACTATGGCAACCATAAGGTGAACCTCACAGCCACGGTTCAAATCCCTGCTGAGTGACCTTCGGCATGTCACACACTCTTAGCCCCAGAAAAACCCATGATAGGTTTGCCTTAGAGTCCCCGTAAGTTGGAAATGACTTGAAACAACAACAAGGTGAATCTATCGAAGAGTTTTCTTGGCCAGTTTTTGGAGAGGAGGTTTGCCTTTGCCTTCCTCTGAGACTGAAAGAGTGGGACTCACCCAATGGGTTTCCATGGCTGAGCAGGGGTTTCAATCCCTAGTCTCCAGAGTTATAGTCCAATGTTCAAACTATTACACCATGCTGGCTTCTATAGATTTAAATGGTCCTTCTCCTATCTTCCTAAATAGTGAGATGGAAGAATCCCCTCAATTTACCTTATCTGGGAAGAACTTTACCACACCATATACTCCCACTGTGCAGGATCTGCTATTTTCATAATTGTACATATATCAGGGTTGGAACACACATTTGAAAGTGCACTGGCTGTAAGCATACGCCAGGTCAGGATGACCTCAAACATGACGCGGCCATAAGTTCCGAGAGGATTAGGTGAGAAAGTCTGATGCTAATGGGCTTCGGCTAATCCTTTCAAAAACCGTAAGTTGCAAGCACTCCCAAAAACAATAGCAGGTAAAACTGGCCAGGTGAAGCAACCAGGGACCCTACTGTGAGCAAATCCTAAGGAGGTGTTCCCTATTCACACTACTTGGCCAAAACATTAAGAGATTGTCATGACTCCCATCAATGTTTTGTCACCTAAAGTTAAGAAAATCAGCCCATTCTGAACTCCTTTGTCAGTTTTGTGGGAAAGCCATTACAGCTTTGTCCATGCAACCTCCTTCTGGGCAGGAAATGGGGTATAAAAACCCTAGCATCAGCACCAGTAATTTGCAGTACTTTGGAAGTAGTATGTGGTGCCCAGACCTCTGTTCCACTCCCAGAATTGCTGCCTGAGCCACTCGGCTTCGACCTTCTGCTTTAGGATTGGTAACTATCACCCTTTCCACCCAATTTCTCTCGATCCAACCTTTCTTGCCCCACTTTCTGATCGTCTTGTGTGGTTCTTGAGAACGTGTGATTTCTTGTGTGCCTGTTTATTCCCAATAAAATACTCTGGAGTCCTTTCTGCAGTTAGTACCGGTATACACAGGTGAAAAGATCCTGCCATTGCCCTCCTCTCACAGGACTCCTCTGAGCTATAATTCATTAGCATTCCCCCGTCCTTATTTAATGTCAAAGGCAAACAAAATGTTTAATCAACTGACGCTTAATCGACTGAGCAATTAACTATAGAAGGGCTAGAGCCGAAAAAAAGAGACCTGGAATTTCAGTTTGAAATTTTCCAGTTTTGGGCATGGAGCAGACAAAAAAGAAACTGGCAGGAATCCCAAATCTTTCACATAACTTCACATATAGTTAGTCAAGTGGCGGAGGTACTTAGAAACCCCTGTTAGCGAATTGCAAAGATGCGTATTGGGACCTGGCAAGAGTGCCCAATGTGCACCAGGACTGATGATCAATGCACATTGGTATGTGATGCTCAGTGGTGTACAATGCACAACGATCACTTTGCTGGCTTTGCTACATAGTGACATAACAGCAGCCCTCTACTGGATACAGATGTTACTGAAATGAGCACTTCTAATTCCTGCAAACAGAAGTCCACTTATGAAGACGTAACTCCCATACAGGATTCTGGCCAATTTCTTTTTCGTTTCCTAGGAGAGTAATGCACCAGTACCAAAAAGGCTACTCCCCCAAATTAACCAGCATGATGTTAATTTTGCAACTTCACTTATTAATATTTGTCTTAGCCAAAGGCAGTCGGGTTCACCTTGAAGAATTCGACAGAGTAATTAAAATTCGAAGCCACAATTGTTGTTCTACTTACGGTGACCTTATCCGCAGCCCCGTTCAGGTCTTGCAGACTCAGGGCCATGGCTACCTTGACTGAAGCCATTTCTGCACCAGACTGTTATGGTGCTATGATTCCACTTTCAACATCCTATGGAATCCTGGGGTTTGCAGTTTAGGGAGGGGCCTCAAAGGCCCAGGATTCCATAGGATGTTCAAAGTGGAATCATAGCACTACGACAGTCTAGTGTGGAAATGGCCTGAGTCTATCCACTTGTAATGCAATGTCTCTCTTTTCAGTTTATCCTACCAAACACTTACCATCTTTTCTGATGAGTCCAGTCTTTTCATGATATGTCCATAATACAACAGTCTGAGTTGAGTCATCTTGGCTTCTGGGGAGAGTTCAGGCTTGCTTTGCTCTTGGACCCATTTATTGGCCATAATATCTGTCTACAAAAGGGAGGCGGTGGTTAGCTCTTTGTTGAGGACCAAACAGCTCTCCAGATACAATTGGACTCGTAGTCCTATTAGTCCTAGCCAGCAAAGCAATTGCTGACAGATGATGGGCATTGTAGTCTATCAGTGTTTGGAGGATCACAAACTCCCTCCCAATGAGTCATATATTTTGCTTGCAAATTTTCTAGCATTCAGTAGCTAAAGCACCTGAAATAACATCCAGAGCTTGGATTATAATTGGTCAGTATTAGCGTTTCAAGGCCTAGTAAGCTAGTTATACTGCAGTTGCAATTTTTAAAAGTAGCTCTTTGCTTTTCTATTAGTCAAAAAACTGTCAGCTTCCCATCTTTTGTTTGCCCTGTTGTTGTCACAAGACCCACAACCCAGTCCCAGTGGCTAAAGTTCTGGAGGGGAGGCCTGCCTCCTACCTCTCTTGTTGTTTGTCATGCGCCTTCCAAGTTAGCTCCAGCTAAAGGCAACCCTGTCCCAGGGTTTTCTTAGCAAGATCTATTCAGAGGAGGCTTGCCTTTGCCTTCTCCTGAAGCTGAGAGAGTGTGACTTGTCCAAGGCTACCAATACAGTTTTCATAGCTGAGTGGGAATTCAAACCCTGGATTCCCAGTATCCTAGTCAAATAGTCTGAAGGTTAAGCCTTTCATTGGTCCAGGGGTGTAGCTGGCCTTCAAGTTGCCTGTAAACTTATGGGGACCCCATGAATTTCATAGAGCTTTCTTAGGCAAGGAAGGCTCAAAGGTGGTTTTTGCCCATGCCTTCCTCTGAGATCTAGCATATAGCACCTGGGATTGGTTGGCAGTCTCCCATCCAAGTACTAATCACGGCTGGCCCTGCTTAGCTTCCCAGATCAGACAGGATTCAAGGCCTTTAGAGTATTTAGGTCACTACATGGAGGAGTAAAATGAGGTCATCCTCTGGCCACCACCACCACAATAAGAATTCAGTCCCGTTGAATGAAGTTTTCCTGATTTCTAGCCCTTAGACCTTCCATTGAGCGATTTTCATTGCCTCACTCTCTGCAATGCTAGAAATTGGGGGAGTAAAGGAAAAATTCATTGTGCAGGGAAGAATTATCATTGGAGGGTGTCAATGCCCTCATCACACACACACCCTGTAGCAACATCCCGTAGAGATTATAAACAGTATTTTGAACTGTAAACGGAGCATGTTCTACCGCTGCGTAGCCCTGCTTCCATTTTCTATCATTCCTCGCTTGTCCTCAGTGTTTTTCTGTTCTTATTTTGTAAGATTCCAAGAGCAGGAATGGTTTTCTCTGGGTCTTTGTAAAGGACCATGCTAACTTATAAGAAATTATCATTCCCAGCTTTTTCCCTTTTTTAAAAAAAATGGAGCCTATTTATATTTTAAATGGCATCTCACCTTTTTGGCTGACACGACGAGCACACTTGACTCCAGCCAACGCTGTTCCGCAAAACCTACAGCCACCAATTCAAGTCTCGCTAACACAACTGACTCTGGAGACTGATAAAGCGTTCCTTTTGTGAGATACAATCTGTGCTCAAGGGATTATCTCCGAACTGAGTTTTTCAAGAGCTCGGAAACAAACAACCAAAAGATAGGTTGACGCGGATCTCATCTGTCATGAAATTCTGACTCCTGCAAACTCCAAAATCGCAATTTGTGATGCACCTCTCCATTTCAGGCACTGTTATAGTACTAAAAGTACCTGACCTGCTTCTAGATTATTTCCTTTATTGCAGTTTTAGAAATCCATTCCAATTAGAGGGCCCATGGTTATTTTTGCAAGAGCACATGGTGCCAGAAATAATTATTTTGCATGCATAAGCAAAGCATACAAATTCTTTAAATATACTCTGTGTGTATGTGTAGTGTATATAGGTATGTGCTGAGCTGCTTCTCAACTGGATATGCTGAGAGTTTTCTAGAGTTTGAAGATACAGTTGTGCAGGTTTGGGTTTGGGTTTTTTTTTCTTGCTTACTTGCAGGTAACAGAATAGTGTCCATTTTCTTTTTCAGAGTGTATTTGACAGTAGAAGAGGGTGAAATCTTGCCCTTCCCTGTAGGCTCAAAGCAAAAGCAACCCGCTGCTGCTTCTCCTAGCTTGTGTCTTCTTCTCCTTCTTCCTGAATAACTTTTGCCATCTTGACCACACTCCAATGTTCCTTGGCCACGTGTCCCAATTTCCATCCATGAAAAGTTGCAAGATATTCAGGTTTTGGCCAGGAAACCTCAGGGTCTTGGAAGTTTCTGACCCAGAAGTCCTGCTTCCTTATGTGGAGAGATGGGTGCCATTTTAGCTACCTAAAGATCCCAAGAGGCATTTGCTATGGAAAAGAGTGAAGATCATGTAGCCTTCCTTATTTTGTGGGACTGTATCTCCAATTCATCCTTGACCATTGGACACTGTAGCTAGGGAGAGCTGATACATGATAACTGCATGCAATGTTCTGGTTCAAAAGTGGTATGCCTTTGAATACTGTAACTAGGGAGGAAAAACAGGCAATGAACACTAGCTTTGTGCTAGCCCAGAGATATATGATTGGCCTCATAGGCAACTGGAAGCTGGACTACATAAACCTTCAGCTGGGCTGTTCTTACGTTGCCCGTTGCCTTACAGACATGAGCTCCAAGTGGCTAACTTACTGTATCACCAAACTGACATCCCTTTCTCAGTCGGTGGAAATTCCACTTGCTGACTTAACCAGAGTGCCTTTGTTTCTCCAAAGAATTGGTTCCCAGAAATGAATGGCAAGTAACTCCATTTTCCCCCCAACTAGTTACTTCCACACTCTGTGTGATGGTGCAACCCTTGTTGGGTTCCAAAGGGACAGAGGAGACCCTCAACCCTGAGAAAGTGTGAATTCACTATTCTAGCACATCTGAATATTTGGACCAATCCTCTACAACTGTTCTCAATGCAGAAGGCTTGTACATTGATCAGTGGGGTGATGTCAGCCCAAAACACATTCATGGCCCCTGAAATTTATGGATGCTTGTGATCTGCAGCGTTCCTCTTCTTCCTCCTCCTCCTCTGTCCCCTCCCCTGACCTGCTTCTAGATTGTTTCCTTTATTGCAGTTTTAGAAATCCATTCCAATTAGAGGGCAATATCGGAGTTCCCAATCCAAAGTGTAAAGTGGGATACGGGAAAGTGGCACAAATCCATCCCCACAGGTGCCGTGAGATGAACTGGGCTCCAGCACCCCGAGCATTTCATAATAATCATATTTCTCCTGAAGCTTTCATTTAGCTCCTTTCAAATTAAATCCCAGCAATAAAAGAAAGAAATCAATGGCATTTTGGCAAAAATCCTTTGCTTCGTTCCATTTGGTACCTCACTGAGTTTAGCAGCGTTCTCTCTTCTGGCTGGCAAATCTCCGAGGGCGCTCAGGGGGCTGTGAAGATTTCTTTTAGATTTCTTTGTTGCAAAAAAAGTAAACAGCGGCTTCTATCAGACTGGTTCCGGAAGACCTTTCACTATCTAAAATTTGAGGCAGAAAGACAGGGATTGCTATTTCCAGCTGACATGATCAGGCTAGATCCTGAACTAGGAATCTCTGGTCCTGAAGACTTTTGGACTGCACTTCCCAGAAGCCCCAGACAGCATGATCAGTGGTAATGGATTGTGGGAGTTGTAATCTGAAGCACCTTGGAGCACCAAAGGTCCCCTCCCACTAGGTGAGATGGACCAACGGTCTGGTTTGTTATAAACAGCTGAAAATATTGCAGTTGTTTGTGCACTGGTCTATACCTGAATACCAGGTGCTGGGAGCTATATTTCAGAGGAAGCAACTGGCAAAAGCATCTCTGAGTATTCCTTGCCTAAGAAAACCCCACGAAACTCGTGAGGTTGCCATGAATTGACAGGTGACCTGAGGGCGTACACACACACCCCTAGGCAGCAGTTTCACACCTATAGACACAACCAAAGCATTCCCGACAGACAGCTATCCACCCTATGTTTAAAAACCTCCAAAAAAAGGAGACTCCACCACACTCTTAAGCAGCATATTCCACTCTTAAATGTTCTTATCATCAAGAAGTTCTTCCTAATGCTTCGGTGGAATCTCTTTTCCTGACCCTTGAAGCTATTGCTCCATGTCCTGGTCTCTGGAGCAGCAGAAGTCAAGGTTGCCCATCTTCCACATGAAATGCTTTCAAATATTTAAACGTAGCTATCCTGTCACCTCTTAACCTTCTCTTCTCCAGACTAAACGTACCCAGCTCCCTAAGCCACTTCTCATAGGGTAGGGTTTCCAGGACTTTTTCTATTTTTGTTGCCTTCCTCTGGACACATTCCAGCTTGTCAATATCCTTCCTGAACTGTGGTGCCCAGAACTGGACACAGCATTCCAAGTGAGGTCTGACCAAAGCAGAACAGAGTGGGACTGTAAGTACCCTTGACCCAGGCACTATACTCCTATTGAAGCAGCTGAGAATCACACTGGCATTTTCAGCTGCTGCATCACACTAGTGACTCATATTTAGCTTGTGGTCTACTGAGACCCCTAGACACCTCTCATATGCACTGTGGTAAAGCCAGGTGTCAACCTTCTTCTATCCGTGCATTTCATTTTTTTTTCTGCCCAAATGTAGTACCTTACATTTCTCCCTGTCGAAATTCATTTTCTTAGTTTTGGCCCAGCCCTCTAATCTGTTAAGGTCATTTTACATTGCCCTTTCAAAGTGCTAAAAGGTTCTGGACCCAGAAAAATCAAAAGATCCCCTTCCCCTACAACAACCTGCGCACACTCTGAGAGCAGCCTAAGCAGCCCTACGTGTGGGTCTCCCTATTTGTGCATCCGTTCGGTTCCATGCTTCAGAAATGGGGTTGCACATGTGGGGCCATGGATGTGCATTTCAGAATGCACAATGTGCATGAATTTGCAGACATAGTTGATTGCCACATTCGATCATTCATTTCAATTATGCAATGTCACCATTCAACCCAAGGGTTGCATAGCACAATTACTCTGAATGAAGAATCATAGAATCATAGAGTTGGAAGAGACTCCAGGGGCCATCCAGTCCAACCCCCTGCTATGCAGGAACACCCATCAAAGCATTCCCAACAGATGGCCATCCAGCCTCTGCTTAAAAACCTCCAAAGAAGGAGACTCCACCACACTCCACTGAGGCAGCAGATTCCACTGCCGGACAGCTCTGACCATCAGGAAGTTCTTCCTGAGGTTCAGGTGGAATCTCCTTTCCTGTAGCTTGAATCCATTCCTCCTTGTCCTAGTTTCTGGAGCAGCGGAAAACAAGCCCGCTCCCTCCTTGACATGACATCCCTTCAAATATTTAGACATGGCTATCATGTCTCCTCTTAATCTTCTCTTCTGAAGACTAAACATTCCCAGCTCCCTAAGCCGTTCTTCATAGGGCATGGCTTCCAGACCCTTTCCCGTTTTGGTCGCCCTCCTCTGGACACGTTCCAGCTTGTGGACATCCTTCTTGAATTGAGGTGCCTAGAACTGGACACAGTATTCCAAATGAGGCCTAACCAATGCAGAATAGAGTGGTACCATTACCTCCCTCAATCTAGACACCATACTCCTATTGATGCAACCAAGAATCGCGTTGGCTTTCTTGGCTGCCGCGTCACACTGCAGACTCATGTTCAGCTTGTGATCTCCCAAGACTCCTAGATCCTTTTCACCCGTACTGCTATCCAGCCACACGTCCCCTGTCCTAGACTTGTGGCTTTCATTTTTTCTGCCCAAGTGCAGGACCCTACATTTCTCTCTGTTGAGTTTCTCTCTCTCTACATTTCTCTCTCTCATCCTTCTGTATAGGTGGGGAGGCTGACAGTCTGAGGAAGAGCTTCTTCTCTACTTATGGAAAGTTGTTTTCTCAGGGTTCCAGATCACAAGAAGAGCTGCCACATGTAGAAGAGGGTCTCCTCTTCAGACCGTGAGTCTCCACACAAGGAGAACAATAGGACACCTGTATTTGCCACCTTCTCCTCTTGTGTTATCTACCTTAATGCCTGAACAGGACTTGTTTTGGACCTTTCCCACCCTGATCCAACACAGAGCTGTAACTCCGAGGCCACTGTTTTGACACTAATTGATTAATTGATTGATTAAACATCTCGTTGTTTAGCTGATGAAAATAAGGTTAAGCGGTGAGATGATAGCCATGTAGAAATATTTGAACAGATGTCATTTTGAAGACGGAGCAGGCTCGTTTTCTGCTGCTTCGGAGACTAGGACACAGAGCAATGGATTCTAATCATGTACAGGAAGTGGTTTCACCTAAACGTCAGGAAGAACATCCTGACAGTAAAAGCTGTTTAACAGTGAAATATGCTGCCTCGGAGTGTGGTGGAGTCTCCTTCTTTGGAGGTTTTTAAAGAGAGACTGCATGGCCATGAGTGTGTGTTCCTACACGGCAGGGGGTTGGACTCAGTGGCCCTTGTGGACTCTTCCCAACCCTGTGATTCTATGATCTGTGATTTAATTGATTAAATATCATTTTCTGCCCTCAATCTCTCGGTAGCATACAATAAAATTTAACCCATTTAAATCAGGCAGAAGAAAAATTAAACACTAGTTAAACAATTTGAGGAGTTAAAAGCATGACCATCAAATATCAGCCCAGACCTTAAAGCATTTAAAAGGCAACGGATATGCAAGATTTGGGTGAAATGTCCTAGACACCACCACCCCTGGCTTTATTAAAAAGCCATGTTTTAACTTGTCATGGGACTGACACCTGTGTTGGCACTAACTGGGCTTCTAAGGAGAAGGTATTCCTCGACTGGGGTGCCACAGCAAAGAAGGCCCTTGTCTACGTTCTCCCTGGTGGGACTCAGAGGAGAGCCCTTGGCTTGGCACGTGACACTTCCACATTAGGTCACGTAGGGCCTTTCCGCACTGCGCTGTTGTAATGCTATTATGCCACTTTCAGCATGCTGTGGAATTCTGGGGTTTGCGGTTGACTAAAGCCAAAGAGTTCTCCGGCTGAGAATTCTAAAGGCCCCTCGCGAAACTGCAAACCCCGGGATTCCATAGGATGCTGAAAGTGGAATAAGAGCACTCTGACAGTGCAGTGTGGAACGGCCCCTAGAGAGCCAGCGAGGTGTAGCGATTTGTGTGTTGCACTAGCACGGTGGGAAGCCGGGATTTGAATCTCCTTTCAGCTATAGGAGCCCTCTAGGCGACCTTGGGCTAGTCTTTCTAGCTCAGACAGAGGTGATGGGATATGATTTCTGAACAAATCTTGCCCGGAAAAGCCCGTGACAAGTTCACTGTCGAGTTGCCAGAGGTCAGAAATGTCTTGAAGGCAAATAACAGCAAGCTACGTCTTACAAAAGTCCTGCGTCCTTGGCTGGCATAGCCCCTGCTGCCTGGCCAAGCATACCCAAACGCCTTCGACAATCAGGGCCACCGTGTCACGCACATCATCCGGCGCTCCGCTAGAGTGTGGCATGCTCCCATAAATATCGAGGCCTTGCTCGGAGCCAAACAATAAAAGGAACTCTTCTCTCTGTGTGGGCCATCTCCCTGGCACCTCCCCGTACCATCTCCCTAACTTTATCTACCGCCTGTATCGATTTTGCTGTTTATTCTTGGAGGAGAGACAAAAGGCATTGCAATTTCATTTAGGGACTGTATTCCAATTTCCCCTTCGGTTGTCTCGAGCGCTCTGGGAAGAGAACACCTTTGAGCGTTCAGAGACACCAAGCCGGCTAATCCATACCTAATTGGAGAAAATCGTTAGGCGCTTTCCCTTCTTTTGGATAGATTTACCCCCTCCTTCCCTTACTTAGGCTATCTGGTTCCTTGGGGGATCTTAAAAGCCACTGAAGAGGTTATTATAGTGTGTCCTCCCGGGATAGTTAATACTCTCACCCTGTTCAGACATGCAAATAATCTAATTCAAAAGCTTCCTAATTAGCGAGCCCAGTTACTCTGGATAAAAAGCAAGAGGGAGCAAGGGAGAAACAGAGAGAGAGAAAGAGATCTTTAAAAGGAGATCTTTTCTTGTTACGCAGTGCTGTCATGCCAAACCAGAAAAAAGAAAGAAAGGAAAGAAGAGTTCGGGGGGGGGGGACGACGAACAGATAAAAAACAGTTGTCCTGATTTTAATTGCAAAAGACTATTTATAGCTCGGCTCAGTCACCTTTTCTAACAGAGCTGCTCAGCTTTGTTCGTCTCATCGGGGTTTCTGCAGAACCAACTCTGGCTGCTCCCGCCTGGAAACCCCAAAATTCTTCCATTGCAGAGACTATTCAGTGTGGAGTTTATAAAAAAAAAAAAAAGAATAAGAGGGGGAGAGAAAGACATTAAGCCTCTTAATTAACGAATTAGCCATTCAATTAAGATAATTAGGGCTAATTATTTTCTTTTAATCTATCACCAATTTTAGGACAATTAAGTCGAAGGCAGGCACGGCAGATCATACGGGGTCATGTGCAATCAGGAAAAAGGAGGGGAAAAAAGACAGAGCCCTTAACTTGGGCACACTGAAATATCATCCCTGCGGAGGCGCGACAGCATTAGCCAGTTCGATATTAAGGGTCTTTTGTCTTGTCGTTTCTCCAAACAAGGGTTTGCTTGCATATGCTCTGTGGTTACAATCTAGAGATGAGTAGATCAGTTGGGTTCCTGAGGCTGTGACTGCAGGAGACAGGACATCCTTAAATAAAAATTCTCCTCCCCTTCCTATAAAAATCCCCGAACCCTAACCCTAAAAAACATTCCCACGTAGAACTCGAATATCTACTCAGTTTGCAATCTCTTCGTCTCTTTGTGTCTATGCATGCGCCTTCAGGTTGCTTCTTGGCTTAGGGGGACCTCATGAATTTCATAGGGTTTCCTTAGGCAAGGAACAGTCAGAGGCGGTTTTGCTAGTTTTTTTTTTCCTCTGAAGCACTTGGTAATCATTGGTTGTCACCCATCCAAATATTAACCAGGGCAAATCCTGCTTAGCTTCCAAGATCAGATAGGATGTGGTGAAGTTAGAGTATTTCGGCAGCTACCTGCCACCAGTCACGTAGGACTGTGGGGGCGGGAGGGGCAATTCGTCCCAGGCGGCAACGTGTCTGGGGCGTCCTGGCCCGTGGCCACGCCCCCGCATGCCCTGGCCACGCCCCCATGCAGCACAGCCATGCCCCTGCACAGTGGCCACGCCCCTCCCACCGTAGCCCCACCCCCTCCACACACTCCGAGCTCCGCCACCGCCTGCCACTTTTCTTTGGATGACTTAATCGTACTTCTCAACGTGTAGCTATAAGTTTAAGTGACTGCAATGCTAGAAGTCTGAGGACTAGAGGAAATTTCAGGAGGGGGAGAATTCTTATTGGGGGCAATGCCCTCATCCCCCCCCCCTCCATCCCTGGAGCTCGTCAATCAGTTTTTGCCGCACAAAAGAGGTAGTGAGGTTTTGTCCTGCCACGTGAGAGAGAAAGATCTGAACCAGGGGACAGAATTCTTATTTGAGTACAATGTCGGAAGCAAAGAGACGTCAACGCTGGTATAAAGTGATTCGTGGGAGAGAGAGGTCTAGCGAATGTCTGCCCTTTTTTTCACCTCTTCGTATCTTCCTTTGGTCTGCGGACTCAAGCCTTCTTACCTACAAATATCATTTCTCCCTTCTCTCGAGAAGTTAGTTTATTTGTTTATTTAGAGTATTTATACCCCAAGAGCCACCGTAGTGTAGTGGTTGGAACACTGAAGTACAACCCTGGAGACCAGGACCCATTCCGCACTGGACTGTTATAGCACTATTATTCCACTTGCAACATCCTATGGAATCCTGGGGTTTGCAGTTTCGGGAGGGGCCAAGTGGCCCCTCCCGAAACTGCAAACCCCAGGATTCCATAGGATGTTGCAAGTGGAATAATAGCGCTATAACAGTCCAGTGGAGAAATGGCCCAGGGTTCGATTCCCTGCTCAGTCATGGAAACCCACAGGGTGACCTTGGGCACATCACACACTCCCAGTCCCAGAAAACCCCATGATAGGTTTGCCGTAAGGTCGCCATAAGTTGGAAACGACTCAAAGGCACACCTCAACAACTTCAGCCACACAGACTCTCAGAGCGGCTTACAAATTGCTAATTCGACAGTTCCTTGCCCTGAGGCTTAAAATCGAAATAAGACACAACACACAAGGAACAAGGAAAGGCAGCGTAGGAGGGGATTAAGTTTAGCAGATACTGCCTCTTCTTCTCTTCCTCTGAAACCAGGGTAGTGGTAGTTGGGATGGAAGGAAGGTCTTTCCTTTGCTTCTGGGGCTAGGCATGATGTCTCTTTGCTTCCTCCGTCTGGGAAGGGGGCATCCATGTGGCTCCGACCCCAACAACGGATGCTAACTTACATCCACATAGGAAAGCCAGGTTTTAGGGGCTCTTCTAATCAAGTATAAATCAATGTCCTTTGGTAGCAGCCATACACCTCCATGCTTTGATATGGTTTAATTGGCAGAAAAATATTAATTTGCAAATATGTTTAATTGCCACAAAATATAAATTATTCATACTTATGGCTGGAAAGGCCATCTAAAAGAAAGGGACACTGGCTGGGAGTAGGTCAGATGTGACCTCAGCATGGCCAGGTCACAAGAATTAATGGAGAAAGCCTGACTTAGTAGCTCTGAGCTAATCCCATCAACTGCCCAACCTCAGAAAACAATAAGGTACCCAGGTGCAGAGGCAAAGACCCTGGCTGTGTGCATTTCCTACCAAAGTCTGGCCCAGTAACACCACCCAACCAAGACACTGAAACAATCAGTCCATTCCAGACCCTCTTTGTTTACCCTATCAGAAAGCAACTAACTCACACCCCTTCAGGGAGAGAAACAGAGTATAAAAATCTCCAGTTCTGAGCTTTGCAGTTCACCAGTTGCTGAAGGTCTATCTGCCAGTTTGCTTTCCAGTTGTGTACTGCCCTTAGACACACAAGTCTAAGCCACATTGCTGCTTCTTCACTACAGTTCTGGATTGGTAATTATAGCCCCCCAAACCCTCTCTATCCATAATTTTTCCTCCCTTTATCCTTCAGTTAGCTCTTGTGTGAATGTTTGACTGTTTGTATCTTCTGTCATGTATGAGTGAATTCCCCTGAATAAAACACATTTTTAGTTTATTTTTGAGTCTCTGGCTCGTTCTTTTCCTGTGTGACCCTGTAAACTGTACTAGCATCGCCGGGTGGCCTTTGTGGCATACATGTTTTGGGGTAACACCTCTCTCTCCCTCTCTCTCATTCTCTCACTCTCTTTTTAACCCTGCAAGAGCACCCAAAGCCATTTCTCCTTTTTCTACCACAGGCTTATGTGGCACTAGCCCTGGCCCATTCTGCCTAATGTAGATACCAAATATTCCTACATGCAATGCCCCGTTTTTACCCCACTCCTATTCAAGCCCATATCCAACCATCCCAAGTACAATAGACCTATTGAATCAACAGGAACGTGGTAAGTTAATACTTATGCAAATTCCATTCAGTGGCTCTAACTCTAATGGGGACTAACAATTAGATTTTAGCTTTGGCTTTTCTTTTTAAAAAAATCTTAATTTGCTGATTTGAGTATATTTACATGAAGAAATGAACAGAAGAAAGTTTTTCGTCTAGATGGTCCAAATTCAAAAGATACAGCTTTTCCCAGCATGACAAGCAATATGTTATACCTGCCTGCCATAAAGATTTTTTTAAAAATGAGGAAGTATATCGGACGAAAAAAAGGTGGAAACCCTAATCCATCATAAACAGAGTTGAGTGATCTATATACCCGAATTCCGAGCTAGACTTTTAACAGATAAGCTAAGGCTGCTGCCAAGATGAGCAAAATTATCCATTTGACTTTCTTCTACACTCAGGTTTGTATTTGGTATTTTATATCTTAGCTTTTTTCCAACGCATTTATGATGAAATATAGTGCCACGTGGTCTCGGCAAGCTCATGGAGAAGGAGAAGAAACAGGGGGCATGAGATTGGTAGAAAACAAGGTGAGTTGCTTGGCTGAGAGTTTTGGAGGTAGATTGGTATGTTCTCAGGCGAAATGCTCTGCTAAAGTACCTAACCTAGGGGAGAGGAGTTAATGTTGAGAAGATGTGAGTCACTGGCCCTTTTCGCACCGCATTTGCCATAAGAAAGAGGGTCTGGAGCATTGCTCGATTGTGAGGAGCAATTTGCACAATGCACTCACAATCGCGGAACGCTCCAGGGGCCGGCAGGGGCCGATTGCGCACCTTTTCATTTTCGGCTAGAAGCCGAAAATGATGCATGATCGTGCATTGCTCCCGGGCCCCACGCACACTTACCTGGTGTGTGGAGCCTCTGGAGCCACGCTGGTCATGCTTCCTGCCCCAGCGCAGCCTGGGAAAGTCCCAGGCTGCACTGCGGAAGGAAGAGGTGTGGCTCTCACGCGAGCAGACAGCTTGTGTGGAGCCGAAGGACCCCAGACTTGAGAGCCTCTCGCCGGAGGCTGCTCGCGCAATCCCTGCACCCCAGTGCTGGAAAACCGTAAGGTGCGGAAAGGGCCACTGACTCGACCAGGCTGGAGCTAGCAGCCATTCACCCTATATAGGTTCTCTCCCAGTCTCTGTGAGCACTGGGGGGGGGCTAAATAGGGGTATTTTGCATGATTGTTTAGCAGGGGTGTCAGGGGAGGAGATCTGGAGTGTTGTCTCACTACCTACATATGACAAAGAGCCTTTCCACACTACATTGTTACAGTGCCATTATTCCACTTTCAATATCCTGTGGAATTCAATATCCTGTGGGGTTTGCAGTTTATAGAGGGGCCTTTAGAATTCTCAGCCACAGAGCTCTTGGGCCTCAGCAAACTACAAGCCTCAGAATTCCACAGGATACTGAAAGTGGAATAATAGCCCTATAACAGTGTAGTTCAGAAAGGCCCAAAGAGATGTGGATTGAGAGAGAGCTGCTGCAACGACTGTCAACTCATCGGAAACATCATTCTTTCATGCTCTGAGAGCGGGCAGAATGGACTGGCTTCTCCCCATGTAGCCAGTAAAATGAGTGAATGGGAGGGGTGTTAAAATCACAGCACTAGTGTCACAATCACGGCTAAGTAGTGATTGTGAATATGGAACCGTTATCTAGGTTTACTCGTCTGTAACTGTTCTGTATTTTGACACTATTGTCATAACTGTAACTCCAAGACAGCCTATTTTGCTGGGCATCATCTGCTTGTGAAAAAAGGAAGTCTACTCTGCCAGGGATCAAAACGTGGGCAAATGGCATTTCTGCCAGGTTTGGAGGTGATCAGACCAGGAAAGGTTAGTTAGTTAACTGACGTCATTTCCATACTAGACTGTTATAGTGCCATTATTCTACTTTCAACATTCTATGGAATCCTGGGGTTTGCAGTTTAGGGAGAGGCCTTAAGGCCAGGATTCCATAGAATGTTGACAGTGGAATAATGGCACTATGACAGTCTAGTGCGGAAATGGCCGAAGTAAGCTCACTTGCCCCAAACCTGCTCCCAAACCTGACTGAAATGTCATTCACCCCTGTTTCGATCCTCAGCAAAAGGAACCTCCTGATACAGCATACTGACCAACATCAGTAGATGTAGACTGTATAGAAGTTCACACCCCTCCTTCCTGAGCAACCGGTCCTATGATCTCCTGGGAGAACAGCAACTCCAAGATACTTTTTGGACTCATTTCAAATGGAAACCTGGTCAGCTGAAGAAGCAACCACGGCCGCTCACTAATTAGGCAAAACGTCAACACTTGCTGACTCCGGAGCTGAGTCGCACAAGCTCTTTATTTCTGGATGGGTCATACACCCAAACTGCAGCTGCCGGTTGGCCCAGATGTTGAGGTTTTGCTGGGCCAATGCCTTCCCACGGCGTGGTGCCTTGCGATCCTCTTTATTATCCCATTAGGGTCCCACGCAGCCTGCGCTGCGGCACCTGCTCCAAGAGATCTTTGGTACGCTACCAATTAATAAGTTATGCCCTGATTAATTAGCAGTGTTAATTATGATTGCTGCTGCTCAAACCTATGCAAGAGAGAAGAGATGGCCTTGTGGAATGAAGGGGTGTAATATCAGGGAGATGCTGCATCACAGAAAATCCCAGGGATGGTGATGCTCAGATCTTCTTCCTTCTCCCTTCCTGCTCTTCTTTTCCTCTTCCTTTCCTTCTCCTCTTCCTCCAAGCAATATAATATATTCCTTGTGGAATTCCTTGTGGACTTCTAATGTTGTGGACCGGAAGTGGCCTTTTCCTGAATTCAGCAAACATTGGATTTTTCAGCACTGTTGGAAAGCTTTGGAAAACGAGCTGCTGGGCTCAATAACCTCTGTCTCTTTGAGGGGTGAGCTGAGAAACACAGAAGAAAGTGCCTCTGGGCACATACAGATTGCAATCCTGCATCAAACCTGCTCAGCATAAAATACCATATGTGGAGTTAACGCATCTGTGGTGCTATGCAACCTTTGTGTTGAACGGCAACATTGCACAGCTGAACCAAAGGTGGAAAACTGAACACACAAGTCAGAGGAGCAGGCACATCTGGGCTTAATGTCACCACCACTTCCACAGCCTCAAGGGGAATGCAATGATTCTGCACTGAGCAGAAATGTCCAGCTACTGGAAGGGACTCAATGCACGGGCAAGACACCAACAGGGATTCTGACCACAGAGTACATTTCCCACAAACATCACTGAGTAACACACAGTCAGCTTTGAGACATCTTGGGAAATTTGTGGTCTTTTTTGCCAAATAACATCATCTAACAGAGCTACTTCAAGACTAGAATCACCAATGAGGTTCAGCTGAAGGTACTTAATTCTTTGCAGAAAAGACCCAAGATGTTCAGCAGAAGTTGATGATTGCTCTATGTATTTTTGTATGTATTTGTTGTATTTATACACCATTCTTCAGCCAAAATGGCTCCCAGGACAGCTTACAAACAATTAATTTGAAAGTTCCCTGCTTTCAGGGTTACATAAAATCCACAGAGAAAAGGGGACAGCAGAGGGGAGAGGTGATTGTGTTCAGCAAATGCTGGCTGCTCTTCTCAAAAGCCAGAGTAATGGCAGTTGGAACTCGGAAGGAGGGACTCTCACCAGCCACTGGTGGCAAGTCATAATGTACTTGTTACTGGCTGCTCTTCTCTTCTTCAAAGTCCACAAGCAATGACAGTTGGAACATAGAGGGAGGACCTCTTACCAGTCACTGGGCCAAGGGAAGATGAGCTGGCCCTGGCTGCTCTTCTCTCCCTCAGACCCCAGAACAGTAGCAGCTGGGATGTGGAAGGAGTGCTTCTCACAGACTGCTGGGCTCCAAACACAACAGAATCATAGAATCATAGAATCATAGAAATGTAAAGTTGGAAGAGACCACACGGGCCATCCAGCCCAACCCCCTGCCATGTAAGAACACCCTCAAAGCACTCCCGACAGATGGCCATCCAGCCTCTGCTTAAAAACCTCCAAAGAAGGAGACTCCACCACACTCCAAGGCAGCATATTCCACTGCTGGACAGCTCTGACTGTCAGGAAGTTCTTCCTGAGGTTCAGGTGGAATCTCCTTTCCTGCAGCTTGAATCCATTGCTCCTTGTCCTGGTCTCTGGAGCGGCAGAAAACAAGCCCTCTCCCTCCTCTACAGAACTGTCTTCTCTCCCTCAGAAGCCAAAGAAATGGTATTTGGAACATGTATAGAGGGGCTCTTAGATCGGGGATGGGCAAGGTATAGTCTTCCAGATATTACTGGATGCATCAGAGGATCACAGAATCATAGAGTTAGAAGATACCACAGGGGCCACTGAGTCCAACCCCATTCTGCCATGCAGGAACCCGCATCAAGGCACTCCTGACAGATGGCCATCCAGCCTCTGCTTAAAAACCTCCAAAGGAGGAGATTCCACCACAAACAGTTCTGACTGACAGGAAGTTCTTCCTGATGTTTAGGCGGAATCTTTTTTCCTGGAGTTTGAATTCCTTGTCTTAGTCTCTGGAGCAGCGGAAAAGAAGCCCTCTCCCTCCTTGGCATGACATCTTTTCTAATATTTAAACATGGCTATCCTGTCCCCTCTTAACCTTCTCTTCTGCAGACTAAACATCCCCAGCTCCCTAAGACACTCCTCATAGGGCTTCATGGCTTCCAGACCCTTCACCATTTTGGTTGCCCTCCTCTGGACATGTTCCAGCTTGTCAATATGATGGGAGTTGCAATCCAACAACAGTTGGGAGAGGTATTGCATACCCCATTCTTTGGCCTTTCATATTTCTGCCATCCCCATGACCAATGATGACTTAATAGAGGTATCTCTGCAGAGCAGGAAAGAAGTGGTTACCAAAATAAGTAAAGAATCTTCCTACTCCAAATATATTCTTTCCAGGGCATTGATATGCTACATTATCTTGCCATCTTATTCTACCCCAAACCTGGAGTTTTGGACCCTTTCCAGATCAACCTCCCCCTTCTCCTTTAAAAATGTAGTAATATAGAAGGGTATTAGGTACTAGAAAACTCATTATGAAAATGGCGTACTCAAATTCTTTAAAGGTGATATTTCATAAAACACACTATGCCCAGCGTTCGGCTCAATCATTCTTTTTAATAGCTCCATAGCAGCCAGAAAATAAAGTATTCATGAAGATTGAGGAAGATGATCCGATGAACTTCAATTTAATTGGTGCAAATTAAAACAATCCATCTTTTTGCACTAGCCGTCTATCTCCGATCATCAGTGCAAACGACGTCCAGCAACCTGATTACAATTATCTTTTAATAGGAAAACTTGTCACTTTTTGTGTGATTTACATAAGCTTGCACAAACTTACCCATTTCATTGAGGGTCCAAACTCGTACAATTTTCATATCCCACCCCCAGACACAAACCTGGGTGTCTATTTCTTCGTGTTTTGAATTTCCTTCGTAGGACCACCAGCCCCTCCCCTTTTATTCATTTTTATCCATTGAAAAAATATTCCCCACCATTCCACTCAACAGACTCCCTGGCATTGCAGCAAAGGGAGAAAACATGGCTGTAATGGTCACAGTGGCCATCCCAACCATAACACCCACCAGGATGTGTCAACTCCCATCATTCTGGCTAGTACAGTGGGAAGTAGAGTTGCCAGATCAGGATGATCCCAGGCCCTGAGATTTCAGGGACAAATTGAGAGTTTAGGATGGCCCTTTGTGATGCCACAAGACCCCTGTCATTAAGCACAACACATCACGCATCACTCCAAATTGCACAGACCTGGCCATTCAAATAAAAAGCACCAAGATTGACCCATGAGTAAAATATCTTTACACTCTTTTATAGAGTCATAGAATCATAGAGTTGGAAGAGACCACAGGGGCCATCCAGTCCAACCTCCTGCCACACAAGAACCCACCTCAAAGCAGTCCTGAGAAATGACCATCCAGCCTCTGCTTAAAAATCTCCAAAAGAGGAGACTCCACCACACTCCAAGGCAGCATATTCCACTGCCAAACAGTGATAACCGTCAGGAAGTTCTTCCTGAGGTTGAAGCAGAATCTCTTTTCCTGTAGTTGACTCCATTGCTCTTTGTCCTAGTTTCCGGAGCAGCGGAAGAAGAGCTTGCTCCATCTTCAACATGACATCCCTTGAAGGCAGCTGTCTCATAGAATCACAGAATTGGAAGGGTCCATAAGGACCATCTAGTCCAAACCCCTTCCATGCAGGAATACACAACTAAAGCATTCATGAGAAATAGCTGTCCAGTCACTGAAGGAGAGTCCAACACTCCTGAGGCACCCACTGTTGAACACCTCTTACAACTGAGAAGGTTCTCCTAACATTTGGACAGAATCTCTTCTCATGTAATTTTAATCCATTGGTTTGTGTTTCAGTCTCTGGAGCAGCAGAAATCCAGTTGGTTCCATCTTCTACAAGATGTCCCTCCATCTCCTTAAAGAAGGCTGAGATTCCTCACCCTCACCTTGAGGAATGGAGAGGTGGGGACAAGGAACCCCAGTGCAAACTCTCATTCAGCCAAAGGACCACATCTTCTTGACCACTTTCGCCACCTGCCTCTGTATTGTCCTCTCTCACTGGGAGCAGCCCTCCAATGTGTCAGACACAAAGGTCTTTCCCATCCTACCTGGTATCTCACTGCTTAAATAGAGATGGAAGAAATGGAAACAGGGACTTTCAGTAGGCAATGCATGGCCTCTATCACTGAGCTGTAGCTCCTCTGTTACGATACCCTACCACCCCTCTTATGAGATATGCAAGTGTCATAAACTTAGTAAACTACACTTGAACTTAGTAATGACCAGAGAACGTGATTGGGGTCTTGCTGGCTCTAGAATGCATTCAGGGTTCCACTGGCTGGAGATGTATTGAGAGTCATGAAAGTTCAAACAGGATTATGCAGAAAACTCAATGCTGATGGGTTTATGCTAATCTCTTCACTGCTTCAGGTTATTGGCCTTTTTGAATACAATGAAAGATGAACTGCCCAGATTGAGGAACACTTAGAGACCATCCTTCAATCTTAGCCTATAGAAATCTTCCCTATACTCTCTACCTGACAGAACATTAAGAGATGGCCATGAGTCCCATCAATGTTTTGTCATTCTGGAGTTAAAGCAATCAGCCCATTCTATACCCTTTTGTCAGTCTTGTGGGAAAGCCATTATGGCTTTGCAAATGCACCCCTTCAGGGTATGAAATAAGGTATAAAAACCCTAGCTTCACCCCAACCAATTGTCGTATGTAGAACATAGCATGCCCCAGACTGCAGTTCCTCCATGCTACCCTCAGATGCTGTCTGAGCTGCTCTGCTGCGACCTCTTTTCAAACTGGTAACTATCACCCTTTTCACCCCTAATCTCTCACTACACAACCTTTCTCACTTCACTTCTGATAGCCACATCTTAAGAGTGTCTGCCTCACTCTTTGCATCTGATGAAGCAGACTGAGGTCCCTTCCACATAATACAAATGTAGCACTGTGATTCCACTTTAATTGCCCTGGCCTATGGAATCCTGCCATTTTTAGCTTGGTGAGGCACTAAAGCTCTCTGGCTGAGAATGTTAAATACCCCTCCTTCGACTGCAAATCCCTGGATTCCACAGGCTGCAACCATGGCAGTTAAAGTGGAATCGTAGTGCTATACTTGTGTGATGAGAAAGAGCCGTGAATCTACAAAAGTTTATGCTACAAACTTTTTTTCGCTCAAAGGTGCTATAAGATCCTTTGCATAGCAAAGTAGACAAACACAGCTCTGTCTTCAAATGTGACATCCATAGAGGGCAGAGGTAAAAGCAAGTGAACAGATTTGCCCTATGAGGGAAGCTTAAGGAGCTAGGTATGTTTAGCCTGACAAAAAGAAGGTTAAGAGGAGACACGATAGCCAAGTTTAAATATTTGAAGGGATGTCATGTTGAAGATGAAGCAAGCTTGTTTTCTGCTGCTCCAGCAGCTAGGAACTTGGAGCAATGGATTCAAACTACAGGAAAAGAGATTTCACCTAAACATCAGGAGGAACTTCCTGACAGTCAGAGCTGTCCGGCAGCGGAACAGGCTGCCTCCATGGAATGTGGTGGAGTTACTTTCTTTGGAGGTTTTTAAGCAGAGGCTGGATGGCCATTTGCTGGGGGTGCTTTGAGCGTTTACTTCTGCGTGGCAGAATGGAGTTGGACTAGATGGCCATTGTGATCTCTTCCGACTCTATGCTTCTATGATTCTACGAGACCATAGAATGTTTTCCAGAGTTTCTGTTGAAAATTAATGAAATTACTTGTTCTATAATTTTGGTTTCACAGTTGCAGCATACCCTAGGCATTTGTCTATGAATTCTTAAACCTGTTGTTCTTTCTCTCTCTCTCTCTCTCCCTATCACACACACACACACACACATGGGGGGAAGTCTTGTACCATAAAACAGGCTCCCTCTGGCCTTGCTGCAACCTCCCACCTTTCGAAGCGATCGTTTGTCACGACCAATAGTGGCAGTCATTCTGCCTGTCCCCAAATAAGCCACCGTCTCCTTGATCTAACAGGGAGACACAATCGAGCTGACCCATCATAAATTCTTCAGACACAAGCACACACAGACACACACAACCCAACCTACCACACACACACACACACACACACACACCCCTCCACATACAGACAGCAGCAACTACCAGCCTCTTCTCCCAAACCTTGTTCCTTGCTCCTTTCAACCCCCATCAACCTCCCATGTACCTGCCTCTCTCCTTGGATAAGCAGGTAATCATCGACTGCCACCGAAAGGTGACCCATTAACGTGATGGATTTGGTGGGAGAAACAAATGAAGTGAGACCTCGGTATTGCTGTCCTTCCCGCACCTTGGCCTTTAGTTCTGTCATATCAATATCCTCCCAGGGCCTCATTACATGCCGGCACGGCACACTGACAGGAGGGTCCAGGGTCATCCCCATGTGTTTGGCAATCTCAGAGACATCGTGGTTAAATTTCTCACCCTCAGGAGCGCACGGGTAAACAATATACTTGCAGCCCTGAGAAAGGAAGAAGAGGAGAAGAAGTGGAAGTAGACCTTAAAAGGTTCATTCTCTCTTTCTCTCTGAAGACGTTACTGGTCGACTCAAAGAAAGAAGTGACCCACCTGGACAGAGACCGAAGTATCCAAGAATCATACACTTGGAATGACCTGCAATGGCCTTCCAGTCCAACCCCTGCCACACAGAAATACAGAACTAAAGCAGTCCTGAAAGATGACCATCTATCCTCCGCTGAAAGATCCCCAAAGAAGGAAAATCCCCTGAGGCAGTCTATTCCGTTGTCCAACAGCTGTTAAAGTCAAGACATTGGCTGGAATTCACCTTTGCAGTTAACTAAGGCATAACCTAGAGTTATCCTTTTGTGACTGATTCATATCCATGATGCCTATGTGTTCAACAGTATAGAGAATAAGCTGGCACTGGAAAAGTCCCCCAGTCCTGACTTACCAGGCAGCAGCCACTGTAAGCAACAGAGATCTGTTCTCCTGTTGATCAGGACACAGTAAGTTGACTTTTCCATGACTCTTCTTCTGCCAAGGATCTCTGGAGTATTTGTCAAAAGTAGGATCTCTGTAAGAATTCATCCTTCCACCAAAGATCACCTGCAGGAGGGATGTGGAAACATCAATCATCTGTGTCCCAAATACTAGGAGAACAGATTCTTATCACTTGCAGCAGCTGATGCCCAATAAGTCAAGACTGGTGAGGGCTGGGCCAAGAGATGCAATTTAGTTAAGTATACTTAACTAAGTAGCTGATCTAGAATCTCAGCCATTCTTCCTAATGTTTGAGTAGAATCTCTTTTCTTGTCATTTGAATCCATACGTCCTACCCATGCACACATGTGTGTTGACAGCACAATATTGGAGACCATCAGGCTTTGAAGGCCGTGCCATGGAACTCTTTGCATGAAGAATGGCAACCTGGAGCCAGGAATCTGAAGCCAAGATCTGCCCGGAATCAGGAAAAACAATCACTGACCTGTCAAAGTCTGCCCTGAAAAGTAAGTCTGGATGAAAACAGCCAGCAGAGAGCCTAAATGGGCAGGGCCATTCTCTTCACTGAGAAATGCACAGCTTGTAGCAGTTCCCCATCGGAGATACACAGAGCCGGAGACTTCCAGTTCCAGATCCAACAGCTCCTGACAAAGGCACCGGGGAAGATCTCGGGCCAAGCCAAGATAGGCACACTTAGGGCAAGATCCTGCTTCAGGTTCGCGTAACATCAGTCTTTTCATACAATCCTGGGGTTTGCAGTTTAAGGAGGAGCCTCAAACCCCAGGATTCCATAGGATGTTGAAAGTGGAATAATAGCACTAGAACAGTCTAGTGCGGAAATGGCCCTAGTCTCTGGAGCAGCCAAAAAACATAGTTGCTCCTGCATCACCACCTCACTGAGACAGGAGTCTCCAGCCACTGCTGACCAGCTGGTATCTTTTGAGATGGTATTTTTTGATGACCAGTTTGGACCGTGTGACATTTGTGTATTTTCATCTTCTTTTTATGAAGATGCAGCTAGAGATCTTTTTTGTGCATCTGCCGCAGAACTATTTTTGCCAATAAGTATGTAAATCCTCCGCAAATGTATGCTAATTACTCCTTTTAATTACAATGTAAATAAGTAATTATGGGATAATTTTCAAGTGTTTACACGGGGGCCCGTGTGATTTAAAAGCTTAACTTGTAGGATGTATTTTTAATTTTTTTAAAAAAAAAAACTATACATTTATCTGTAATTATAGCACGATTTAGATGTCATGGCCAAAACACAATTACCATCCACTTGGTGAGAGATAAATAGTTGAGAAATCCCACAGTGATTACTGAATAATAATAAAGTTATTACACATGTATTCCAACTTTACACTCCAAAGCTACAGCATTGCTCTCATAATGAAAACGAGCACACGAACAAACTGGCAAATTTTTGCAATCTGTTTTTTTCAGAAAATGGGAAAAAGCTTTGTGAGGCTGTGCTTCTTCCTAGAGCTGGAGCACCTGAAGATGGAAGTGCTGGGATTTTGCAATGCGCTGTACATGGGGTTACCTCTGTACCAAGTTCGGAAACTTCACTTGGGCCATTCCCGCACGAGGCGAGGGAATCGCTCCGTGCCGGTACTTACCGGATCTTCTGGGCACGGACCAACGCGGATTGTCCCTTAAACCCTTCCGCAGGGCTCCTCGTCTCGTCCAGGGTGAATCGGAGCAGTGCGAGGTCTTAGATCTGCGCTGCTCCAGCTTCCAAAATGGCGGCTTCCGGTTGGTCATGGGTTCCGACCAACCTCGAAGCTCGCCACGCCTAAAGCCCACCCTCCGCAGAGCACAGGCTTGCATTGGTGCGAGCCTGCGAATCTGCACCAGGGAGCAGGTACGCAATGGCGCGCTCCGAAAAATTAAAGAACGATTTTCTACTGTTCTTTAAAAAGCAAGCCGGAGGACCAGTTGGGGGCGTTTCGGAGCAGACTGAGGTGCGGATCTGAGGTAAGTAGTCCGGACCTAGTCCGCTCCAAGGTGCAGACGACCTCTGTGAGAGCACGCACTGTGCCGTTTTAATTCCCTCATGCAGAAATGGCCGGTTCAAAACAGGGCAGCCGGATCGGTTAATGCTGTATCTTGGAGTGAGCAAACTACGACAATATTAATGTCACTCCACTGGCTGCCAATTTGTTTCCAGGCAAAGCACAAAGCATTGGTTATTACTTTTAAAACACTACATGGTTTGGGCACAGGTTACCTCCTGCATCGCCTCCTCCTGTATAATCTGCCCCCCACACACAGGTCCTCTGAGGACATTTACTTCAACCGGCCAGGACTAGACTGGCAACGGTCGCTCAGAGCACTTTTTTCTTCAGCCACCCCTAGACTGTGGAATGACCTGCCAGAAGATATTTGACAGCTGGATGCACTGTCTGAACTTAAAACAGCATTAAAGACCAGTCTCTACCTGCAGGCCTATCCTGCTGATTTTAAGTTGTGAATTTTAACAATGAATTTTAAATATGTATTGTCTGTTTTCAGGTATTTGTATTTTTTTTTAAGATGATATGCTTTTTAACTATTGCTTTAATTGACGTCTTTAATCATCATATGTCAATCTATTGTTGTCCCCTGACTCAATCTATGGGGGAGGCAGGTAAGATGATTTATTTTTATCATCATCGTCATCATGATGTATTTACAATAGCCAAGATCCTACATCACAGTCTACGTTGAGTAACATTACAAATCTGTAGTTACCTTGCAAAAATGCAATGCAATGAAATTCAATGCAATTCAAAAATGCGGTTCACTCACCCAGTTAGTGAACTGTGATGATGTGTATCTGAGCACTGGAAAGAGTGCTCCAATGCACATCAAACACTTCTGACATGCATGGGGTGCTTCTATCATGCACTGACACTTCCTAGCCAGTGTCCGGACTTGCACCGAGGAGCATCCAGACGCCCACTGGGCCAAGATACATCTCTCCACCAGTGCACAACAGATTCCCATAGGTTGTAACGTGAATATGGATGTGGTGAAAACCACTCAGTTCGAACTTGCACACACGTAAGATCATTTACAAAGACAGAAGTCCAAAGCAGAATGCCATCCTCCATGGACAGACTACCTTTCCGCCAATGTACTCAAGGTGGCTTGTGATATAATAATAACAGCTTCTAATCAAATAGGCAGGATACCAAATGGTATAAAGCGGTGAGGACCAGAGAAGAACATAAAGCTGTGTCTATGAAAAGAAAGAAACCTCTATTTAAAGACCTCCAAAGATGGACACCTGCCAAAGCAGTCTATTCCACTATCAAACAGTTCTTACAGTCAATAGGTTCTTCCTAATGTTTAGGTGGAATCTCTTTTTGTTGTAATTTGAATCCCTTGGTTCATGTCCTTGTCTCTGGAGCAGTAGAAAACAAACTGGCACCACTTTCTTTCCGACATCTCTTCAGAAATTTAAATATAGTTATCTTGTCACATCTCAGTCTTCTCTTCTCCAAGCTAAATTTATCAACTACCTACATCATTCATCAGAAGGCTTGGTTTCCAGACATTTTATCATCTTGATCCCCATTTTCTGGACATCTTCCAGCTTGTCAATATCCTTCCTGAACTGTGGTGCCCAGAACTGGACACAGGCTTCCAGATGAGGTCTTATCAAAGCCGAATAAAGTGGCACTGCTCCTTCCCTTGATCTGGACACTATCCTTCTGTTGATGCAACCCAGAATTGCAATGGCTATTTTGGCAGCTGCTGCGTGTCGACTCACGTTTAGTCTGTGGTCTATTAAGACCCCTAGATTCTTCCCAGAGTTAGCATGTTCAAGCCACAAGTCATCCACTCTAAATCTGAGCATTTCATGTTTTCTGCTGAGACGTTTGTTGTTGTTAACTGCTGTCCAGTCAATTTCAGCTTGTGGTGACCCCACGGATGAGAAACCTCTAAGTCACCTTATCCCCCTCTGGCCTGCTCAGGTCTTGGAGATTCAGACCTGTGGCTTCCCTGCATGAATCTATCCACCTTCTTCTTTTCCTCCTGCCTTCCGCCTTACGGAGCATTACGGTCTTTTCTAGCGAGTCATGTCTTCCCACGACGTGGCCAAACTACGACAGCCTCAGTTTGATCATCTTGGCTCCTAGGGAGAGTTCAGATTTGCGCTAGGACCCATTTATTGGTCTTTTTAGCGGTCAAGGGTATCTGTAGAACTCTTCCCCAGCACCACATTTAGCACCTCACATTTATCCCAGTCAAAATTCAATTTGTTAGTTTTGGACCGGCTCTCCAACTTGCCCAGGTCGTTTGGAATTCTGGTGTCCTCCGGGGTATTTGCTATTCACCAGTGGTACAGCTTGGCACGAGTGGGGTAGGGATGGGGGGGCAGAGGTGGGGGGTGGAGCTATGGCGCACATGGGCACACATGGGTGTGGCTACAGGGCACAGGGAGGAGCTACAGTGCATGGGGGCGGGGCTATGGTGGGCAGTGGGAGCTATGGCATGCGTGGGCATGACTACAGCATGTGGTGGAGGAGCTATGATGTGTGGGGGCAGGACTACAGCATGTGAGGAGGCAGGCAAGGAGCGGCAGCACCCCCAAAAAAATGCCCCCCGCGGCACACCACTCCCCTCACCCTCCGTCTCTACGTGACTGCTACTCACCTATCCCCATTAGGTTTCACGTGCATGTTCAATCATCTGTGATGAAGAAAGGCAAGCCTGAACCATTCTCGACTGGTCTCAGCCAGAGCCACTGAACGGACTGTTGAATGGCAAGCGAACGCATAGGCTAGCCCTATCGATTCACTGAACCTACCCTAATTCAGCCTAAGAGCAGCATTCAGGCTTCTGTGTACCCAACGTCTTGCCTGAGTATAAAAATCACTTCTTGTCAAGACTGGCCCACACAGGTAATATTCTTTCATTGATCCCCTCGCATTTCTCTTCGGCTTCATTCCCCCTGGAAGTCGTGGTGAAGGACAGTGCAAGCGGCCACATATCAGCAACATAATCTCACAGCGCTTTAATGCCACCCTGGGCCCTGCGTTCCCCACCCACCTTTAATAACCCTCTCCGCCGGTTCTTTAGAACGTTCAAGATTATGTCGGCCGCTTACATCTTTCCTGAAAAGGCCAGCCACGTTAATGAGTGCTGCTGGGCCGATCCTGGTAGACCAAGATTCGTCTGTCCACAACGCGTTCTATATTCAGACTCTTCTTCTGTTCATTCTCTCTCGCACACGCATGCACACTCACGTCCTAAAGATAGCAGTTGCGTAGGCCATTTACAATCAGGAAGATACAGGGAAAGGGAGCCAGGGTGGAAATCTATATATGGATTTTGTATTCCAGCTCCTGCAATTCTCTGTGAGGGCCACAGGTGTTCCTTGCCTGAAAACCCACTATTAATTGTGTTTGTGCAATAATATAGATTCAGCAAGAAGACAGGGGGTGGCTTGGCCAAGGGGCTATATACAAATGCAGAGAAAAGGGCTGTTCCTTGCTATTAGAGACAAGTAAGGTGGCCAGGCTGAAAACTGGAGAGGGCTTCTGTCCTTTGAACCGTTGTCGTCCTGAAGTGTAACGATATATCATTTAATGTTGCAGTTGGGATTGTCCATGCCATCATTTTTCCAATTTTTATGTACGGCCATGAAAGCAGGACAGTGAAGAGAGCTGACAGAAAGAAAAATCAACTCATTTCTTAGAAACATAGAGTTGGAAGAGACCACAGGGGTCATCCAGTCCAACCCCCTGCTATGCAAGAACACCCATCAAAGCATTTCCAACGGATGGCCATCCAGCCTCTGCTTAAAAACCTCCAAAGAAGGGGACTCCACCACACTCCCAGGCAGCATCTTCCACTGCCAGACAGCTCTGTTCTGCCTGAGGTCCAGGTGGAATCTCCTTTCCTGCAGCTTGAATCCATTGCTCCTTGTCCTAGCCTCCAGGCTAGATTCCACTGCCAAAGAGCTCTGACCGTCAAGAAGTTCCTCCTGAGGTTCTGGTGGAATCTCTTTTCCTGTAGTTTGAATCCATTGCTCCTCATCCTAGTTTCTGGAGCAGTGGAAAACAAGCCCGCTCCCTCCTCAATACGGCATGCTTTCAAATATTTCAAATGTGGCTATCATGTCCCCTCCCAACCTTCTCTTGTGCAGGCTAAACACGCCCAACTCCCTAAGCTGCTCCTTATAGGGCTTCATGGCTTCCAGATCCAAAGCCCTAGTTACGCCACTGTTAAAGAACTCCTGAACATCACAGAGCTAGACACGCAAAGATGGAGAGACGTCATCTTAAAGAGAGGCACCCACAAAAGCACTTCCTTGAAGCTGGCAAGCACCCTGAAATAACCTCTCTCAGAACATTCTGCTAAATCAGGAGAACAGGCTGTGTGGACACAGACCAAGCAATGCAGCTGTGCAACTCCACCCTCTTTCCCTTCCCACCAAAAAAAAAAAAATTACTTTGGCAAGAAATCGGGGTGTAATATTGCTTTAGGAAGTAAGATAATTTTGCTCTAAAATAACGTACAGATGTGGGAATGAAATTAGAATCCCAGCTCTTCGTGGGGAATGTCTGCAGTTATTGCCTTGAAGTTCAGCTGGCATTTCTTAATTATTATTTTTTTTCCTACAAAAAAACCAACACCCGACTACATTTTTGTTTTATGCAAAATCTGCTCAGTTCAGCTGGATAGACGCCATCGTCAGAGATTCATAAAGGGTCGCTCGGCATAAATCACGCATATAACGGCCTCCCTTCCAAAGTGTTTTAGTTAATAAACATGCATAAAACTAAATAGAAAAATCAATGTTTTGCTAATATTGTGCCATTTTTAGGCGCTCCTCTCTCCCTTGCAAATTTACAGCTACTTCTCAGCGGTCTGGAGGCAAACACGCTCTGTGTTTTTGGTGTTTTTTTCTTTTTTTCTTTTTTGGAATGCAAAGGAGGAAATATTTGTGTTGTTGCAAAGTGAAGTTCATTAACAGGGTTATTAATTATGAACTGCATGGATTCAGAATGTTCATTTATAATTCAGTTTAAAAACAGAATCCCTTAATGTTTCCAAGCGGATTCTCCGAGCAGCGACTCAGACAGTGCAATTCAATACACACCTTCTCAGAAAGCAAATCCCACTGAGTCCAAAGGGCTTACTTCTCGGTAGCTATAGGTCAGAAGCCTAAGGAACCCCATAGCACATACAGGGACCCATTGCTCACAGACCCAGTTAAAGAGGGACCAGGTTATGGGGAAGACAGAAAAATGAGGAAGGAGTTGCTAGGCAACCAATACTTCCATTCTTTACGTCTTCCGGATTATCTGGGTGTCCATTGGAACCAACGTTATGCAGAGATGCTAGCTCCTTCAGTCTTTTCTCTATTTTCTCTGGATCCAGGGCCAAAATGAAGAGCTGGGGTTCAAAGTAGCTTTGAGGATTTTGTGCACAAGTGTACCTCTTTCTGGGTTCTGTGGGGCCAACCATAAATGCATATTGCAAACACTATCACACTTCAATCATAGAATTGGAAGAGACGCCAAGGGCCATCCAGTCCAACCCCCTACCATGCAGGAACACACGTCAAAGCACTCCTGACAGATGGGCATCCAGCCTTTGCTTAAAAACCTCCAAAGGAGGAGACTCCACCACACTCCACTGAGGCAGCAGATTCCACTGCCAGACAGCTCTGACTGTCAGGAAGTTCTTCCTGAGGTTCAGGTGGAATCTCCTTTCCTGCAGCTTGAATCCATTGCTCCTTGTCCTAGTCCCTGGAGGAGCAGAGAACAAGTCCGCTCCCTTCTCAACATGACATTCCTTCAAATATTTAAACATGGCTATCCTCTCCCCTCTTAACCGTCTCTTCTGCAGACTAAACATACCCAGCTCCCTAAGATGCTCCTTGTAGGGCATGGCTTCCAGACCCTTCACCATTTTGGTGGCCCTCCTCTGGCCTAGTTTCAGCTTGTCAATATCCATCTTGAAATGAGGTGCCCAGAACTGGACACAGTATTCCAGATGAGGTCTAACCAAAGCAGAATAGAGTGATACCATTACCTCCCTCGATCTAGACACCATACTCCTATTGATCAACCAAGAATAGCGTTTGCTTTCTTGGCTGCCGCATCACACTGCTGACTCATGTTCAGCTACCAAGACTCCTAGATGCCTTTCACATGTACTGCTATCCAGCCACGCATCCCCCATCCCATATTTGTGCATTCCATTTTTCCTGCCTAAGTGTAGGACCTTACATTTGTCTTTGTTGAAATTCATTTTGTTAGCTTTGGCCCAACTCTCTGTCAAATCTGTCAAGGTCGTTTTGAAATTTGATCCTGTCCTCTAGAGTATTAGCAACCCCTCCCAATTGGGTGTCATCTGAAAATTTGATCAGCATGCCCTCCAAGTCATTGATGAAGATGTTGAATAGCACACTTCAAGTCCCAATATGTGTTTTTAGCAACGATATAACAAATTGGGGCTGGAATTCACAATCACAGTTACAAATGCATAAACCAGAGTTGGACATTCATAACCGACTCATAGTCACAATCCTCACATATTCACACTGGCATAGGGAATACATAGGGATCATACCAGACCCCCAGTCCTAACTTGCAACAGGATAGGGGTGCAGAAAATTGGCATTACCACTCCTCTCTCCAAGCATCTCCAATGGGAGAAGGAATCGTGACAGGGATCCTGCTCCTGATTGGCTGAGGGGACATCACTGGAGGGACAAAGGTAGGAGCACCAGTTTGCTGCATTCTGATTGGTAGGAGAACAGAACCCCATCGCTCACAGTGGCTCCCGCCTGGTAAGTCAGGACTGAGGGGAAGAGGTCAGGTTGTGTAGAATCGTAGAATCACAGAGCTGGAAGAGACCCCAGGGGCCATCCAGTCCAACCCCCTGCTATGCAGGAAAAAACACTCAAAGCACTCCCAACAGACAGCCACACAGCCTCTGCTTAAAAACCTCCAAAGAAGGAGACCCCACCACCCTCCATGGAGGCAGCATATTCCACTGCCGGACAGCTCTGACCATCAGGAAGTTCTTCCTGATGTTTAGGTGGAATCTCTTTTTCTGTAGTTTGACTCCATTGCTCCTCGTCCTACATCTCTGGAGCAGCAGAAAACAAGCTTGCTCCATCTTCAACGTGACATCTCTTCACATTTTTAAACATGGTTATCATGTCTCCTCTTAACCTTCTCTTTTGCAGACTAAACATCCCCAGCTCCCTAAGCCTCTCCTCAGAGGGCATGGCTTCCAGACCCTTCACCATTTAGGTCGCCCTCCCCTGGACACGTTCCAGCTTGTGGATATCCTTCTCAAATTGAAGTGCCCAGAATTGGACACAGTATTCCAAATGAGGCCTAACTAATACAGAATAGAGTGGTACCATTACCTCCCTTGATCTAGACACCATACTCCTATTGATGCAGCCTAGAATCGTATTGGATTTTTTAGCTGCTGCATCAGACTGTTGACACACGTTCAGCTTGTGGTCCACTAAGATCCCTAGATCTCTTTCACACGTACTGTTTTCAAGCCAGCTATCACCCATCCTAGATGTAGCTGCTCTAGAATACCAGCCTACATATTAAATTGAACGTACATACACTATCCCCAAAATTCCATATATCCAATGAGGCACCAGTGTAGGTCTAGATTTCAAATCTTTTCTGCTTGTGCTTTTCAGGAGTATTGCAACATTTGGCTGCGGCCTTAAAGCCCTAAATAAAGGATACAAAATGCATGCAAACGCAAGATAAACATTTCATTATGAAGAAATGACCCTTTTGTTCTCTCCTAAATATATAAGTAAAAACCCCAATACCTTATTCTGCTTGCAAAAGGCCTGCTCCTTAGCTATGAGAACTTCAGCTCCTCTCCCCTTTTTCTGAACTGAACTAGTAAGTATAGCCCTTAGGGAGGAATTTCCCCTCCCATTGAGGCAAACCGATAAATCGTAAAGGTTGTGATTTGCCATCAAGTCAATTTTGACTTATGCTGACCTCCAAGACGTTGGTTGCCAATTGTCCTGCTTAGGTTTCACAAATTCATGGCTGTGGCTTCCTGGATTGAACCCCTACACTGAGGCTATTTCCACACTACACCATTATAGTGCTATTACTCCACATTCAACATCCTGTGAAATTCTGGGGTTTGCAGTTTGCTGAGGTCTAAGAGCTCTCTGGCTGAGAATTCTAAATGCCCTTCTCTAAACTACAAACCCCAGGATTCCATAGGAGGTTGAAAGTGGAATAATAGTGCTATAACTGTGCAGTGTGGAAACGGCCTCGAATCTAGAAGCGGGTAATTGTAGAAACTCATGGGAACATTTATAGCAGTATATCAAAGTCTAAAATAGACTCAAGGGGCTAAAGGCCCTAAAAGTTTCAAGGTTCACCTGATCTTGGAAGCTAAGCAGAGTCAGCCCTGGCTAATACTTGGGTGAGAGACCACCAAAGCATCCCAGGTGCTGTAGGCTATATTTCAGAGGAAAGAACTGGCAAAACTACCCAAGAAAGCCTACAAAATTCATAACTCAACAGGCAACTTGAAAGCACCTACACACACACTCACACATACAGACTCAGACTAGAGAGAATGGCTGGCATTCTACTGGGGACTCGCATCTTCATAAATGGCCCTCTGTTAATGCAAAACTGAATTGAGCAGTTTTGCAATGTCCATGTTCACTTCAGGGCGGCCGTGACATTACAACATGCAGGTGTCCCTGTATGTTTTATGTGCCATGGGTTGATGGGCATCAGAAGCACCTCGGGTGCATCAGAGCACTCTTCCCAGTGTCTTGATGCACATTTTTGCAAAGTCACTAACGGAATTCCATTGCGTTTCTGCAATGTGGCTACAAATTCGGAAAATTACACAACATAGCCCGTGGGGTAAGATCTCAGCCAATGCACAGGGGAGGAGGGTAGAACAAACATGGACAAGAGGCACAGACCTGAAGCCATTTCTGCACTACACTGTTGTAGCGCTGTTATTCCACTTTCAACATCCTGCGGAATTCCGGGATTTGTAGTTTACTGAGACCAAAGAGCTCTCTGGCCGAGAATTCTAAAGGCCTCTCCCTCAACTGCAAGGCCCCTAGGATGTTGAAAGTGGAATGATAGCACTATAACAGTCTAGTGTGGAAAGGGCCTTAGTTAAAATGGGATAGCCAGCCCCTAATGCTGCAGTTATGTGTAAAAAACATCCAAAAACCCTAATCAGGGAAGAAAGAAACGATGGTAAGCGGTGGAAATTTCTTTTCTTCTCCCCCCCGCCCTCGTTGACTTTCTAAACCACACACGGTGCTCAGAGCCACGTGGAAAAAAAAAATCTTTCTCATTAACACCTAAGGCTCAGGGGAAATGTTGCAGGCGACCAGCTTATTGCTATAACCCCAAACCCTTTAGGACCTTGTGACTTTCGAAAGGAAGCCGAGTAATGACCTGGAAAGATTGTCCTCTGGGTTTGACGCTTGTAATGATTTAGCAGCCGGCCTTCTTCTTTCCCTTTATTTCATTATATTTATTATTACTATATATTATTTATCAGTGCCATTACTATTATTATTATCACCATTATAATAAATATTATTACTGTCCTCATCATCAGAAAAACCATTCAAGAAGAGACACCCTTCTCAACTTTGCTTGCTCTTACCAAAATGACCCTCTGCTGCTAAAAACCATCCCCACCCCCATTTATTTTTAAAATGGGGGGGGACCTTGTACACACAGACAAAAACAGCCTCTCCGTGTCATCTCCCAGGCCTGGCTGCCCCTGGAGGCAGTCTAATAAACTCAGACAGGATCTGATATGGATGGGTCATAATGAAAAATAAATTTGCAAAAAAACAGTCTGATACGAGTTAATCCATAAAGTATTTCATTACTTCATTTTCTCCGCATTGAATCTATCATGCCGGCGTCCTGGCCGCCTCCCCTCTGGCAGCCCGTTTTTAATTACTTTTAATTTAAATGTAGGCACCCACAGCTTGGATTGGGTTTGACACCGGTACATTGGAAATTTCTTTTCTTTCAAAAAAAAAGAGGGGGGGACTTTGGGGGCTTGCTGCTTAGGAAAGATTCTGCTGGATGCAGCAATTCACACGATTTGATATCACAGTTGCCGCTTGCTCTCCCAAAATTCGTCCTTGCATGTCAAAGGCCATTTCCGCACTAGACCGTTATAGTGCTATTATTCCACTTTCAACATCCTATGGAATCCTGGGGTCTGCAGTATAGGGAGGGACCGCAAATGAAAGAAGGAAGGAAGGAAGGAAGGAAGGAAGGAAGGAAGGAAGGAGGGAGGGAGGGAAGGAGGGAGGGAGGGAAGGAAGGAAGGGAGGGAGGGAGGGAGGGAGGGAGGGAAGGAAGGAAGGAAGGAAGGAAAGCACTTCTGCTCACCCATTAGAAGCCTGCTTTCAAAGAAATTTCTTAGTTTGCCTATGATAGGAAAGCAGAAAGAGGGCCAGCCTAGCTTCCCATGGACATCGAGTCAGAATGCACAACATCTGCGTGTAGACGTAAAGGGAATCACAGAGATAAAAAGTCTGAGAACTACCCTCTGAGTCTATTGCCTCCAGCTGAATATGGTGCGGAGCAAAGCCAACGGTGAGTCCTCCTGGTGCTACGATGGGCTGTGAGGGAAGCTAACTTAGGCCATTTCTGCACCAGACTGTTGTAGTGCTATTATTGCGCTTTCAACATCCCATGGCAGGGCTTTCCAAACAGTGCGCCACACCACAGTAGTGTGTCCCTTGAAGCGTGTAGGTGCATCGCCTACAATCTTGGAAATGTATGTTATTACTTATAAATCGTATATTTTAAAAGATATATAAAAGGTTTTCATGAGATACGTTGTGTCCCCATACATTTAGTTATTACAGTTTATGTTACGTGTCTGTATCTCTTATAAGGGGTTAGTTTAACCTCCGGTTTGCTAGTAAAACTGAATGACTGTGTCACAAAATGATGCATGTCCAAAAAGTGTCTCACCAACATGAAAAGTTTGGAAAGCTGTGATCTATGGAATCCTGGGGTTTCCAGTTTAGGCAGGATTCCCATGCAATCCTGCAAACCCCAGGATTCCATGGGATGTTGAAAGTGGAATAATAGCACTATAACAGTCTAGTGCGGAAATGACCTTAGTAAACACACCGACTCCCCGCCCCACAAAGCATTTCGACACTGCCACAACAAGGGAGTTAAGCCTTGCTAATAGTAGCCAGCTGCTTCTCTACAAGGAGAATGGGAGATTTGAACACAATTGTCTCTCGGCTGGAGCTGGGCCCACCAAAAATGGGAGAATCTGCCCTTTTTTCTCCCACAAAAACTAGGGACTCCGGGCCAAACCCTGAGATCTGGTAACCCTCCCGAGCCAACACCGTCATCCAATAACACAGGCTTTAGTTCTGTTCCCTTGGGGTGACTCTTTCATTGTTTGGAAGAGGCAGGATTAGCCTTCTCATTGAGGAAGCGGCCTGCGTTGGCAGCCGTATTACTACATGATGCAAAAGTGACCATTAAGGACGCTTGACGGAGGCTTCGCTCGTCTGGAGCCGGGACAAAGCACAGCAACTGCCCCCAGGCTGCCTAATGAAATCTGAAACCATCACACTCATGTGTCAGAAGGGTATAGTATTTTTTTTTCCTAAGCACTCTAATAAACATAATCATCCCAAATATTTCTCTGGTTTCTTACTGGGGGAGGGGGCGGAAGGAGGAGGCTGAAGAAAGACAAGAACTGACATTTATCCTGCGTGAGGCCTCTTAATTACATTTCCTGCTCATCTCCTTGCCTGCCTGCCACTCTTCCTTATCACGGCCAAGGAGGACGCGCCTGCCTCCAGTATGCACGATAACCCGCATTCTTTTAACGCCGTCCCTGAGCGGTACAAGCGCCGCAGCCGGCAACCCGAGAAAAAGCAAGAAGCTTAGGCCACAGCCTGGACCGTTTCGCTGCCATGGAGCTATCCTCAGTGCCATCTCCGTGGTACTTCCGTACAAAATATAGTCCTTCCTCCACATTTGCAAGGGTTCAGGGCATAGAACCGAGTGACGTGGACTCAAGTCGATAAACTCGGGCTCAAGTCGGACTTAAGTCGCTCCAGCGACTCGACTTGGACTTGACTCGGCCATAAATAATGCACCGACTTGATTCAACTCGAGACTTGTATATTCTTAATGACTGACTCGATGGCCTTCATTCAGTAACACAACGCATTCATCTGGAAACCTTACGACTTTGAACAATGCCTCCGTCTCGTTTTGCCCAGTGGTTGTGTGACAATCTGACTCAAGTCCAAAGTGTGGGTGCATTTCTCAGCGGGAAACAGCAAATGGGTTAGGCGAGGAGCTTGAGGCACGGTCGAGGTCTTCTCTGCAACCTGTCCCCGCTGCATATCGGGGGAGCCCCCAAAAACATTTCCTAGGAGCAGCCAACAAGACTCACCCACAGAGTGCAGGGTGCATTTCTCAGAGGGGAACAGCAAATGTGTCAGGCAACGGGCTTGAGAAGGAAGGATCTTTCCTTCTAAAGCTTTTGAAGCTTCAGTAATGGGGAGTAAAATAGGACCCTATTCCCCGCTTCCGGAGCAGCAGATGGCAAAATTGCAGACGTGGAGAGCCGACTCCCCTTAAATTGTTAAAACCGAATCTATTTCTCTCTATCCAAGAATTCTGGAATGTAGGCTGGGGTATAAAGTTGGATCCTAGACTTGAGACTTGACTTGAAAGTATCTTCAAGGACTTAAGACTTGACTTGAGACTTGAACATGTAGGCTTGAGACTTGGAGTAAAAAAACTGATAGAACCCTCGTGAAAGTGGAAAAATTGCAAATGACTCCCCCATGTGCTCCCTCTCCAATTCCCTGCTGGGGTTCCCTCCCTTCCTATTCCCATACAAAATGGAGGGGAATGGAGGGGGTTCCTAAGAGCCTTTCTTTCATTCTCCAGCGTTCCCCCCCCTTCCCATGCATTTTGCCCCAGCACAGAGAAAGTGGATGGGAGGGAGAGGGGAAAATACTGGAGGAGGAAAGGAAGGCTGTTTGGAGCCCTGCCTCACCCTATTCCCTTCCATTTTGCCTCAGCGCAAGATCTCCGCATGGGGGCAAAATGCATCAGAAGGCAGAGAGGAGGAGAATTGGAGGGGGAAGCACGGACACTTGCAAATAATCAAATTCGCAAGTTTCAAATCTGCAGTTTGCGCTCCACTGATCCATCCGGGGGAGAGGAGGGGATAGAATCTTGCCCTTCCCAGCAGGTTCAGGCAAAAGCAAACCACTGCAACCTCTCCTAGTTTGTGTGTTCTTTATTAATAACTTTTGCCACCTTGACTGCATTCTGATATTGCCTGGTTTCTTCCAGTTTTCAACTGCGAACTGTTCGAGGGTATGGAAATGACAGCCAGCTGTTTTCACATAATCAAGACTCTCCAATCTGTGAAGACTTCCAGCGTCTGCGCTGGGACAGTGAGAGAAGAAAAGCCAGAAACTTCTATTCAGGGGTTTTAAAACTCAATAAAATCAACATGCAATGGTAGGGGGACACCATCAGGAACTTAGCCCAAGGTGCTCTGCTAAATCCCTATTTACATACTCTCTAATGTAGCGTTCCACAGATGACAACAGATTTGGGTTGTGAGAGTGAAAACTGGAGAAGGTTCCTATACCTTCTATGAGCCATTTCCGCACTAGACTGTTTTAGGGTTATGATTCCACTTTCAACATCCTATGGAATCCTGGGGTTTGCAGTTCAGGGAGGGGCCGGGCGGCCCCTCCCTGAACTGCAAACCCCAGGATTCCATAGGATGTTGAAAGTGGAATCATAGCGCTAAACAGTCTAGTGCAGAAATGGCCATGGATGAGTAGAACAGAGAATTTCCACAGATGGTGCTTGCCACGTAACCTATTAATGCAACAATTGATTCAATACATCTACTTATTTATTTATTTGCTTATTTTAACACAAAATAACATAAACACAAACCGCCATATTTAGCATGAACTGCAATTCAAACACAGTACTTCACAGTTCAGGGCTTATTCTGGAACCAGCTTACTTTTGGGTTCTGAAAAACGGATTCTTAAAAAAAAAAAACCTAAACAATATGGTATCCTAATTAAAGGGCAAACGATGGCTAATGCAAATTGCCAAATTCACATGGGTTTAAAAAAAATAATAAAGCAATTGAAGACTTGTTTAAAGATTGGAAACCATTTATGGACCTTTTGAGCAATACGAAATCTAATGATACAGTAGTCTGTAGCTATGCTTACGAGTAATCTTACTGAATCTATGATGGTAGATTAACATTATTTTTCTTTACTCTTTTTCATTACAGACTTATAGATCTACACTTTTCCAGCATGCCAGGGTAGCTGGTGAGGCAGGCTAGTCTGCGTCCTCTCTGTTTTGTTCATCACGCATGTTCAGTAAGTGATCCTAAAGGCAGGCATGTACCTTGCCCATTGGGCATAAGCACACACGCAGCTGCAGTAGGATCTCCTGGAGCAGAATCTCAGGCCCTTTTTGCACAGGATTTGCCATGTGAAAGGGCCCCTCGAGCATTGCGCGAATGTGAGGACACACTCACAATCGTGCAACGCTCCAGGGGCTGGCAGGTGCCAACCGCACACTTTTTCATTTTCGGCTGTGAGTCAAAAATGGTGCGTAATCACGCATCACTCTGGGGTCCTGAGCGCACTTGCCATGTGTGCGGAGCTCCGGAGCCACGGCATTCATGCTTCCTGCCCCAGCAGAGGCTGGGAAACTCCCAGGCTGCACTGTAGAAGGAAGAGGCAGGGCTCTCGCGCGAGCAGGCGGCAGCCGTGGAGCTGAAGGAACCGGGACACGAGAGCCTCTCACTAGAGGCTGCTCGCGCGATCCGCACACCCCAGCTCCTTGAAAACATGCATTGCAGAAAGGGCCTCAGTCTTTCCCCAGCCTCAAGCTTTATTCCATTGTTTACTCTAGATGCACCACTGCAACCCAACACAGAAAGTCTGGCTTTCTTTCTTTTTCTCTTTTACCATCCTCCCAATGCTGCAAAGAAACCTTTCAGCTAGACAGAAGACAAGAAAAGGAAGGGGGCTGTGTTGGACTCCCATAAAAAGACTTTATAAAAAGGAACTTCTTTGTCAAAGACTTTGTTAACTGATCCATGCCTGCACAATATTTTTGAGGTTTGCTGTCGCTGCTGCAAAATTCTCATTAGTAGCTAACCTTTTCACATCTCACTTTCGCAGCGCAAAATGTGGAAATGTGAGCACATCAGACTGCAAAGGCCTCCAAGCTTGTGTTTTATGCCATGCTCCCCATCTTTATTTATTTATTTACTCTTCCTGATGGAGCGGCAGTCTGACAAGAGCCCAAAGGCTCCCTTTTCTCGCTCCGTGCCGAGCGGAAATTCGCTAAACAAATATTGAACTTTGAATAATTTAATTTAATTTAATTCTTATTAACCTTTTTCGGTTTAAATACAAACCTATGTCACTTTTTCCCCCCCTATGCTGGACATGGAGGGCTTTTCTTTCATCTCCCGAATGACTCGATGCAACCAGACTGTCCAAACTCTGCTAGTTTTGCTAGTTATTTGTTTTGAAATGAACAGTCAAATTCACAATTAGAATCACAGTTACAGCCAAAGAAATATGTGTTCAAAAGGAAGGAAAATTAAACACAATGCTAGCACACTAAACTCAAAGACTAAACACTCACCTTTTGTTGTTGTTGACTGCCAACAAGTCAACTTCAACTTATAGGCAACCCTATGGATCAGAAACCTCCATGGCCATTTCCGCACTAGACTGTTATAGCGCTATCATTCCACTTTCAACATCCTATGGAATCCTCGGGTTTGCAGTTCAGGGAGGGGCCAGCTGGCCCCTCCCTGAACTGCAAACCCGAGGATTCCATAGGATGTTGAAAGTGGAATGATAGCGCTATAACAGTCTAGTGCGGAAATGACCCAAGTCACCCTATCTTCAGCTGTCCTGCTCGAGTCTTCCAAACTCGGGGCCATGGCTTCCTTGATTGAACCTATCAATCTGCAATCTGGTCTTCCTCTTGTCCTACTGTCTTCCTCTTTGCCAGACATTAATGTCTTTTCTAGTGAGTCATTTCTTCTGGCATGGTATGGCCAAAATACAACAACCTCAGTTTACTCATCTTGGCTTCCAGGGACAGTTCGGACTTGATTGGCTCTAGGACCCATTCATTTGTCTTTTTAGCCGTGAGGCCCCTCCCTAAACTGCAAACCCCAGGATTCCATAGGGTGCTGCAAGTAGAATAATAGCACTAAAACAGTCCGGTGTGGAAATGGCCTTAAAAAGACCTTGCCACTCTAGTTCAGTCTCATAACGATGGTTGAAAAAATAACCTTCAAAACAAGTCCTTTAAGAGCAAAGCAGTAAAACACTCTCTTCCCAGAAGTGCAAATCTGCCAGTTTCTCTGGTTCCACCTTTGAAAAGAACACTCCAGATTGTTTGCACCAATTTGTAAAGCAACTTGTCAGTTTTTGTAAACTTTTTGTTTAAAAAAAAAAAGGCAAAGCAACGTTTGTTTTCTCCGCAGAGGAAATTGTGGCTGCCTGCATTCACTGTCTTACACACCAGAATTACTGCACTGTGATTCTGCTTTAACTGTCCTGGCTCCATCCTTTGGAATCCACACCAACCTGTGACTTGGCCTGGTTGGAGCAATAATGTAAATTGGTGTCTGTAGGGTGATCCCAAGATCTTTTACCACCCGAGGCAATGAACAAGATGGTACCTGCCCTCCAATTCTACGTGTCAGATAGACTAGCAGAGGAACCTTGCTTCAGAGAATCACAGAGTTGGAAGAGACTGCAGAGGCCACCCAGTCCAACTCCCTTCCGCCATGCAGGAAAGCACATCAATGCTATCTCAACGGATAGCCATCCAGCCTCTGCTTAAAAACCTCCAAAGAAGGTCCATTGAGGTCCAGACTCCATTGAGGTTGCATATTCCACTGCTGCACAGGTCTGACCATCAGGAAGTTCTCCCTGAGGTTCAGATGGAATCTCCTTTCCTGCAGCTTGAATCCGTTGCTCCTTGTCCTAGTCTCTGGAGCAGCAGAAAACAAGCCCGCTCCCTCCTCAACATGACATCCCTTCAAATATTTAAACATGGCTATCATGTCCCCTCTCAACCTTCTCTTCTGCAGACTAAACATCCCCAGCTCCTTAAGCTGTTCCTCATAGGGCATGGCTTCCAGACCCTTCACCATTTTGGTTGCCCTCCTCTGGACATGCTCCAGCTTGTTGGTATCCTTCTTGAATTGAGGTGCCTAGAACTGGACACTGTATTCCAGATGAGATCTAACCAATGCAGAATAGAGTGGTACCATTACCTCCCTTGATCTAGACATCATACTCCTATTGATGTAACCAAGAATCATGTTGGCTTTCTTGGTTGCCACATCACACTGCTGACTCATGTTCAGCTTGTGGTCCACCAAGACTCCTAGATCCCTTTCACACGTACTGTTATCCAACCACATATCTGCCATCCTATATTTGTACATTCCATTTTTTTCTGCCTAAGTTCAAGACCTTACATTTCTCTGAAGAAATATACAATAGGCCACATAGCACTCAGTTCTGTCTTCCAAATTTCTGCAACCACCTCCCAGCATCTGCTGCTTGAGGCAGCCACCTCAATTAGCCTAATAGTAGGGCTGGCCTTGCACATCGAGTACATTACATAGCATGATATGCATTTTAATCTTCCACAAGTTGTTCTTTTTCTGCTGCTCCTATGGGAACAAGATATATGTTTTCCCTTTTTTAAAAAAAAATCATCTCATACAGGAGAGATTGAACTTCTTGGACCCTTTTTGTTTGATTAATGTAGAAGTAACATGTCTGCTCAGTAAATAGTGGGACTCTTGTGATCTAGAGATAGAGCCAAAGGACAGAGAGCTTGAGGTCAAATGGTTTTTTTAGCCCTGATGAATATGTAGCAGTGCATAGGAGAGTAATTGATTCCAAGAAGAAAGGCAGAGCAGACGATAGAGGTCAAGGAAGGCAAGGACTCTATTAGACAGGGCAGGACCCAGAGAGAGACCGGACTTCTGGGAAAAGGTGGAGAAAGGAATCCATATGGAGGTGTGTCAGTGCATTCATGCCCATCTTGATCCCAAGCAGGAACTAATGTGTTTGAGTTGTCCAGAGGGAAGTAATTCTGAGGCACATCACATGATGGCCATCAGCGAGGCTTCCATTTTTGTGGAGAGAAGAGAGAGAAATGTGGGGCAAATGGAACAAATGTATGTTCAGCTCAGTTGTATATACTTGGCTCTGTTCTCAGAGGAGATGACACATACTGATAAGATTAAAAAACACCCCAGTAAGAGAGAGTGTTTAGCTGGTCTGGGTCATAACTGCTTGATGCCAGGGCCAGATTAGCATTAGGCAAACTAGATCAGCAGCAGATGCTGATGGGCAGAAAAGGGTGGGAGATCTGGAGTTCCACAAAGAGGCCATAAGCCTGCATGGCTCAACCTAGCATAGCTGTTCCACATGCAGAACTACACTACTCTGTACCATGTACCACCACCATCCCAGGATCTCCTGTTTGTTGTCAACTGCCATCAAGTCAACTTTGAAAGATCTCCAAGTCATTTTGTCACCAACAGCCCTCCTCAGGTCTTGAAGAGTCAGGGACATGTCTTCCTTAATTGAGTTTATCCATCTGTAATGTGGTCTCCCTCTTTTCCCACTTCCTTCTACCTTATATGTAGCATCATTGTCTTTTCTAGTGGGTTACGCCTTCTCATGATAGTCCAAAGAATGACAGCTGTAGTTTAGTCATCTTGACTTCTAGGGAGAGTTCAGGCTTGATTTGCTCTGGGACCCATTGATTTGTCCAAGGTTTACACAGAACTCTCCTCCAGCACATTTCATGGAGCTATTTTCCTATCAGCTTTCTTCTCTGTTCAGCTTTCACAACCATACATAGAAACTGGAAATACAATGGCATGGAGAAACCTAACCAATATTCAGTGACAACTCTTTGCACTTCAAGATCTTGCCCAGCTCTTTCATAGCTGCCCTTCCAGGTCCTTGCCCTCCTCTGACTTCTTGACTGCAGTCTCCATTCTGATTAATGACTGAGACAAGCCATGGAAAACCTTTCAATCACTTCATCATCTACTTTAAAGTTATGTAAATCGCCTGTGGTCATTATTTTTGTATTCTTAATGTTCAACAGTAAGCCTGCATTTGCTCTTTCTTCCTCGACTTTCTTCTGTAATGGTTCCAGATCTTTGCTATTTTTTTTTGCTAGAAGTATGGTGTCATCTGTATTTCTTAAATTGTTGAAGTTCTTTCTTTCCTCCGCTTTTCATGCCTCTTTCCTCTGTGTCTAATTCTGCTTTACAGATACGTTCAACACACATGTCAAACAGATAGGGTGATAAAACTCAGCCCTGCCTGATTCCGCTTGATGATAGGACACCATTCCATTGCTGCATATTCTCTCCTGATGGTAGCTTCTTTTCCTCGGTACAAACCACACCACATATGAGGACCATCAAATGTTGGACTTCCTGTAGAGCTGAAGCCATCCCCACAGTGGTCATTCCATGTGCAGAACCAGGGAATGGGGAAGATCACAAGACTTCTGGCTATGTCCCCATGTGGTTGCAGTCCAACCGTTTCCGGAGAGCCATGCACTCCCTTTGCTATTTTTATGTACCAACACACCAGCTTCAACAATCCTACAAATGGGAGACATCTTAAGCCACTTCGGCACTAGATGCTATTAGCATGTTATCATGGCAGCATCACCATTCATACGACTTCATTGGGTTAGGGAGACTCTTTTCTGCACCTTTCCCCATTAAGCAGATGAATAGCGGTATTGCAACTAGTGTTCCTTCCACATTATAGCGTCTTTGGCCACACCTATGCCCCGCCTTCACCCTACCTCACCACCCCTGATTGGGCGGTGATTTTTTTTTTTTTTTTTTTTTTTTGGCTATACTAACACAGCAATTACATGCCAGCACACTGTTGTGCTTTTCCCTATACTGTTTAAAAATGTGTTTAAAAGAAATAAAAAGTTTTGACTCAAAGGAGACATTTAAAATAAACAGAGAGAGGTGATAGAAAGTTACCATGCCACGGGAGTCACTGCAAGAGGGACGAGCTGGGCATGCCCACAGACCACCCATTGCTGGGTCCGCAATAAAAAGAAGCACTATCGAGCCCTATAAGGCAACCCACTACGACAGCTGACGGGATTGAAGCACTATAGGAGGTTCTTAATGGTTTTTTTCTGGAAATAGAATGTGGCAATTTGGCGATGCTCGGGGATGGGATGGACAGTGACAATACCATACAGAAGCAGAGCTCCTGGACCGGTAACAACCCGCTGTGATAGCATTATTATAGTGACATTGTGCGGAAACGGCCTAAGAGATGCTCTCTTGCTCTTGGTCTACATCAAAAGCTCTGCATTAAGGAGTTAAACCGAGTGTTTAAAGCTATGGTGTCCGGATCTAGTCCACAGTATCAGGCCAGTAAAGAGTCAGCGAGTACATCATCCATCACGAGGTAGACTTGAAATCGATCACTTTCTCCCTGCCCTCTTGTATAGAAAAGAGCTCCACGTCTTAATGAACTTGAGATTGCTCAACATAAGGTTGGTCATGCTTAGCAAAGGCAAAAGTACAAAAGAAGAAAGGCTAATGTGATTTTTGGTTGTTTCATGAGCAAAACCACCATTTCCAATCTCATGAGAAATAATCCATCCACTTTATTCCACACTAGTCAGACCTTATTTGACCTAGGCGGTGGCTGCCAGCTCTGGGCAACATACTCCAAAACACAATGTAGACAAAGAGGGAAAAACACAGACCTCCGGCCGGATTGCAACACTTCTTATCCCTAAGCAATGTAGGCAATAGTGGGGGATGATGTGAGATGTAAATTTTTGGCTTTGACCAGTGAACACTTTGCATGCCTAAACTTGTACTGATAACTTTTAAAAGATTTATGCTGTATATACCCTCCAGTTTTGGCAACCTCTGTATAACCGTGCTGCGTTGCTCATTCTTATTCATAAAATAAACTTCTGTCTACTTCAGAGTGAATTTTGTGGAGTGTGGATTATGTAGTACAGGACAGTTACCCAGTTTATCTTCTCTTCCTTAAGGACTAGAAACATGCCTTTGTTTAATCAAATCACATATTTCACTTAATGTGTTTGATTGGTTTGTTTTACCGCGGATAGAATTATTCTTTTATTCTTTTTTTAAAGCAGTTTCTTTTCTTTTTTTTTTTAGTGCTGTTCATCTCCCGCATCGCTGTTTGGTAGAAAAGCAGGATACAAATTTAACTCATATTTATTCAAGTAAAATACTCTTTTTTTTCTCTCATTTTAACGTGGCAATGGGAAGAAGAAGGGCAACTCCAAAATTTTAAGAAGAGATTCATGTTTGACTACGTCAGACCAGAAAATTAAGAAAAATGCACTGATCACGAATGGTCTTGCTGGATCTTACCTGAGGTTCAACTACCCTGGGAATCTGCTTCCAGCAGCATCCAACCTCTGAAAGCATCCGAGGAGGGCAGGTCAATGACAGACATAATCTCTCATTCATTCCCAGCATCTGATGTTACCCTAAGAGGCAAGTGACACTGGGGTCCACTCGCAATGCCAGCATGTCCTTAGAAGTTGGTGGAATTATAGATCAAAGGAGGCCTGTGAGAGGAGGGTAATGGCAGGATCTTTTCACCTGTGTATACCAGTACTAACTTCAGAGAAGACTCCAGTTGAAAGTTAACAAAGTATTTTATTTGAGTTGACAATCACACAAGATATCAGACACTCTTAAGAACCAGACAGGGCCACTGGAAAATGAGATGGGAAAGGTTGGATGGAGAGAGATTAGGAGTGAAAAGGGTGACAGTTACCAGTCTTGAAGAAGGGGGTCACAACAGAGGGGCTGAGACAATATGTGGGGGTAGAACAGAGGAACAGTAGTCTGGGGCACACTGCATTCTACACACTACAATTGGTTGGGGGCAAAGCTTAGGTTTTTATACTCTCTTTCACACCCCAAAGGGGTGTGTTTGCAAAGCCATAATGGCTTTCCCATGGGACTGACAAAGGGGTCCAGAATCAGCTGATTACTTTAACTCCGGAGTGACAAAACATGGATGGGAGTCATGATAATCTCTTAATGTTTGGTCAGGTAGAGTGTATAGGGAAGATCTCCATAGGATAAGGTCAAGGGACGGTCTCTGATCGCTCACCAATCTGGGGAGTTCATCCTTCATTGCATTCAAAAAGGCCGAGAGCCTGAAGCGGTGAAAGGATTAGTCCAAACCTATCAGCATCAGGTTTTTCACATAATCCTATCTGAATTTTCATGACCCAGAACATGTCTTCAGCCAGCAAAACCCCAAACACATTTTCCATCCAACATGACCTTGATCATGTTCTCTGGTCATTAAGAAGCCCAATTTATGAAAATTACATATCTCATAGGGGGTAGTAGAGTATGGTAAAACTGATAGGCACTATCCTGGAGCATCAAAGTTCTGCTTTGCTTTAACAGATCATAATCACCCAAAGACTTCACAAAAATGAAGTTGATCTTTATTCAACAAAAAGGAGGATGGTCTGATCATTCCGTACCTGCTTTCAGCCTACATTTTCTGGAGAAAGGTTGAAAACTAGTAATTGGGCATCAGCGGGAGAGAGAAGGATTCATTTAATTAAAAGTCTCCTTCTTGAGAGGAGGCAGGAATATCTGTCCAATATTTATTAGCCAGTGATGACTGGAAATAAAAATAGAAATGTTGCGATTATGAACAATATTGTTTTCGGATCGATAGGTTCCTCACCACACCCCACCCAGCTCCATTCTGACTGTAAATCTCATGACAGGCCATCAACTGGATAGACATTTTCACTGTGCTCTTCTCTTAAATTCCACCCGACGATATTAAAGAGGGTCATTGGCATATTAAGGACCAAATTTGCATTTCCTCCATCAGGCAGCCACTTGGTCCCACGGCCTAATTATCCTTCATTTGGTCAATAAGACATTAGCATGCAGCCATGAACGCTCATAACATCTTTGGGAGGAAAGTCACCATAACTTAGAAGATCAGCATTGGTTGGGGAAAGCAATGAATAATTCATTTCAAGGCCGATTTGCTCTTTTTCCCTTCCTTTGGTCAGAAAGAGAGCAGCTATGGGTTTTTTTTAATAAAATAAAATAATAAAATAAGCAAGCCCATAGTGGTTGCGTTTAATGTAGGGCTAATAAAAATTTACTTCAAGTCCTATAGCTAATAAATCCAAAGGGCGTATGAGGGAGTCCAGTAAAACCTGACTTAACATTATGTTAGTGCTATTAACAATATTTATATATATGTCATTTCACAGGAGGTTAAAGCTGGTAAATTATGAGGGAAGCAGGTGAAGGGGGTGTAGAAAGGATCAGAGAGGGCAGCATTTGTGAATGTGCTCCATTTTTACAATACAGGTGACCAAATTTCTCTATTTTTCCCTGTCCTACAGGAATGAAAGACAGCAGATAGGAAGGAAAGTTATCAGAGATTGGAACGGATATGGTTTTAAAATGCCTAAAGTCTGAACTCCAAAGACCATTACTCAGATCTTTCTACGATGTCTTCCATACTTTGCACTAATACATTAGTTTCACTATGAAATCCATGACAGCGCACATGGGAGTCCCATATGAATGGCCATCCTCGCAATGATTACATCCAAACTTGCTTAGCTAGAATGTATCAGGTGCTCTCAGATTATACCCCAAATATAGCATCCATTGGCTCTTCAGTTGCCTGTTCCTTCCACAAATGTAAAATCGTAGAATCATAGAATCATAGAGTTGGAAGAGACCACAGCGACTCTCCAGTCCAACCCCATTCTGCCATGCAGGAACTCACATCATAGCACCCCCAACAGATGGCCATCCAGCCCCTGCTTAAAAACCTCCAAAGAAGGAGACTCCACCACACTCCACTGTGGCAGCATATTCCACTGCCGAACAGCTCTGATTGTCAGGAAGTTCTTCCTGAGGTTCAGGTGGAATCTCCTTTTCTGCAGTTTACTCCTCCTTGTCCTAGTCTCCGGAGCTGCAGAAAACAAGCCTGCTCCCTCCTGGACTGGACAGCCCTTCAAATATTTAAACATAGCTATCATGTCCCCTCTTAACCTTCTCTTCTGCAGACTGAACAAGCCCAGCTCCCTAAGGCACTCGTTATAGGAATACTGCTATCTGGATCATCTGGAATACTGTGTCCAGTTCTGGGCATCTTAGTTCAAGAAGGATATCGACAAGCTGGAGTGTGTCCAGAGGAGAGCAACCAAAATGGTGAAGGGTCTGGAAGCCATGCCCTATGAGGAGTGGCTTAGGGAGCTGGGGATGTTTAGTCTGCAGAAGAGAAGGTTAAGAGGGGACATCATAGTTGTCCCAAGAACAAGGGGAAAAATAAAGAAAAGCCAGCCAAGACAAACTCTATATAGATAAACAGAGATAGCTCCACACAGCTGTCAAAGCATGCCAAGCTGCAGAGAACACCTTTAGCAGCAAATGCACTAAGCCAGTAACACTCACCCACTCAGCTTGTAATCTTCCAGTGTGGAGGCTCTTTATTCTTTGTTACAAAATATATACAATGTTTACAAAGTCCAGATGGCGATCCAGCATATCTAGCTTGCTCTTTCCGGCAGAACCTCCAACAACATGCATCAGGCAACATGTGCACTTGTTGGCTGGGATTGTGCTATCTTTATACAGACGCCTAGCCAATCCTGGCCAACCCTTGCATTGTGTGCACCTGGTGCTCATCAGCATGACTCAGCACAAACCAGCTCGAGTCACATTCCTTTCCACAGGTGCACTTAACCATTAAAGCAATTAAAGCACCATGACATTTACACTTACATCACAAAGTATTTTTCTTGAGGTTTAATCCAACCTTTTCTGACAATAGTCACGTTTAAATATTTGAAGGGATGTCATGTCGAGGAGGGAGCGGGCTTGTTTTCCACTGCTCCAGAGATTACGACAAGGCGCAAAGGATTCAAGCTACAGGAAAGGAGATTCCACCTGAACCTCGGGAGAACTTCCTGATGGTTAGAGCTGACCAGCAGTGGAAGATGCCTTCTTTGGAGGATTTTAAACAGAGGCCGGATGGCCATCTGCCTGGAGTGCTTTGATGTGTGTTTCTGCATAGCAGGAGACTGGACTGGATGGCCCCCCTGGTCTCTTCCAATGCTATGATTCTAGGAGGTAGATTTTCATCCACAGTCAGCATACCTTCCAAGCAAGGCCAGTCCAAATTCACATTCTGCTGCCCCACTTTTTCAGCTGCTTTTAAAATGTCCCAGTTCCTTTCCAGTTCCCAGCTCACTTCAGCTGCTGCAAACTGAGTACAAAGGTAGTTAGCATTCAACTAACTTATTAGGTAGAGAGGAGAATCTTGCCCTTCCCAGTAGACTCAGGCAAAAGCAAACTGCTGCCATCTCTCCTAGCTTGTGTGCTCATTCTCATTCATTCACTTTTGCCCTTTTGACCACATTCAGATGTTGCTCAGCCACACCTGCGCCAGTTTCCATCTCTGAAAAGATGCAGGGCATGAGACAATGTGGCCATAAGGAGAGAGAGAAAGAAAGAAAGAAAGAAAGAAAGAAAGAAAGAAAGAAAGAAAGAAAGAAAGAAAGAAAGAAAGAAAGAAAGAAAGAGGAAAAATCAATAGTTAGTTTTTTTGGTAAAGCACTTTATCCCTTTATCATCCCATAAAATTTTTCTATACACACCAACAGAGAGAAAGAAAACAGAGTTCAGAAGTAGATGTAAAAGATGTTAGCAAAGGAGGGGGCGTTGAAGATCCATGACTAAATTACCAACTTGAGGCAGCTTTTGGCACACTGGAACAAGCTGTCGAGGTGGGTGGAGGGGGAGAAATGTTATTGATGAGTTTTTATTGATTTACCATCACTCCCAGTGTGGGCATTTTCTGGTCTATTATACCAGAGTCACAGCATATTCCCCTCACAACACTAAAGAGGAAATATGGACAGCCTGACCTTGGCAATATGGAGATAATGAAATTCTCCTAATGATTCTTCCAAGAGGCTTTTACAAGCCAACTCTGGATTTCATCTAGTGCAGGGCTATGCTAATTTGGAAAATCCCTCTTCTGCCTTTTCTTAAATCAAAGTTTGCTGATCAAACACCCCCGTTAAAACCATCATCATCATCATCATCATCATCATCTACTTTTTCCCCAGTAATGGGACTTAAGGTGGATTACATTAAAAACAATACATTAAAAGACAGTTAAACAAATTTCTAAAATTAAAATCATTGAAATCCATTTAAAAGAACTGTGTATAAACCATAACACACCACAGGACACCATGAGAAGCCCATCCCAGTCTGTTTCTAATAATGTTTTGACTTGCCCTTGGAAGGACAGCAAAGACGGAGCCATCCTGGCCTCCCTAGGGAAGAAGTTCCAAAGTCTGGGAGCAGGCACCAAGAAAGCCCTCTCCCTTACTCCCACCAAACCACCCTGAGAAGGTGGTAGGACAGAGAGAAGGACCTTCCCCAAAGGTCTTAGAACTCCAAGGGCCTCAAAATAGGAGATAAAGCTTACCTTCTGGTAGTGGATGGAGGCACCATTGATTTTAAGAGCCACATTCCTTTAGCTATGGTATCCATCGGTTAAAAGACAGCCTTGGTTCTCCATGTGTTTGAGACTTGGCCATGCTACTGGGAGATTCTTGGAGTTACAGTCCAAAAATGTGATTTCTTCAACTTCTCTGTGGGACTTGCAGACCAAAACATCTGAAGGGCCAAAGGTTAGAATCACAGAATCACAGAGTTGGAAGAGACCACGAGGGCCATCTTGTCCCTTGGTCCAGACAGTGCTGAACTAGAACCAAGATAGGGAAGTGCAGTCCCATAGGAGGTGGGCAGCCCACACGTTGTTGCAAAGGAAGGCAAAATGTCAAGAAGATAAATACAATCAGCATGAATTTTTTCTTAAATCTGCTCACTTCTAAGTCCATCTCTTTCTATGGGGAGGACTATTGCTGTTTTCAGGTCCAATAGTGCCAGATTTCTACATCTGGTTGTGAAAGCTGGGCAGCGAAGAAACCTGGCAGGAAGAGAATCAGCTCATTGGAAACATGGCGCTGGAGGAGAGTTCTGCAGATACCGTGGACTGCCAAAAAGATAAATAAATGGGTCCTAGAGCAGATGAAGCTTGAACTCTCCCTAGAAACCAAGATGATTAAAAATGAGGCTGTCGTACTTTGGATATATAGTGAGAAGACCTGACTCACTAGAAAAGACAATAATGCTTGGGAAGGTAGAAGGTAGAAGAAAAAGAGGAAGACCACATTACAGATGGATAGAGTCGATCAAGGAAGCCACGTCCCTGAATCTGCAAGACCCGAGCAAGGCAGCTGATAACAGAGTGGCTCATTCATACAGTTACCATAAGTCAAAGTCAAGTTGACAGCAGTAACAATAACAGTGCCAGATGCAGTAACTTGAGGATGAAAATTTGACGCTCAGGGGGTCAATTTGACCCTCCGGTTTGCCAAAGTTGTCTGCCCCGTCCTACCTCCCCTGGTCCAGAAGAATGGCATGGAATAACACAGAGATTGCAGCTCTACAATCAAGATCAGGGTTAGCATCATTTAAATCTTCCCATGTGGAGATCCACATTCATGGTGTTACGGTTTGGCAACGTTGCACACCTGAACACTGACATTACTAAATGCACAACCAACGGTGTGTGCACACTCAGCGACAATGTGCAATACACGCCCACGTGCCCCAATACCGCATGTGCAACTCTGCTTCCACTACCTCGAACTGAATGTTGCCGCTCCACCTACAAAATGGGTGGAACATGGAATATTATGCCCGGTGGTTTCTTGGAGAAACTTAAGATATGTGAAAGGCATCAAAACTGTTCCAAATTGCAGGTATTTACCTGGGAGTAAGCCAATGAACCTAGTGAGGCTTACTCTCGAGGAGGCGCATACAAAATTGCAATGTCAGCTCATGACATTCTCGTCTCCAGACATTTCGAGAGAAAGCAATTAAGTCAGTAACAATAGCATTAAATCAGGCCCGGAACCTAAAGCACGAGTTGAAGCCAAGAGTTGTTAATACCTTTATTATGGGCTGAAATGTATTCATGATATTAAAGATATCACATTTTCTGCCCTGGTGTCACATTTTAGATGTAGCGTAGATAAATGATATATCACTGGAAGAGATCTACAAAAACCATTAGTAACCATGACATTTTGACGTCAGATTTTTAAAAATTCCTAAGTAATCTTTTTGATTTATGAAATGGTGTCCAGGTTCATCGAGAATGATCTCAGATTTATCACAGCCTGGTTAGAATTATTAATGATTTTCAATTTGTAAATCCAATGCCAGCATGCCCAAAGAAGCTCGCAAGGAAATCAGAGAGGTAGATGACAAGGAAGTGATGGGAGGGGGGTTCAATTCATAGCGTGCATGAGAAAAAACGAGAGAGAGAGAATATGAAGGAAGATGTTCTCTTCAACTGTTGGACACATTTTCCCCTGACTTAACCCTTTCCGATCCAAGCAGTAGAAGAACCTAGGGACATATGAGGAATCTAATCTAAGGCCATTTCCGCACTAGACTGTTATAGTGCTATTATTCCACTTTCAACATCCTATGGAATCCTGGGGTTCGCAGTTTAGGGAGGCCCAAACCCCAGGATTCCATAAGATGTTGAAAGTGGAGTGATAGCACTATAACGGTCTAGTGCGGAAATGGCCTAAGGTTCAACAGGTTTGTCCCAGTCCGATACCCTCCAACATTTCAGAGATGAAAACTGGGAGACATGTGGACAACCAACCTCAGAGCATGGTCAACATGGCAAAAGTTTATAATGAAGAAGAACACACCAGCTAGGAGATCTGCAGCAGTTTGCTTTTTCTTGCGCCTACAGGGAAGGGCAAGATTCTTCCCCCACCTCCTGTTAATTGAATATAAACTGCTTTTGCCCTTTGAATTCAGTTTACAGCAAGGGAAGTAAATTGAAGACAAAGTGGGAAAGTGGGAGGAGGAGGAGAAGAAAGAAACTGGGATGTTTTAAAAGCAGCCGAAAAAGCAGGATTGCAGAGGATTGGTTGGACTGTTCCTGTCAAATTGGTACATTTGGAGAGTAAGTAGTCCGGCCATCCTTCGTCAGTTGCTACTTCCCGGCTATTTGCTAATTTATGCTCCAGAATTCTCCTGCTGAGGGGTGGCTGCTGCTTGCACTATGAACTCAATTTGCTGAAACTGACGTAAGCTGAGGACAAAGGGGGAAAGCAAGAGAAGGAGAGAGACACTGGAACATTTTAAAAGCAGCTTAAAAAGTGGGATAGCAGAGGATTCATTGGGACTGTTGGAAGCTACACAAATCACTGCGGTCTCTCTACAAATGTGCGGATACATGCAAAAAACCTGTGTTATAAAATATGTACCGATCGTGTGTATACAATACCACTGCTTAAACCATGCTTTAGTCAATGGGGAAATGCCGTGAGTAGGACCGTGCACACAAATATAGACACGAATGCAAAAAGAAAAATGTGCACAAATAAAATATATGTTTGTATACGTGTGTGAGAGACAATGTGGTGGAGCAGTTTGAATCTTGGACTACAACTCTGAAAACCAGGATTGAACCCCTACGTAGCCATGGAAGCCTACCGGGTGACTCTGGGCAAGTGACAATCTCTCAGCCTCAGAGGAAGGCAAAGTTTTGCCAAGAGGTTCATCTTAGGGTCGCCATAAATTGGAAATGACTTGAAGGCACATAAGACCAACATATGTGTGCATTTCAAGTGCATGCAAAATACACTGCATCGACAACCTGCCCATATATGAAAAAATACCAGAAACAAAAAGATAGTGTCCAATAAACATTTGACGGAATTAGATATGAACTGGACACAAAAGCGTGGAAGGAGATCGTATTTTCAGATGTACACATAACAGACGTTGTGCTGTTTTTGTGTACCTTCAAGTTATTATCTGTCTTATGGCAACCCTAAAGAGAACTTATTACAGGGTTTTCTGGGGGCTGAGAGTATGTGTGATGAGCCCAGGATCATCCAGAGGGTTTTCATAACTGAAAGGGAAATCGAACTCGGGTCTCCAGGGTCACAGTGTAATGTCTAAAGTACTATACCATGCTGGCTCCTCTGCATTACAGAGGTACAAACCTCCCTAAAAAAGTACATGCAGTGACACAAACAAAAATGGGGGAGTTTTTGCTCTCTTGCTAGCCACCGAAACCACATATTCTACAGCATGACAGGTTGAAATGTTAACAGGGCAACCACAAAGCATATGCCATCAAACAGAATGAAGATCAAGAGTTTTAGAGGCTTCTGTTGAAGGGTCTTAAAGTCCTTAAATCACAAGAAAGAAAGCTGAGCTAAGCCAAAAAGAGAAAATTGAAGAGGGTGTATTTCTTCAGTCCACAGGTTGCAAAAGGCAAAGTGAGTTGAGGGGTGGGAGGAAATCTAGGACAGGACAGAAAGCTTGTTTTAAAGAGACCTGGCTCGGAAGCTGTATCTAAGGAAGCTACTACCTCAGAACGTACCATTTTGTAATAGTAATCCTGAGCCTTCTTTATATGCATACAAGCATACCTCGGTTAGTGGAGCTGGCATGCTCCTGGGCAGTATTTTCTTTAATAATAGTTTCAAAAGTGGGACCAGAAGCAGAAAGAGTGTGGATTCCTACAGCATCAAAAAAACAAAAAAATCAACGTGTTTTAGCATTTTTTTTCCCTTCAAAACTAGCAATATGCATGTGGGAAATGAAACAACCAGGTCAGGAAAACCTTGCGTAATTAAACAAAAACATAGCAGGGTGTTGGACTGGATGGCCCCTGGGGTCTCTTCCAACTCTATGACGATTTCCACACTAGACTGTTACAGCGCTATTATTCCGCCTGCAACATCCTATGGAATCCTGGGGTTTGCGGTTTCGGGAGGAGCCGGCTTGCGCCTCCCGAAACGGCAAACCCCAGGATTCCATAGGATGTTGCAGGCGGAATAATAGCGCTGTAACAGTCTAGTGCGGAAATGGCCTATGATTCTGCGATTCTAACGATCGTCCAGGGTTCAAGAACATTCTCCATCCCAAATTCCTGAAGCCAACACTGCATGTGGATCGGCAGGCCAGATATTGTTTCCTGCTGGACAAAAAGAGCAGAATAGGGTTGACCGTTCAACAGCACAACTGGGGCCAAGGTCTCCTGCACAAGTACATCATTATCACAGTTTGATACCACTTTCACTGCCGTGAATGAATCGACAGAGTCATAACTTGGCGAGGCCTGGAAACTCTCTGGCAGAGAATTCTAAATACCTTGCAAAATTACACATATCTCAGGATTGCAGGGGATGGAGCCACACTAAACGGGTATCAGAGTGCTATAATTGTACAGTATAAAAGAGACGCCAATTTTTGTGGTAGCCCTCAGACTTATGGGAACCCTGTCCTAAGGCTTTCTTGGCAAGACGTGTTGGGGCTTGCCTTTGCTTTCCTCCGACGCTGAGGGAGCTCGACTTGCCCCAGGTCACCCAATGGGTTTTCACGGCACAGCAAGGATTCCAACCCATGTCTCCCAGAATCCTAGTTCAACACTCAGACCTCTACACTACACTACGCTGGCTCTTATCCAAGTTTAGTTGGGGAAAATATCTCCAGTTCAACAGATCTTACAGGAAACCTGAAGAAAAGGCAGATCTACCTTCTCCAACGTCCCCGTTTCTTAATTGGGCAGGTAAGGAGATATAATTAGAGACCTTTGGTGATGGGTTCCCTTTCCATCCACCCCCATCTCTAATCCATCATATCTGCTCCATTATTCAAAATCCATCACATTTGAACAGGCAAGGAGACTCCGGACATCCTTCACAACACTGTCAATATTAACGTCTTTCCAATTAAGGAGTGTTATAATGGCAATCTAATGAGGAACTATGACATACTGGTTCCCTCTCTTAACTTATGATTAAGGACTCTTTCAAGGTACTCCCCATTAATTTATGGCCAAAGCGGCCTAGGAAATTCTACATTTATGGACAGTTTTACAGGATAAAATTCATTCCATTTTTTCATTCTCATTTTAATGCAAACTCACCTAAGCTGTACCACCCTAAGTAACACATTCACCGGAACACCGTTATCCCTCTAATTTTGCATGTCTCAGTTTTGGTGACACAGTTCTCCAGTTTTAACAAGCAGATACAAACACTGCACCCCACGGTGGAAAACAAGCACCCAAATATTTACATAGACCTCTAGAAGAAGACATTCTCAGAGAGCCAGATTTCTTCATCCCCACAGATGGGAGCCTCTTCAATCTCCAGCGTACAGTCCAACAATCCCCAGCTCCCACTTGGAGTACATGGAGGGGGGGTCGGGAGGGGGCGTGGCCACGGTGCGTGGGGGCGTGGTTGTGACACACGGGGGCGTGGCTAGGAGCCTGGACGCCCCAAAAACAACGCTGCCCGGGGGCAAACCACCCTCATTGCGCCCCCGTCCGTGCGTTGCTGAATGCAGATAACAGGAGGGGGAGAAAGAAACTGGGACATTTTAAAAGCAGCTGGAAAATGGGAAGGAAGAGAAATAATTGGCATTTTCCCTGTCAAACTGGGACAGCTGGAGGGGAGGCGTACCCAAGAGCCGGGCTTCAGGCAGCAGACAGTCGGGATTGTTGTTCCGGTCCCTCCCCCCAGTGAGTTCATCGGGTGCACACAGCTTTTGCACTTTGCAATTTGCAGCGAAGGAAGTTAAGCTGAGGAAGAAAGGAGGAAAGTGGGAGGAGGAGAAAGAAACTGGGACGTTGGTCCTCAGCCTCCTTCAGTGGCTGCAAACTGAGTTTAAAAGTGCAAAAGTAGCTCGCACCCAACTCAGCAGGGAGGAGAGGAGAGGGCAAGCGGCTACATTGTCCATCTCCCCCACTCTCCTTTCTCCCAAAGAGACAATAATCAGCTTCCCTTCTTTGCAACCCAGTGCAGCCACAATTTAAAGCTTACCAACGGCAGATCATAATAATCTCTGCCAGCCTACGTGGTTCTCGGAACTTCTGCCGGCTCCAGATGAAATGAAATCCTGACAGAGAAAAATATATATTGGCAACATCTCTTGATCCCCAATTCAAAGAGAAAATTGAATCCACATTTCCATGTGATTCAGATGCTAGCAAGAAGTTCTTAATAAACGAAAAGAGACAGGACCTGTAATTCCTCTCCCTCTCTTTTCTGCTCCCCTTGCTTTATTTTTTCCCATCCTGGCCAGTTACTCTTAGACATCTGGAGGATGCGGGAATCAAAAAGAAGAAGAGAGGGCTGACATGAAGCATTTGTATTTGATTTTGACAAAACAAAAGGAAGCCGAAAGAAAAGTGGGTTGCAACAAGAGGGCGGGCAAGAAACAGGCGGAAGACACAATTCCAAAGCACAAGCACACAAACCCACACTCCAGTTTCATCCAACAGGTTTTACAAACTGACAAAGGCAAAGAAAGATATGTACAACGGACAGACAGACAGGCCATTTCCATACTCGACTGTTATAACGCTATTATTCCACTTTCAACATCCTATGGAATCCCGGGGTGTAATGTGTTGGTAGACAGTTTAAGCCATTAAAAGAAAGTACAAGTTCACTTTTGAATTGTAACAAGCCGTCTGCAGGGTACGTTTATAAATCCCTTATTTATAAATCCCTTATTTATAGTACCTTAAAATGCACCATTAAGAACTGTTAGAAAGATTGACAAAATAAACACGTAGTTTTCCAATGGACACAGGGGTTCTTGTCTTCTTTTTGCTTACCGATTGTGGCCAAGCTTTTGTGTCAATGAGACCAAGCATAGTTTTACACTTCCGGACTTGCACAGCAGTAATGCTGCGTCATTAGAGAATTGCAACGTGGCACAACCAAAATGCATTGTCCGGTTTAAAACCATACGACACCTCTTAAAAGCCCTTTCCTTTAAAACTTTCAGTTCCAAAGGCCTCTCAGAATAAAAAAAAAATGTCTTTGCCTCCCAATGCAAGGAGAGGAAGGAAGGAGCAATTCTAGGGAGGCAGTTTCAGAGAAAAGGGGCAGCTATTAGAAAGGTCATCTTGTGTCTGCACCAAGGTGACTGAGCTGAAGGAGGAGGCCTTCCTAAGGATCTCTGAGTCCTGGCACACTCATACACAGAGATGTGGTCTACCAAAGAACCTCAACCTATATTATTGTTGTCCAATACTATCAAAAGGGCCACAGGTTTCACATTTTTGCCTTAAGGGAAATCGTACTCTGACCAGAGTCCCTAAGGCAGCTCTTTCAACACACGGGACAGGAAACCAACTTTCAGGTCTTGCTTCCTCCTCTTGACTCCACGGAGTGAAACCAATTGGGAGTTTGGGGCAAAACATCCAGATCCACACACAGGTAAGGAAAGGTTTTCTCATCACCTGCTAAGACGTCTAGTGAGTAGCTACCATTCAGTGCGGATTGGATGTGAAACTGGACAAACAGTGCAACCCTATGGGATCCCATCCCAAGCAGCTTCCCAATTGCCATCCACTCAAAGCTGCCCATTTTGGGGGATTATCCGTGCCAAAAAAGAGAGATTAATATCTGTGGCATTCCAAAATGCTAATGTGCTATTTAAAGTTGTCCATTCTTGCCCTTTTTTTGACGTGGCTACTCAACGCCCTGTCTCCGACTCACAAGACAAACGAGAGGAAGGCCGCGTTTCCAACAATGGTCTCAGAGGGAAGCACCTCCTTGAACCTTCGGCTATTTAGAGACGGGACTCAAAAACAGGAAAAGAGGACTCGGAGGTGAACCGTTGTTCCCCACGGGAGTCACAAATTTGTCCTCCTCCAAGGACATTCTGCGGGTCAATGGTGCTGAAGTCCCTCCCTGTGAGAAATTCCTATTTGGATCCTTCCTCTCATAATTTGATCATTTACTTGCCCATAATGTGGCCAGGTTTTCAAAACAGCAATAAGGGAGAAATCAAAATCCATGATGCATGGTGTTTACCGTCAGGAAGTGGCTATTGAGAAGGTTGTGTTCTACCTGAATACAAAATAAACATATTGATTTCAGTTAACATAGCCATATATTTCTCAGCAAAATTACCATACTCCCCGCATTTTCCAAACTTTTTAAAGTTACGCAGTGCTCTTTATGGAAAGCCACACCAAGTTTCTTTCCTTCTTATTTTAAGCGAGCATCAAGAATCCTGGATATATGTTAATCACACCAAAATACTCTTCTCTGTTATGATTAAAATTCAGAGTAACCTGAACCTCAGATTTGGTTAGACTTTACAGAACATCGGTTTCTCTCATCGGTCTCATACCTCCAAAATATGGGAGTTTCAGCATGTCATCCAGCCTACATAAGGGACCGTCTTTCTGGCCTTCAGATGCTACCACATCCCTTGCAAAATCACTACATCCCTTCAGTTGTGTAGGGACGGGGGGGTGCAGCGGCGGTTTACCCCAGACGGCAATGTTTGGGGGGGTGTCCCATCCTTTAGCCAAGCCCCTGCATGCCCTAGCCATGCCCCCATGTGCAGTGGCCCCCCCTCACCCACCCCTCCCCACACTCCAAGGTCCGCCACGGCATCCCTTACAATAAGAGAGAGCCAGCATGGTGTAGTGGTTTGAGTTTGAATCTCCACTCTGCCATGGAAACCCATCGGGGTGAGACTGGGCAAATCACACTCTCTCAACCTTGTAGGAAGGCAAGGGCAAACTCCCTCTGAATCAAGCTTGCCAAGGAAACCTTGGGTTAGATTCACCTTAGGGTCTCCGTAAGGCAGAAGGCACAACTCGAAGGCACACAAACCAAATAGTTGTTTGTAACGGGTTCCTCTCAAACTCTGGGCCACCAACTAGTGCTGTACAGGCTTTCTGGAAGACATTGGCTCCGCAGAACGCTTTGCTTTGGCTCTGTGTTCCTTATCCCTTCCCGTACCTAAAAATGAACAGGGCTACTTCCCTTCTCTACCTCATTTCCCATGGGTCAAAGGGACTCCCACACCTCAGATTCGCCTTAGGGTAACCATCGGTCAAGAAGTGACTTGAAGACACGCAAGAGCAACACCTTACGATAAGGGACCTCTGGAAACCCTACTTGCCCAGAAAGTTCCCCCTGGACAGATCCAGAGGCGGATCTGGCGTAAACAGCACCTGGGGCAAGCATGGAAGTTGCACCCCTGTCTTTGGGAGTCTAATGGGACCCCCTAACAACCCAGGAGTTGCCCATCCTTACTTTTACACCATCATTGAGGAATAACCGCCGTCGTTTCAGACTGTGGCTTATAAAGGGATCATTTAACTCCTTTTGCAGCGATTAGTTGCTTTTATATTTATGGGGTTCTGCCTTACCCAATAGTAGAGAAGGTACATGCTGTTGGAGGGCATTTTTGTCATGTTTTTAAGCCTCCCTGGGCCATTTGGAGCCTAGGAGACATCTGGTTTTAAAGAACGGGGAGTGAGCCGAACTTACCGGCAGTTTTTTGAAAGGCCTCCACCGGGGGTAAAATGGCCCAGGAGACCAAACATGGCAAAAAATGCCTCGATGGCCCTAGAGGGCATTTGAAGGCCAAAAACGCCCCAAAAAACATTTTTTAAAAATAATCCCTTGGAGGCCCTGGGGGACCATAAAGTAGCCCAAGGCTGCTCAGGCTACACTTTGCCCACCCCTGGCGTAAAAGAATGAATTGCAAACAAGCATGATATAGCACCTTGGATGCTGGACTCCCAACTCCAGGGACCCACTGGCTGAGCTTGGGCAGGTCACACTCTCTCAGCCCCAGAGGAAGGCAAAGGCAAACCCCGCTCTGAACAGATCTTGCCAAGAAAACCCTGATATGGTGACTATATGTCAGAAATGACTTAAAGGCACACGAAAACCGCAAAACAGGTGTTTTTATTGGGTGGGTTAGAACCCTTTTGTGCTTTAGAAAGTTAGTAGTTTAGTGAGTTAGTGTTTTTAGTCTACTGTTTTAGCATTGTGTTTAATATTGTGCGTTTTAACTTTTTTTAAAAAAAAATATTAGTTTGAGTTTATGTTATTCTGTGTTGAAACAAACAAATTCATACATACCAGAAAAAAACCAAAATAGTTGTTTGTAACCAGTTCTTTTCAAGCTCTGGACCACCAACTAATGGAAGACAGCATCCCTCAAAAAGCTTTTTGGAAGACTGCATCCCCCCGAACCCTTTCTTTAACCCCCTGTTCCTCCTTCCTTCCTGTACCTAAGAATGAACTTCCCTTCTTCGCCCTGTCTCCATTTCCCGTAGGTCTGAGGCATTCTTGCTCCGCAACAGGCATCCCAAGCCGTTTACACAAACAACTTGTTATGGCGCGATTACAGTCTTCAGCCAAGCCAGGTAAAACGGAAATCCTCTTCCTTCGGTATCGTCCAGCTCATAAATTTTAATTGTTTCTCCCTTAAAGTCGATGGTGGAAAAAAAACCCAGAGAAATGGAAGGCAGGCAAAGGTGACCGTGCTAAGTAATGGAAACATGAAACACCAAGAAAATACTGAATGCACCAACCGTCTCCTCTATCAGTCCAGAACTGTGTGAGATGCCAGGATTATTATGAGCAGAGCTATTTCAAATAGCAGCCATAGGTGGTGAGTGCCAATAGAACGGTAACTCAGGGCATTTCCGCACTAGACTGTTGTAGTGTTCTGCAAACTGCAAACCCCAGGATTCCGTTGGATGTTGAAAGTGGAATAATTGCACTATAACAGGCTAGTGCAGAAATGGCCTCCAACTCAGCTGCAAGAAAGCAAGAAGGATCTTTCACCATGCGTGATCTGCAGAAACCCAAAAGGCATCAACGTTGTTAAGACATACAATTTTCTTGTAACATGGGGCCCTTCCACACTACACAATTATAGCACTATGAGTCCACTTTAACTGCATCCGGTGGAATCCTCGAGTTGTATTTTGTGCCACCCTTGAACATTCTGGCTGCAGAGTCTAAATATCCCTCTCTAAATTGTCAGTTCTGGTATTTCGAAGGATGTTACCATGGCAGTTATCATGTTACCACAAATGGTTTCTGGGGGATTCTGGGAGCTCTTGTCCCCCCAAAAAAGGATTTCTCCAAGCTCTGTTTGGGTGTCATGCAACTTCTAGGTTCAGTGTCCCTCTGACAGAATACAGAAAATTACTTTGGGGAACAACTTCCAGGCCAGGTTAAAATTGCACCTATAACACAAGGAGGTCCTACGAAACAGAGGAAAATTATGAGACCTTCCATGGAAACCACACAACCTTGCAGATGCTGAACTACAATTCCCAATGTCCCTCTTCGTTGGTTACACTAGCTAGGGCTGATGGGAGTTGCAGTTCAACAGCGCTGGAAGGCTCTCTAGCTCTTGCTGTTGTGAGCTTTCAAGTCATTTCTGGCTTATGGCGACCCTATCACGGGGTTTTCCTGGCAAGATTTGTTCACAAGGGGTTTGCCTTTGCTTTCCTCTGAGGCTGAGAGAGTGTGACTAGCCCTGGTTTCCACAGTCATAGACCAATTGTCTAATCAGTAGACTGCGCTGGTCACCATTAAATGTTAATATGATCTGGCAAAAATAATTTGTTTAGGTAGAAATACCATCCCTAATTCAATGTGCTTCAAATATATGTGTGTGTTTCTCTGTGTGTGTGTGTGTGTGTGTGTGTGTGTATCTGTATCCCAAGACCACTTCTGGCAATCAGCCACAGATTTTCCAAGTGGCTGCACTGCTATTGTCCACTCCCATGAATTAGAATAATGCAAATTCTAATCACGAGGAAAAAAATAATTATATACTCTAATGCGTATTTACAGAGGCAGGACGTATTTTTAAAAAAATAAAGGTTGCAGCAGGAGAACCTTTGAAAGAAGAGATTAAAAACAAGCATTTCTGATGAGCAGTTTTTCAGTTTCTGGTAATCAGTTTTCTGCTCATTTACAGGTGTTGCAACCCGTGCAAGAGTTTTCTGCTTCTATAGAGGTATTTTAACCTAAGCAAGAGTTTCCCGCTTATACAGAGCTGTTTTAACCCATGCAAGAGGCTGAAAAAGGGCTATAAAAGAAACCACTTTCGAGGAAGATGGACAGAAAATGTTTAGGTAGGAAATCTCAGTTGTAGGTACAGATGTTAGTAAGGAGCTGAAACACTTTACAATTCATCAATTAACTTCATGTCTCATTTTTCATCCAGTGAAAGGCAGGCTTTTCCTCTTCCTCCCTTCTACAGCTTTGTGACAAAGATCGGTTTGAAAGACAGAAACCGGCACAAGATCATCCTGTCATTTCCGACTTATGGTGACACAGTTTTCTGGGTAAGATTTGTTCAGAGGAGATTTTGACTTTGCCCTCCTCTGAGGCTGAGAGTATGTGACTTACCCAAGGTTACCCGTGGCTGAGTGGGGATTCGAACCCTTGTCTTCGGTGTCCCAGCCCAATGCTCAAACCACTACATTATGTTGGCTCTTCTCTTATTCATACGGTCGCCATAAGTTAAAATCAAGTTGATTGCAAATAACAGCAACTTTTCAAAGTTACATGACCGGCCACATCCAAAGGATACTCACCAATGGTTGCTTTTCATCCTGGAGAGAAGTGACCAGTGGTGTCCTGAACCCAGTACTATTCAACATCTTTATTAATGACTTGGATGATGGAATAGAGGGTATGGTGACCAAATTTGCAGATTATACCAAACTGGGAGAGGACAAGATCAAAATTCAAAATGTTCTTGACAGATTGGAGAGTTGGGCCAAAGTTAACAAAATGAATATTGACAGAGAAAAATGTAGAGTATTACACTTAGGAAGAAACAATGAAATGAACAGATATAAGGTGGGTGATGCCTGGCTTGAAAACAGGATGTATGAAAGGGATCTAGGAGTCTTAGTTGACCACAACCTGAACATGAGTCAGCAGTGTGATGCAGCAGCTAAAAAAGCCAAGGCGATTCTGGGCTGCATCCACAGGAGTATAGTGTCAAGATTAAGGGAAGTAATAATATCACTTTATTCTGCTTTGGTTAGGCCTCACCTGGAATCCTGTGTCCAGTTCTGGACACCTCAGTTCAAGAAGGTTGCTAAAAAGCTGTAAGGTGTCCAGAAGAGGACAACCAAAATGGTAAAGGGTCTGGAAGCCATGCCCTGTGAGGAGAGACTTAGGGAGCTAGGTATGTTTAACCTGACAAAAAGAAGACATGATAGCCATGTTTGAATATTTGAAAGACACGGAGCAAGCTCGTTTTCTGCTGCTCCAGAAACTAGTACACAGAGCAATGGATTCAAACCACAGGAAAAGAGCTTTCACCTAAACATCAGAAAGAACTTCCTGATAGGCAGAGCTGTTTGACAGTGGAATCTGCTGCCACCTTGGAGTGTGGTGGAGTCTCCTTTGGAGCTTTTTAAACTGGACGGCCATTTGTTGGGGGTGCTTTGAGTGTGTCTTCCTACATGGCAGGAGGTTGGACTTGATGGCCATTGTGGTCTCTTCCAGCTCTGTGATTCTATGTCAGCAGCTGCTTGGTCATATGCCGATTCCAGAAGTCTGCCTTCAGTCTGGGTAATGTAGACTAAGAATGTTTGGGGCTGTTTCGGGGTTTTTTTGGGGGGTCATTGATACTGAGTTCAAGAATGACTACTTGTCTGATCCCCTGACCTTCACACCATCCTCTTAGCAATCCAGCTTTGCTTTTAATTCACAAGGCAAAGCTCCCATTATGGATGGTGCATAAGACCACCGACTCACAGATGAAAACTTAGTTTATTAATCCACAGGGAGTCCTTATGAAAAAACACGACTCCGGCGGAGGAACGTATGTTAGCTTTTCCCCTTTCCCTGCCCACAGCTCTAAAAACCTTGGAGCCTATTCCCTGAATTTCACTTTGATGTATTTCCAAAGCTGGGTGATATTAGACACGTCCCCAAAGAGAAATTGCTCTGAACCACCACGACAAAATGACACAACCCCAAAACACAAAATGAAAAAACACAAAAGCCATCCACACATATCTTTCCCCCCAAAAGAGAAAAAGGGAGAAATCTAATTAAATTTTCTGCCCATATATGCAGAAATGCATCCGCTTGCATGTTATAAATGTCCCTGGAAAGTTACTAAAACACATGCTTGGATGTGTCAGAAAGAAGATTTCTCACTGAAAGGGCCTTGCATTTCTCTGCTGAGTGATTTTCATCTTGGGTAGCCAACAGAGCCCAAAACTAACATCCTTCCCTTATTTGCTGGATTTCAATCCTGCTTCAGGCTTCTTTTACCCACCACCAAAACACAGGATTGTTGCTTTTGGGGGTGTGAAACCTTGGCCGGAATCCTGTCGGTGTTTTACACATGTGCACAGTGCTATTCGGTATCTTTATTAGTGACTCAGATGAAGGAATAGAAAGCATGCTGATCAAATTTGCAGATGATACGAAATTGGGAGGGGTTGCTAATACACCAGAGGACAGGATCAACATTCAGAATGACCTTGGCAGATTGGTGAGCTGGGCCAAAGCTAACAAAACGAATTTCAACAGAGACAAGTATAAGGCCCTACACTTGGGCAGAAAAAAATGGAATGCACAAATATAGGCTGGGGGACACATGGCTGGATAACAGTATGCGTGGAAGGGATCTAGAGTCTTGGTGGACCACAAGCTGAACATGAGTCAGCAGTGTGATGCGGCAGCCAAGAAAACCAACGCGATTCTTGGTTGCATCAATAGGAGTATGGTGTCTAGATCGAAGGAGGTAATGGTACCACTCTATTCTGCTTTGGTCAGACCTCATCTGGAATGCTGTGTCCAGTTCTGGGCACCTCATTTCAAGAAGTATATTGACAAGCTGGAAAGTGTCCAGAGGAGGGCCACCAAAAAGGTGAAGGGTCTGGAAACCATACCCTATGAGGAGCAGCTAAGGGTGCTGGAGATGTTTAGTCTGCAGAAGAAAAAGTTAAGAGGGGGCATAATAGCCATGTTTAAATATTTGAAGGGATGTCATGTCGAGGAGGGAGAGGGCTGGTTTTCTGCTGCCCCAGAGACTAGAACAAGGAGCAGTGGATTCAAGCTACAGGAAAGGAGATTCCACTTAAACCTCAGGAAGAACTTCCTGATGGTCAGAGCCAACCGGCAGTGGAATCTGCTGCCTCCATGGAGTGTGGTGGAGTCTCCTTCTTTGGAGGTTTTTAAGCAGAGGCTGGATGGTCATCTGTTGGGAGTGCTTTAGTGTGTGTTCTTGCATAGCAGAGGGTTGGACTGGATGGCCCCTGGCGTCTCTTCCAACTCTATGATTCTATGATTCTCTGTGTAAGTTCCCCTACAGAAGTTGTGGAATGGCCCCATTCAGTTCAAGGCCATGGTAGGCAAACTCTGCATGTATGTGCCATTGCTCGTGGAGAGGCACTAAGCATGGACACACGTGCTCTGCACACTGCACGTGGAAACGCACTGCACACTTTGCATCTTGGCACAGTGCACCAAAGTTGCCATTCAACACAAGGTTTGTGCAACATATTCAGTCCCCAACTCTGCATGTTAACTAGGGTTGTCATTTTTCACCAAGTTTCTCCTCCCAGGAAGCAACAGGTAATTTCGAGTCGTTTTCTTTCCTCTGCAAGAAAGCTTTTGAAAACCACACGGGTTTTGAAGCCTGCTTGCAATTCGGGACTTGTTCCGTGAAAAATTCATACACAGTTGTTTTGTGCAGCAAACAGCCATTTCTGCATGGGAAATAATAATTTTGCATAGAGATATCATTTTATCTGCAAAAAAAAAAAAAAAATGCTGTTTCCTATGCAGAAAAATACTGTTTTCTGCACAAAACAACCACATGTGAATTTTGTACAGAACAAGTCCTGAACTCCGAAGATTCTTATCAGCCCAGAATTATTCTCATCAGGATTGCTCAACTCTTGAAAGTTTTCTGAAAATTTTTAGATATTCATTCCATCCCTAATGTTGACTGAGGCTGGTTACAGGGATCATACAGCTCTCTTGTTCCAGCAGCTACACTAGCCTGCCTGTCTGTTTCCAGGCTCAATTTCAAAGTGCCGGTAATGACGGAGAAATCTCTATACGGCTATCGGAGAAATAGCGTCACCCCGAGAGTCTACCCGGTGGCGTAGGGACAGGGGGTGCGGGGGCACTGCCTCTCCTTTCCTGCCCTTCCCAAAGCACCACAGCCCACGTGCCATAGCCCTGCCCTCCATGTGCCATAGCCCTACCCCGTGCACTGCAGCCCCGCCCCTCCACCCACCCTGCCCCACCTCCGTGCGCTCCAAGCTACGCCGCTGAGTCTGCCCAATCCCCGAGATTGTCAAGAGAGGCTCTCCTTGCAAGCTCATCGCCTTCACTGACACAGTTGGTGGGGACAATAAATAGCACCTTCTTGGTTGCTTCCTCAAGATCCGGAACTCCGTCCTAGAGAGGCTAGGATGGATCCCACCCCGCCATTCTTCTGGGAACAGGGAAAGACTTTTTGATTCTAGTGAGGAGCACTGGGATTTGTAGTCCAACAATGTTGGGACGGTCAGACGATTCCCACCCGAACCAATGCATGCCTCACCCTTGTCTTACATTGATGGTCCACACAACTTTGAATTGCACAACCTGAAGGCAGCTCGTAAATTCTGCCTACAGACTGGAAAGGCTGTGATGACCACCAGTAAACAACCCAAAGATATTCACTCGGTTCAAATGGGCCACCATAGTTGGGTGCTGGTCTGCGCAACTCATCTGAAGTTGTTCAGGTTTCCCCAGGAGTTCTCAGATTGACATAATGTTTCCCACCTAACACACACACACACACAGACACACACAGACACACACAGACACACACACCTTTTGCAAGTCAAATCCTTCTCTGTATTCTAGCAACGCACCTTTGCGAGATGCGGGGAAGGATTTTTTTGTTTTGGTTTGGTTTTTTGAGGGATGTATTTATTTGCACCTATCTGTGAAGTAAGCCAGAGATGAGGAGGAAAAAACTCTACCGACGTAATGAGAAACAGTTGGATTTCTCCCCGGCCTTGATAATGGTGCTGATTTAAGCCACAGAAAGAGGTAATAACCAAGGGAACCTGGGATCGTTTTGGCTTCATTGCTTTGCACAAGGAAATATTTTCAGCCTCATTTAGAATGTCAGCCTTTATAAAGGGGATCCACACCTTAAGCGGGTGACTGCTCACACAGGTAGACCCCGTACTGGGGACTCAGCAGCATCACACACTTCAGTGATTCCTACTTGCCAGATGAAGTCCCAATTTTCTGGCCCTTCTCTGGATTGAATCATATAAACCTTCCACATATTTGGGAAGGGGTGTGAGTGGGGGAAGTAACTCTAATCATATAGAGAGACAACGCTGTCTGCAGCTACGACATCACCAGTAGCTTACGATGGATAAGATGCAGGACTCAGACCCTTAAGTCCCTGTTGTGGCAAATAAATATTGGCTGAAAATGGAAAAAAGAGGCTGGATGGCCATTTGATGGTGTACTCCTGCACGGCAGAATGGGGTTGGACTCGATGGTCGTTGCGGGTTTTTTTTTTTTTCCAGCTCTACAATTCTATTGACCAATGTAGGTTGGCACTCTGCTTAGAGCTTACATCTTTTGTAAATGGCTTGCCACGGGTGCAAAATTGGATTAAGTAGTTTTGCAAAATCCATATTCACCAAGCAGCTGACATTATCTTGCAACGTATAGGTATCCGTGGTGCAGTTTTTCCGAGGCTGTACACCCCCACATTTTGATATGGTTTAATTGGCAAAATACATTAATCGGCTTTGATATCAAACATGCCCTGTGACGGCTATATGGCCAAGCTGGGCAAGAGGAAAAGACTGGCCAAACATGTGCGTTGTGAATTAGATCGGAAAACACCTCTTGGCATAGTTAGGTCTTAGTCAGGAAATCACCAGGAAACTCCAGAGGTGATGACCTTGCAGTTAGGCTAATGACCCTACCTTTTAGACAATAGCATCTGGGAAATGCCCACCAAACCTCTGATTGTCTTAACTCCTCTTCCTCTGAGCATGCAAATTTCTCCTTTGCCCTAAAACCTGTCCAGCAAGCACTGAGCTATCAGGGCAATCAATAGCCCTTTGTGACCTAATGCTAAGACCATTAGCCCATTCCAGACCTCACTGTCCACTCTGCAAACTCCATTCTTTACTCAGCCAGAGAAACATTCACACCCTTGCCCTCTGGGCAGAAATTGGGTATATATACCCTTCGTTTTGACCAGTCAACTCACAGTACACTGTTTGCTGGTTGCCACTCTGCTGTTCTGATTACCAATACTGTACTGTCCTAAGGCATGAGTCTAAGCCATATCACTGCTTCTTTACTGCTCTTCTAGACTGGTAAATATCACCCACTATACCCTGAAATCTCGCTATCCAAAACTTTCCTCCCTTTTCCTTCCGTTAGCCTTGTGTGAGTGCGACTGTTTGGATCTTGTGTGTGCGATTAATTGCCTCAATAAAACACACTTAAGCTTGCTTTTGGATCCCTGGCTGGTTCTTTCCTGCAGAAATACTGGTAAACATTGGTGTAAAAGATCCTGTTAGGTTACCCCCTCTCACAGACCTCCTCTTTGAGCTAATAATTCCCCACCTTTGACAGAGGTAAGACGTTGCAGGTGGACCCTTGAGTCACCCATGTTTTGGGGTAACACAATGGCAGCCAGAGAAGTGGCTTAATGCACCACAGCCTAATTCTCAATGGGTACCAACGGACACTCCCCAACGCACACCAGGATGCCAGCTAAGAAGTGCCCAGTGTGCATAAGAGCACTCTTGAATTTGCCCATTGTGTTTCATTGTGCAACACAGCTTGTAAAGTAACAAAAGATTGTCTGTGATATATGATCTCAGGCATATATTTCAAGGTTTTGTTTTATCCAAATTTGCTATTGTTGAGTATTCTAGCATCTGAGCACCTAAGGAAAGTGGGTGGGTGTTTAAGCATTTTAAAACGCTTTACAACTGTCATTTCATTTTTATACTTCAGTTTGCTTCTAATTTCCAACATGTCACACCGGGCTTTTGGTGCTGTATCTATGACAGAGAATGAATTGGTTTTTACTGACATCATATCAATAATCAATTGTATTTCATATCATTAGTAATAGCTGCAAGATGGGAAACAACAAAACGTAGAAAGGCACTGAAAGGATTTAACATTAGAACAGAACAATGTTTTTCCTTTTTTAAAAAAAAGTCTTTTAAAATTATTTATATTAGCAAAACCAACCATTGTTACATACAATGCAAAGATTTCAAACTTCTTGATTAAAAAAAGAACTGTAACACATTGTAATACAGCTGTCACTGGATTTTCACTTTCATATAAAGAAGGAATAAATAGAAATACAAAACAAAATATTTCCTATGTATCTTCTTCTAGAATCAATTTAACAATTGTTGTTTTCTAGTTAATGACCATCTTGCCATTTGTTATTCTTATATGTCATCTGTACTTAATATTGGTGTACTTCCCCATCTTGTTATCAAGTAATTTAGAAAGCATTTTCGGTCCTCTCTGAGGTTTTTTAATGTTTTATCTTTCCCTTCACTTAGAAGGGTGGTCAGCTTATCCGTTTCTAACAACTCATACAATTTTAACAGCCATTCTTCCTCTGATAGTAGCATGAGATTTCCACTTTTGAGCGTAGACAATTCTTGTAGAGGTTACCAAGTAAGGTAATACTTTGCAGTGTTTCTTTTCAATATGAGCATCTATGTCATTTAACGTCTGCTATATAAAAGTCAACGTTTGTCCGTAAGTTTGTTTGTCCGTGTCAGGCAGGCGAAGACTTCCTATGATTGGCTGCGTGAGGCGAGGAGATCTCATGTGATTGGCTGCCTGTGAAGATTCCATGGAATCCTGGGGTTGGTAGTTCAGAGAGGAGCCTTTAGAATTCTCAGCCGGAGAGCTCAGGCCGGTTGCTATGGAGATGAGGCCTAGCAGCAAGGAGGAGGACAGTGGGCTTGTTTGCTGCCGCTCCAAAGGCTAGGACAAGGAGCAATGAGTTCAAACTAGAGGAAAAGAGGTTCCACCTGAACCTCTGGAAGAACTTCCTGACGGTCAGAGCTGTCCAGCAGTGGAATGTGCTGCCTCCATTGAGTGTGGTGGAGTCTCCTTCTTTGGAGGTTTTTAAGCAGAGGCTGGATGGCCATCCGTCGGGAGAGCTTTGATGCGGGTTCCTGCATGGCACGGAGGTTGGACTCGATGGCCCCTGGGGTCTCTTCCAATTCTGTGATTCCATGATTCTGTGAACTTTATCCCAAAGGCACTACATCCTATCTGATCTTGGAAGCTAAACAGGGTCAGCCCTGTTTAGATGGAAGCACACTGTGCTATATTTCGGAGAAGGAACTGGCAAAACCACTCCTGTATATTCTCTAAGAAAACTCTAGGAAATCCATGGAGCCACCCTAAGTTAATGGACGACATGAAGCCACATCCACACACACAACTTTGCCAAAAGTGAAGCAGAACCTGTGCATCGGAAACCGTAGAGGGATATCTTGCTGTGTGAAAACACATTTCCCATTCTACCCCAAGTATGAATAATAGAAAGGGCAAACATACCAAACCCACATTATGGAGACATGGTGACTGATTTCCCCTCCCAGCATCTATTATTGCTTTTGCCTCATCTTTACCTGAAATTAGTCATTTAGAATCTGTACTTTTTTCTTTTTAATACAGAGAAGTGGGGGGAGAAAAGAATATCATTGCACCAGCGGAATTATAAAAATTTAATATGCTCCTGGTAAAATGAAAAACGAGCGCTTACAATATTGTCTAACACTTTCAAATGTGTTTATTAATTCATGTTTTAAATCATAAGTTTTGCTCTGCAACAGGAGCCGGAGCCGGCAATAAGCAAGTTTTAAAATATTAATGAATAAACAATAATTCCTCTATTGAAATATATAACACGCTTCTTTGAACAATGCAACACTGAGTAATAAATCAACGGCGGCAGAAAATTGCATTTCACATTTAATACAACTTGAACTCTGCCTCTCCCCTCGTAGGTTTTTTTTTTTTTAAAGATATAAATGATATCTTTTTTGTTTAATTGGCGTCAGCTCTGATCTAACAGATTGCTAATAAAATTTTGGATTTCCATATTTAATGATGCGTGGTCCCGTGACAGTGGGTTTTATCCAGGGAAGGGGAAAAAGGAGCGGAGAGCTTTTTAGTATCCAAACAGATAGCATTAGTGGGTGATCATCCATTGTGGAAAGAAAATGCCCCGGATTAGGTGCAACTGTGCTCGGATTCTCGGATCCATTCAATCTGGAGAGGTGTGGGACATGACCTGTTGAAGGCCCAGACGTTATCTGAGATCTATGCCTACTTACCTGAAAGAAGTGCTTAGGGTTTAACTTCATAAGCCCATTAGAGCTCTAAGATCATCTGGAGAGGTCCTTCTCCCTGTCTCACCATCTTCCCGTCCTCATCTGGTGAGAACAAGCAAGAGGGCCTTCTCAGTGGCTGCTCCCAGATTTTGGAACTCCCTCCCTAGAGAGGCCAAAAGGGCCCCATCCTTGCTCTCCTTCCCTCAGCAAGCCGAAACATTTTTATGCCATCAGGCTTTTACAAACTGGCTGGGGTGGAGTTTAAATTTGACGCAGGGCTGTTTTCAAGGCTTGCAGATGAATGAATTTTAACAATTTTAATGTGTATCAATAGTTTAATTGCTTTTGAAGTAAGTCTTACATTTAGACTTTTATTAATGAACTAGCGTATCCACCCGGCGTTGCCCGGGATTTTATTTTCTCGTAAGTGATACTTGTTTGAAAGATTTGAGATCTCTAATTCCCCAAACTGTCTTGTCCAGGACCTGTAACTTTTCCCCGTATTCCCCAATCCAATCTGTATTCGGAGATATTAACATACGGAGGTTGGATTTCTTGGGGAATGCACTGCCCTCCTCCTTGCTGCTAGGCCTTGTCCCATTAGCAGCTGGCCTATTCAAGACAGACACAGTTGACGGAGGCCCAAGAGCTCCCTGACTGAGAATTCAAAAGGCCCCTTCCTAAATTGCAAACTCCAGGATTCCGTAGAATCTTCTCAGGCAGCCAATCATATGAGGTCTTCGCCTGACACAGACAAACAAACTTTGACTTTCATATATTAGCCTTTTAAAGGTTTTATTTTTTAAAAAAAAATGTCCGTAGCATCCTTGAGTCCTGTCGCTGGGGTAAAAGCAAGAAGTAAATGAAAATATTATTATTTCCTGCTGAGCGAATGTGCCTCAGATTTCACAGTTTGTTTTTGTCTCTTGGATTTTAAGGATGGAAGAAGTTGTCTTTATCTGTTCTTGTTTTTATGAGCTTCGCATCAGCTCTTCCGTATTCCTTGCATAAATAAACCCTATGAAATTCATGGGGTTGCCAGAAGTCGACAGGCAACTTGAAGAAATATACCACAAACATGCACATTTTATTAGGTCACAATTTTGAAAAACTTCTAAAACTAAAAGAAAAAAAATGGAGGAAAAAAAACCTTGCCATTTAAAAAAAAAAAGTCCAGATGGGAGAAAGTGACACTGGCGGATTCATCCATTTCTAATCTACCATTGCATGCACACGCGTCAAGACAGGTGTACATATTTACACGCAAGCCATCTCCAACCAACAACTGAAATTAATTGCTTTTAATTGCCCACGTAAAGCACTGGCACTTAAATTTGTTGCCATGGGAGGGTTTTGTCAGCCTCCAATAAATTAATCCTTTTTATTATGCCACCGACAGCCTGATGATCAAATAGCCTTTGATACAGATTTGGGGATTTATCACCTAGGAGTGAGCTGATAAGCTTGAAGTCTGAGTTTGCTCTCCCCCCACCCCACTTTCTTTTGTTGATCCTGCTCTAGGCAAGAAACCCAGCTACAAATAACTCTCCCTTCAGAAACTTCTCCAGAGATGAGGTCAGGATTTCACCTGGATGGGGAGGGGGATGTCTCTTTTTAGCAGTTTTAGCATTGAAGAAAACTTCCACTTTGGAACTTGCTCACACTCAGGTTTCCTAAATGAAATTACAGTCACAGCTAGTGGGCCCAGGTGAGTGAGGTAGTGAATCTGCTCCAGGTTTTAGATGGTTTTAAAGCAGCTCTCCAAGGTGCTGAACCAGCTCCCAAAAATAGGTTCCACCATCAAATCATTCCCAACAGATGGCCATCCAGCCTCTGTTTAAACTCCTCCAAAGAAGGAGACTCCACCACACCCCCAAGCAGCAATGTATTCCACTGTTAAACTGCTCTTACGGTCAGGAAATTCCTCCTGATGTTTCGATGGAACCTCCTTTCTTGAAGTTTGAAGCCATTGCTCCATGCCCTAGTCTCTGGAGCAGCAGAAAATAGGCTTGCTCCATCCTCCATACGACATCCCTTCAAATATGGAAACATAGGCCATTTCCACACGGGGCGAGGGAATTGCTGCGTGCCGGTACTTTCCGGACTTCTTGGCTCCACACTTGGGTCCAGGCTGATCCGGAGCAGTGCGTGGCTGCCGCTCCGCACTGCTCCAGGGACGAAAATGGCGGCTCCCGGTTGGTCGAGGCTCTCCACCAACCACTGAAGCTCGCCAGCCTACAGCCCGCCCCCGGCAGATTGCAGGCTCGCACCGGTACGAGCCTGCAAATCTGCACCGGAGCGCGGGCACGGAGTGGCGCGCTCCGTGCTTTCGAAAGACCTGTTTCAAGCGGTCTTTCAAAAGCATACTGGATGACCACTTTGGGTCATTCCGGAGCAGGCTGAGGTGCGGAACTACACTAAGTAGGTCCGACCCAGTCCACTCCCAGGTGCAGACGTCCTCCCTGGAGGACGCTCTGCACCGTTTCTTTAACCCCATGTGGAAATGGCCATAGCTACCATGTTGCCTCTTAATACCTTCTCTTCTCCAGGCTGAGCATACCCAGTTCCCTAAGCTGCTCCTCATAGGGATTCATGGTTTCCAGGCCTTGTACCATGTTGGTCGCCCTCCTCCGGATACGTTCGAGCTTGTCACCTGGACCAATGAGATTAAAGATGTCGTTTCCAAGAAACGATGACAAGTGCAGTGAAGGTGAAGAAAAAAAAATGGCGAATGATGGCAAGGATATTGAAGGCAAAGAAGAAAATGGCAAACGGTGCTGAGCATGACAAGAACATCCAAGGCAAACAGAAATGGCCAAAGGCATTCAAAGATGCTCAAAACTGGAGGAACTTTATTAGATTCACTCCCCCAAAACAAGCAAGGAATGAGGTAAAGCAGTTCCTCAAAGGTCTAATTCTTTTCCAGAAGGACCCCTTACCAATGCGTAGAGAGTTCCTTTAGCGGATGCGGGTTCTCAATAATACGTCCCATTGCCTTTTTGCATTAGGCTAAAAAAACCTAGCAATGCAATGCAGGGAACAAGAATCAGTTCCCAGCTCCTTGGTGGCTAATACAACTCACAAGACTACACATCACTCGCTAGGTTTATTCTTAACAATTCTGTCAGTGCTGCATATGGCATGGAGATAGATCAAACCCCGTGAGAACTAATAGCTCCTTTTCCTTCACAGTCCATGGAACAGAAACATTAAAGTTAATGAAATAAAATAAAATAGGCTGATCTTGGAAGGATTCTGTGATTTTTTTAAAAAAATAAAATAAAAATCATACACACAGAAAGAGAGGCATTCCACAGCTAACAAAGCCTTTGACAAAGGATATTCCTTTTTACAAAATCTCGTTACGCCCCGACCCCTTTTTGCTCCTTTTCCCCTGTCTATCTGGAAGATTTTTTAGCAGCATTCGCTTTGGGACGAAGTTGAGGAAGGGCCGGAGAAACACAGGCATTCAGGGTTACGTTGCACCAACGGCGAACAAGGATGAGAAAGAATGAGAATCCCTGGAAAAGTGGGATTCAGAGTCCGAACGTGGCCCCTGGGTCACTCTCTGCGTTGGAGTGCGCGCTTCTCACAAGCAGGTTGCGGCTCTCGACTGAGAACACGCAAAGCTATCAGGAAGACTCACTTCAAACACCGGGGCCCACGGTAAACCTTTCTGATCTCTGACTGAGCCTCAAGGCTAACCGCTTCTTTATGATGGTGACGATTTCCCAGAGAAAGGGGGAAGGCAGAATGTATCACTCCCCGGTCCCTTCCCCTGCCACCCGTGTACACACACCCATAATGTCATTAAAAAAAGCCCCTAATTAAGCCCATGGGGCTAGAGGAGCCGTGCCGAGGGCTACCCAAAGGGTTCTTGATGGCCATTCCATGAACCTCATCGGCGCGCGACAGCGTTTTGCCCGCGGCCACTTAAAACAGGATCAAGATGAGGGAACGGTCTTTCTCCACTCATTCGATTACACCGCCCTTCCCTTCTGCTGACACACTTTCCGTGGGAAGTGAGCTTGCTACACAATTAGGGTTTGAAAACACGGCCCGGCGGCCAAGCCGTGCATTAAGCAAAAACGGTTCGCCGCGCGGCCTTCCTTGCGGCACGCCCTGGGACCCTTTTCGGAACGGTGCCTTCTCCCCACATTTCCCTCCACGGGCCAAATCAGGGCCCGGCGTTTATTTATCCGTTGGGAGTGAGCGCTTCACGGTACGCTGAGCGAAAAGCCACGGCTCCTGCAGGGAAGGAGAGGAAGAAGTGACTTGGTCCTTGCCGTAAGGATGACAGGAGAAGGTGTGCAAAGAGTTGCTTGTGTGATAAAGGGAAAAAGATTGTCGTGATGAATGTGCATGCATGCGCTTTGGACACTGAAGAAGATTAATCGTGTTTCTTTGGCATTTGGGGTGTGTTTTCCTCCATTCTGATTTTTTTTAAAAAATGGGACACTTTACAAAATAACTTAGCACCGGGATCATTGATAAGGAAGCTTGACCCAAAAAGTTAATTGAAGCATGCAAATAATCTGTTACCTTACAGATACCTCTGAGTTTATGCCGGAGACCGTAACATGAATACCTTTGTCAAGCTGTTCCCCTAAGAGACCTAGGGTGAATTATGGCAGAAGCGTGCGTGTCTTCTCCTCCCCAGACGTCCCCATTTTATTTATTTATCAAAGGCTGCTTTGTTTTCCCACTGAAAAGAAAATAGCATATAGAATTTATATGTTTGCCCAAAGACCACTGGCTACATGCAATTTACCATTAATTTGATTTCCAGAAAGACTATTTCCTGAAGAGATACCAAATAAGCTATTACCTGATACTGACCTTTGGGATTTATTAAAATCATTTAAAAATTGGACACTGATGAAGAAAGGGGGGAGAGAGAGAGAGAGAGAGAGAGACATGCATTTAAAAAAAAAACAGGTCTTGGAAGGGTCTATTTGCTGCAGTATTTACAGAAAGGGTGTTTTTGAAAGTTAACGTCTAATAGCTGAGTATGGCACACAGTAGTGTATGGGATTTATAGGGTACAACATTCTGTATGGCAGAGTGTAGCATTATATTTCCATGGGTAGAACTACATTACATCTTCCCACTCTAGGGCCATTTCCACACTAGACTGTTATAGCGCTATTATTCCACTTTCAACCTCCTATGGAATCCTGGGGTTTGCAGTTTAGGGAGGGGACTTTGGAATTCTCAGCCACAGAGCTCTTGGGCCTCAGGAAACTACAAACTCCAGAATTCCACAGGATGTTGAACGTGGGATAGCAACACTATAACAGCGTAGTGTGGAAAGGCCCCGCGGTTTAGTCAGGTTGGGCTCAGTCACGTTTTAAGGAGAGTTGGACTATGGCCATTTCCGCCCTACACTGCTATTATTCCACTTTCAACATCCTGTGGAATTCTGGGGTTTGTAGTTTCCTGAGGTCAAAGAGCTCTCTGGTTGAGAATTCTAAAGTATTCTAAATTGTGGTGCCCAGAACTGGCGGCAGTACTCCAACATCCCATGCAAACCCCAGGATTCCATAGGATGCAAACATCCTTTGCAAACCCCAGGATTCCATAGGATGTTGGAATACTGCGGCCAGCTCTGGGCACCACAATTCAAGAAAGATATTGACGAGCTGGGACATGTCCAGAGGAGGGCAACCAAAATGGTCAAAGGCCTGGAAAACATGCCCTGTGAGGAACAGCTTAGGCAGGTGGGTATGTTTAGCGTGGAGAAGAGAAGAGAAGAGAAGAGAAGAGAAGAGGTGACATGATAGCCATGTTTAAGTATTTGAAAGGATGTCATATGGAAGAGGGAGCAAGCTTGTTTTCTGCTGCTCCGGAGACTAGGACACGGAGCAGTGGATTCAAACCTCAGGAAAGGAGATTCCACCTGAACCTCAGGAAGAACTTCCTGACAGTGATAGCCGTTCAACAGTGAAATACACTGCCTGGAAGTATGGTGGAGTCTCCTTCTTTGGAGGTTTTTAAACAGCGGCTGGGTGGGTATCTGTCGAGAGTGCTTTGATGGTGTATTCCTGCCTGGCAGGGGGTTGGATTTAATGGCTCTTGTGGTTTTTTTCCAGCTCTATGATTCTGTGATTGTCCCTTTTGCAAAAATAGATGACTCAAAATACAGTTGGAAAATGTCCCTCCCAGTTTTAACTTCTGATGAACTGCTTGAAAGTTGTTTTTTTATTCCAAAATAAACAGACTGGGAACCATTTGGCTATACAATTGTCATTTTTTTTCCTGCTGCGCTTTAGAAATTTTCAGTTTGTGTGTTAGTTTTTCCAGGAGTGCAATTGACCATAGTCTTGTCTAACCATGCATGAATAGAAAGGACATCCAGTCTTTTCCAATGTCTGACGACCTCCATTTACGCTGCTGCTAGTAATAGAAATGGTGGTTCCTTAGGTAATAAATGTTCATTATTCTTGGAAAACAAGGACAATAAAATCAGTCCACCAAAACCACATACTGTTTGGCCTGTCGTCTGTGAAAGAAAATCTATTACACGTTTCTCCCCCCAAAATCACAGACCCTTGGACAATCTAACAACAGGCGTTTCAACATCTCTTTCCTTCAGCCTCTCCAGTCAATACTTATTACAGTAGAGTGAGACTTTAACTGTCTTTAGACCAGAGCTTTCCAAACTGTGTGTCGCGACATGTTAATGCTGCAGCTTGTAGGTGTGTTGTGCTAACGTAATGGATGGAGGGACTGCCTCTGCCACCGCTGCCACCCTGGGCCGAGGAAGACCCCGGAGAGGGTGGCGGTGGGCCAGGTCCGGACAGAGGGGCTGTCTCTCCCACCACCACCCCGGGCCGAGGAAGACCCCGGAGAGGGTGGCGTTGGGCCAGGTCCGGATGGAGGGGCTGTCTCTCCCACCACCACTCCGGGCCGAGGAAGACCCCGGAGAGGGTGGCGGTGGGCCAGGTCCGGATGGAGGGGCTGTCTCTCCCACCACCACCCCGGGCCGAGGAAGGCCCCGGAGAGGGCGGCGGTGGGCCAGGTCCGGATGGAGGGGCTGTCTCTCCCACCACCACCCCGGGCTGAGGAAGACCCCGGAGAGGGTGGCGTTGGGCCAGGTCCGGATGGAGGGACTGTCTCTCCCACCACCACCCCGGGCTGAGGAAGACCCCGGAGAGGGTGATGGTGGGTCAGGTCCAGATGGAGGGGCTGTCTCTCCCACCACCACCCCGGGCCGAGGAAGGCCCCGGAGAGGGCGGCGGTGGGCCAGGTCCGGATGGAGGGGCTGTCTCTCCCACCACCACCCCGGGCTGAGGAAGACCCCGGAGAGGGTGGCGTTGGGCCAGGTCCGGATGGAGGGACTGTCTCTCCCACCACCACCCCGGGCCGAGGAAGACCCCGGAGAGGGTGATGGTGGGTCAGGTCCAGATGGAGGGGCTGTCTCTCCCACCACCACCCCGGGCCGAGGAAGACCCCGGAGAGGGCGGCGGCAGAAGGGGCTGTCTCCTCTTACTGAATTACTTACTGATTAACTGTGTCATGAAATGATGCACGTCTAAAAAGTGTGTCACCCACCGTGTAATGTTTGGAAAGCTCTGCTTTAGATGCTGGCAATGGATAACCTGTAGAAAAAGCAGGGGAAAAGTCCAACCCGTGGGCCATATCAACCTTCTTTTGTGACCGTCCAAGTTTCTTTCTAATTGCATGCGAAGAGACACCACCAAATTGTAAAGGGGTGCAGGTTGGAAAATCAGCAACCAGCTGCTATAGCTGGAGGCTCCACAGAGTAGCATATGACCTGATGTTACCTCCCTGTTCTTGGTTATCTGTGGTTCAGTGTATTTGTAGCACACCCTCACTGATATACTACGTTTAAAGGGGAAGCGCCAGCTGTAATTAATCCTCACTGTTCATATTTTAAAAATATTCTTATTAAAAAATTTCCATGCACCCTAAAAGAATGTAAGCAAAGAGATAAAATAAAAAGGCGTGGGAAAAAAAGACATAGAAAAAAAGGAGACAGTTAAAGGTAAAACTTAAAAACATATTAACTTCCAACTTTCTTTATAGTAGTTATAAGTCTTGATGTATAAAATCTTACTTCTGCAACTAATTGATAGGTATTTCATGCACTTCTTCTTGTAAAGCAAACCTACTAATTATCAAAACCTGCTGTTATCATATTATTCTCTTTTTTGCAATTAATCCCCACTGTTCTGAACTTTTCAGGATATGGCTAACACATTTGTCTTTTACTCCAATGTCCATTGTGGCGCATTGTGACTTTTCTCCCTTTACATGCCAGGGACAGAGATTACTGGGGAACTTCGATCTCTTTAATACAGTTTGCAAAATTCGCAGTCGTATCTTTTATTTGCCGTGGCTGTTGAGGCTTCAGTTCCAACATCCTCCGTGCTCTTTCAAATCCCTGTCGGTGAACCGCAGATCAGGACTGAGCTCATTTACCCAAATGGCCAGGGTGAAAAAAATGATCATATTCCATTCTTCTTCAAAGCACATCTTTCTGCTTTGCTTATCAAGATCCTCACTCGTCTTCTGCAATCCCACCATGGGGTCTTCCAAGCCCACTCCTCCCCCCCAGGGCACTCTTAGATCTAGCACTTCATTTGCGGATACTTCCATATTTGTTATTTTCATGGATGGAGACACGAGCTCTGTGTTAACTGGGGCCATTTCTGCACTACACTGTTCTAGCGCTATTACTCCACTTTCAACATCCGGTGGAATTGTGGGGTTTGTAGTTTGCTGAAGCCAAAGAGCTCTCCGGCTGCGAAGCCTAAATGCCTGCCCCCAAACCGCAAACCCCACAATTCCATAGGATGCTGAAAGTGGAATAATGGCACTATAACAGTGTAGTGCGGAAATGGCGCCAGTCAGTCTGCAGTTGTGGGGAAAGTTGATGCCGTAGATCAGATCCTTCAACAGGCCCTTCTCTGCACTTATCTCTTTTGATGCCTTGTAGGTATCAGGGGCCATGTTGACAGGTTCTGTTGTCCCTTTTGGGACTGACCAGTCCGTCATCTCTAAGGTCCTGATCGAGAGAACGGTCAGAGGCAAACGTTTCGTTCGTGACCGAGAGACAGCCTTTTATTTGAGTCCAGAGTCAGCTTAACAGCTATTGTGTATGTTACTAGTAAAGGGGAAATGAAGCACTGAAGCTAAGTAGCCATTCTGCCCCCAGCCCACCCCCAGTTTTATCGGTTATTCATCTCCACGTGGAATTTATCTTTCATAAAGCTAATGGCCTTTAATTGCCCATTCACGACCAAGCCAGTCCAAATTACTTTGCCTTTCAACACAGGTAGCTCACAACAAGATATTGTTGATGGGAAAACTCATCTTTGATGAGTATTGCAGATAAATTTTGCAGAAAGAGGAAAGCCAGAGGATTGACACATATTATCCCTGTTCACCAAAAAGTCCTGGCGCTTCAGCCCTGTGAATCCGGCTTGCACTACATTGCAGGAAGTGTGGGAGGTCCTTCTCAAAGTTGCTTCCTGAACTGCTATAATTGAAAGCAGTAATAAAGGTATCTGGATTAGGAGGTGGTTAATTCTGTACGGCGCTGAGGTACACACTGCAAAGGGGTTGGTAATATGCCAGAGGACAGGATCAAAATTCAAAAGGACCTTAACAGATCGGAGAGCTGGGCCAAAGCTAACAAAGTGAATTTCAACAGAGACAAATGTAAGGTCCTACACTTCGGCAGAAAAAATGGAAAGCACAAATATAGGATGGGGGACACGTGGCTGGACAACAGTACGTGTGAAAGGGATCTAGGAGTCTTGGTAGATCACAAGCTGAACATGAGTCAGCAGTGTGACGCGGCAGCCAAGAAAGCCAATGCGATTCTTGGTTGCATCAATAGGAGTATGGTGTCTAGATCAAGGGAAGTAATAATACCACTCTATTCTGTTTTGGTCAGACCTCATCTGGACTACTTTGTCCAGTTCTGGGCACCTCATTTCAAGAAGGATATTGACAAGATGGAGCGTGTCCAGAGGAGGGCAACCAAAATGGTGAAGGGACTGGAAGCCATGAGGAGCAGCTTAGGGAGCTGAGGATGTTCAGTCTGCAGAAGGGAAAGTTAAGAGGGGACATGATAGCCATGTTTAAATATTTGAAGGGATGCCATGCCGAGGAGGGAGCTGGCGTGTTTTCCGCTGCTCCAGAGACTAGGACAAGGATCAATAGATTCAAGCTGCAGGAAAAGAGATTCCACCTAAACATCAGGAGGAACCTCCTGATGGTCAGAGCTGTCCGGTAGTGGAATCTGCTGCCTCCATGGAGTGTGGTGGAGTCTCCTTCTTTGGAGGTTTTTAAGCAGAGGCTGGATGGCCACCTGTCGGGAGTGCTTTGATGGGTGTTCCTGCATGGCAGGAGGTTGGACTGGATGACCCCTGGGGTCTCTTCCAACTCTCCGATTCCATGTGAGGAAACCAACCTCCGCTGTGGGGGGTACCTCAGTATACAGGGTAGTGCGGACATGGCCTCAGACGACAGAGGGTTCCAAAGATCAACGTTCTGAATCTATGTAAGCAAGCTCCCTATGTGTCCCTCTTTATAGGGCAGGAGGGGGGAAGTTGTGGCCCTGCAGACGTTTGTTCGACTGCAACTCCCATCATGATGGAAGGAGCCATGGAGATTTAAAGTCCATCAACGTCCGAAAAGCGACGTGTGGAGACCGCCACCAGCAAGATGTGCTTTTGTTGGTTGCATCTCAGCCGATCCCATCTGCAGACAACTTCCTATTAATTGGGCCAAGTCACACGAAGCGGGAAGGAAAAAGAAATGCCATCCACATTTTGGGTCATGAAAGCAAAAATTTTATTCATGATTCGAAAACTACATAGAACTACCACGAGGAAGACTCTTCAATTCGGGGGTGTAATCCAGTTAAGAAAGTAACACGAAACGGTTTAATACATTAGAATCACTGCCACAAATTATTATTCTTTTTTTTTTTTTCATTGAGTCAATCAGTTTCAGAATCGCATACAATATAAAAAGAGAGGAGAAGGGGGAAAAAAGAAAAGAAAAGGAAAGGAACGGAAAAAAAAAAGGGCTCCCATCCCACCCACCCCAATTATACAAGGGTTAAATATACAGTACTGAATACTGAGACTTGTCTGTTTTACAATCCATTATTGGTTTGATTTTTTTTTTCTCTTTTTCTTTTGCGTGAAATTAGTATAGTAACAAGATGAAGAACATTCAAAATGTTTCTTTGTATTTACAAACAGTTTCGCTGTTTCGTGTTGAACCTAAAGACCCCATGTTTCCGCTTCAAAGCCTTCTTTTTTTCATTTTTTTTCTTTTTTTGAAATTGTCTCTCGAAAAGTTGCCAACGCAACCTGATTTGTTTTTTTTAAAAATGTTGCTGCTGCTGCTGCTGTTATTAATATTTAAAAGATTACAATGTATATTACATTTCATGAAGGGAAACAAAGAATTAATTACAAGATGCCAAAAAAAAAAAAAAGAAACGAAAAGAAAAGAAAGATAGGGGGTTTCTGTTTTTTTAAAATTTTATTTAAAAGAGAGAGAGAGAGAAAGAGAGAGACAAACTACAGTGTGAATATTGTTTAGAGCAGCCTTTCCTAACCTGGCGCCCTCCAGACAAGTCGGACTACAAACTCCATCCCCAGCAAGCTGCCTGGGGATGATGGGAACGGCAGTCCGGCCCTGCCCAGATGGCCCCAGGTTGGGAAGGGCTGGTTTTAGAGGTAGTAGTGAGCACTCTAAGCTAAAGAACATGTTTCTATTGGTTCATATGAGTTCGCATGAGGTAATAAAGCTGTGTTTTGATTGGTGAGATGTATAAATACTCTTTTGCTACACTATGTACAATACTCCGGAGAACGGCGCCGTATTTTCTTTTCCTGACCGTCTCGCTGCCGCCGAGTAGGAATGGGCAAAAAACCCGGGTTGAGTGTGCTGGGTACCCGGCTCGTACTGTAATACCCAGGGCGGCTTAGCTTTTTTATTATTATTATTATTATAATTATTTTTTGCAAATGGGAACGGCAAGTTTCTCCACCTCCGACGGGCCATCCGTGCCCAACAATGACCACGAGAGGGAGAACAGGGGTTTTAAAAGGAAGAGGAGGAGGAAGAAAGAAGTAGTCTTTTGCAGGGGCCCTAAGCTGGCAAGTCCCACCCTTTGCTCCTCCGGCTATTTTGGAGAACTTCAAATCCCAGACGCCTCACCCAGCATAGCCGACGGCCAGGAATCCCGGGAGCTGTAGTCCAAAACACTTGGAGGGCCAAAGTTTGAGAACGATGGGGCTTTGTTAGCGCAGTAGCTCCCAAACCAAGGAAGCCTGGAGGGACAACACTAGAAATAGCAACTGTCAAAAGAAGGGGAACAAAAGCTACTTCCACTCTGGTAGGGATACGACAAGATTAAAAACCAGAATCGGTGTCGGAAATCCACTTCAAATTGCCACGGAGGTTCACATGGGATGTGATGACCCCGGCCTGGTTCTGCTCCGCGAGGTTTTCCTTAAAGAACAGCTCTTATTGACCTGGAGACCGAGAAGCCATCCTTTCTACGCCTGTCGATAATAAATTATTCTTATTAAAATAGTTACAGGGCTACAAACAATGCTAACTCTCGGCCTAGCTGGATAAAGTGCTTGGTTGTTTTTTTTTTATTCTTTCGTTTCTTTTAACATCGTGTGTGAGTGTGCGCCTCTTTGTGATATTTAAGTACATATACAAACGATTAAGATATCTTTAAAATTAAAAACAAAACAAAACAAAAGAACACGCACACACAACAGATTTATCGAGTTCTCTGGTACAACAAGGTTTACAGCAAAGCCGTCCGTGACTGGCTACCGAAAACAGAAACAAAACAAAAAACCCTTTATTTTTAATTTTCTTTTTTTCCTTCTTTTCCTTTTGGGATTCTGAACGCACAAGACAAAGGCATCTCAGCTTCGGGTGAACAGAAAAAAAAAGTGTTGCGAGGAGATTAGTTAGAGGTATCGGAGTGCACACTTCCTGGGCCTTCTGTTGGGGAGGTCACAGAAGATGGAGTGGTTGCATCTTGCCAGCCTCCATTTGCCTGAAGACGGAAAAAAAAAACACGACATTGAAAAGACCAGTCAAATATATGTTATTATCACTACTGGCTAGCCTCGTCTGCGCTGTGCAGCTGCCTTTGATTTTGGCTGGCCTGGACCAGAATCTCTGCAAGTGACACAGATAGGTGTAAGTCCACCACATGCCCTGCGCACGTCATTTCTGTGGAGGCAGAGGCATAGCTAGGGTGGGACAAGCAGGGCACACGCCCTGGGCACCAATGCCAGGGGGTGAAAAGCAGCAGGGCCAGAAGTGGTGGTGGCAGAGGTGGTGGTGGGCACACTTCCATGCTTGCTCTGGGACTGTTTATGCTAGCTATGCCTCTGTGTGGAGGTTGGCATCCTCTTCCACTCTCCACTATTTAATTTTCTCTTTAAGATTTGACACTTATTAATTTTGGGACAGAGATACAGTCAGCCCTCCACATCTGCGGGCTTGGCATTCATGGATTTGATTATTTGCGAGTTTCTCCAACCCCTGTTCCTCCATCTCAGGTACCACTTTTGCAGGGGAAGGCTCCCTCTTGGCAGCTCCCTCCAAAAAACCTCCCTCCAGTCCTCCTCCTCCACCACCAGCCACTGCCTGGCCAGCCAAGGACAGCCCAAAGCCTGATTTCTCGACACCGCAAGCCTTCTCCCAAAGCGCTCCATATACCCAAGGAAGGAGACGGGCAAGAGCATGGCAAGTACAGGACTGCCACGCCAACCGTCTCCTTTCCCTGATTCGGTGTAGACGTTGGGCACCCGCTCTCCCCGCCTCCGCCTCGGCTCCCCGCCCACAGACGCACGCAGTTTGATATTTCCGAATTTCTCACTTTTGCAAGGGTCCTGTGCCCCGAACCCTAGCGAACGTGGAGGCCCAAGTGTACAAACAAACCGACGCACAGCTACAGAAAAGGAAGAACGAACAAAAGAAAAGAGAACAGACGGCACGTAAAAAAAAGCACAGTCCTCCCTCCACATTTGCGGGTTCGACCTTCACGGATTTGACTATTCACGAGGTGCCCATTCTCTCTCCGGCCATTCTCCCCTCCATCCCCTTACCTTCTGCCTCCCACAGTTCTCACTACTGGGGCCAGAGGAACGGCGACGGCAGGGGGAGCTTAGGAAGGCAGAAGGAAAGTGGACACTGCCTTCCCTCCCCCTCGTCACCTTGCCTCCTGCCTCGGTGCAAGTTCCACCTGCCCTCTGGAGCACCCTCCATCCCCTTGCCTCCGGCCCCAGTGCAGAGAAGGAAGGTTCATGCGCCAGTACAAAAAGTAAGAGGATGAGACAGGGATCACGGGAAGGCGGGGTATTCGTGATTTTTCCACTTGCACGAGGATTCTGTACCCGAAAACCCTCACAAATGTGGAGGGACCTCTGTATAACTAAACCCAAAACTTAGGCCATTTCCACACCAGACTGTTATAGCGCTATTATTCCACTTTCAACATCCTATGGAACCCTGGGGTTTTTGCAGTTTAGGGAGGGGCCTTTAAACTAAATTAAATTGAACTAAGGTGAGACTAGGGCGTAATAACAAAACCCATTACTAAAAGACTAACCTGTTACGGTAAATACTAAACACATCCCACCTTCACCCACTAACTAAAACAAAATAACTCCGACCAATAAAAAACGGAATGAAAAGGAAAAATGGATTAATATCCCGTGTGTTATTCTACCATTATGGAACTGTGTACATTTAACTTACTAGAATTACTAACAATCATAACCACAAATTATTACATCATGAGATATCTTATTGTTAAAAAAAACAATCCACCAACGGTTTCCAGTCTTTCCAAAAAACAAAAAAAAATGTCAACTGGTCTGTCTTTTAAAATCCACATCCATTTTGCCACTTGGGCAAGATTCATGACTTTAACAACCCGATCCTCGACTACTTGTTTGTTCGTTTAATTTATATCCTGCTTTTCTCCCAAACAAGACTCAAAGCCACTAACAGCATAAATTAAAAGAGAACATCTAAAATAACATGGAGTACGCAACTTTAAAAATTATCGTTCCAGTTAAAGTACGACTTTTAAGCCATCAAGAATCAAACCATTAAAATATTTAAAATACAGATTATGTAGCAAAAACAGCATACCCAATGGCACCAGCTGATTTATTTGTAGGGCCGGGTCAAAGTAGTGTTTTTGACAATGAAAGCCCTGAAAAGCTGTTCTGAGCGAATGCTTCATCATTTAGCCGCATCTCCCCAGCACTGAACCCCCATCAAAGTACTCCTGACATATGGCCATCCAGCCTCTGCATAAAAACCTCCAAAGAAGGAGACTCCGCCACACTCCCAGGCAGCAGATTCCACTGCCATCAGGAAGTTCTTCCTGAGGTTCAGGTGGAATCTCTTTTCCTGTAGCTTGAATCCATTGCTCCTTATCCTAGTCTCGGGAGCAGCAGAAAACAGGCTTGCTCCATCTTCAACATGACATCCCTTCAAATATTTAAACACGGCTCTCGTGTCCCCTCTTAACCTTCCCATCTGCAGACTGAACACACCCAGCTCCCTAAGCAGCTCCTCATAGGGCACGTCTTCCATACCCTCAACATTTTGGTCGCCCTTCTCTGGATACGTTCTAGCTTGTCAATATCCTTCAATATCCTTCCTGAAACAAGGTGCCCTATTCAGTCTTCTTCTTTCTAAAGACCAGCAAGAGGGAATAAATGAGGCTGGGGCTTTTTAGCTGGTTTTAGATGCCCTTTACTTGCACTTTAGAATGCAATTTTCATCATCCCTCACTACCACTATGCTAGATGTGATAGGAGTTGCAGTCGAGAAATATCGCCTCACCCTAGTATAAAGGCTGCTTACTTGGACATGCGGCATTTTAGGATCGCTGCCATGAACAGTCACAATACAACGCAAAAGAGGTGGCACGGATTACCCACAGTGTGGTCCACAGTGATAAGGAACCGACAATCACTGTGAGCTAAGGATGGAAGGAAGATTCTCAAACGTTCTCATCCTGAACAAGAACAGGGGTTCAACATGTTCAGACCCACAGCTGAAAACACTCTGTCAGCCACTGTGAGATTTTCTTTTCTTTTCGGCACAAGAACAAAAAGGCCAGGGTTTTTTTTTCACCAGGAGTAAAGAGAAAGAGGGGGGAACCTTGCATTTTGCCCAGAAACCTGCACCAAAGTTTTCACAAAAGGTCTCTAAATGTGACACATCATAGCAAGACCAGAAAAAGCCCGTTCTGGCATTCTGTGAGTGAGATGTGCGTGCACAACTGGCACTACGTATTTGGGCCACAGTGCAACCGACACATTCTGCTGACAGCGGCGGAAGCAGGAGTTGCAGATACAGCAAGGTGGTGCATTCCAGCTGCACAAGGTGGGTTGCCGAGTGTACATCGCACAATGGCACCCAGTCACGGACACGTTGCGCAGGGTTGCTATTCCGTGCAGGGGCTGCGTCACGCAAACGCAGTGTATCTCTGCACACGTAGTTTTAGGATAAGCTGAAGAGATGCTGGACGGCAGCCCTATTTTCACCCAGTGGGAAGAAAACTTTCAAAATGTTTGATACTTGTGAAACGAGTGAAGATTCACATTTTCACGGTGAGCCAAAATGCCCACGGGCTGGCTCCCAGGCAAGCTTGCCCTCCGCACTTCTAGCCAAAAAAGAAATTGATGGCAAATTCACACTTGGCAGAATCGCACCAGGCTTCCTTTAGAAGTTTGTGTTTTCTTAGCTCTTCACAGAATCGCAAGCAGGGGAGGTTTGTTTCTTGCAAAGTTCTCTTTGTTTAGGCAGCTGAAATGTGCGTTCTCGTCTGAAGCCACGGAGAGCCCTGCTGCTGCTTCTTTTTTTTCCCCCTCCGCTCGCATCCCGCAAACTGGCAATCGCTTCGGGCAAGCAAAACAGAAGAATGGTTTTTGCCTGGAACCTGGGGCAAAAGGAACTTGAAAAGGTGTTCAGGCATGTTCCCCTTAAGAAAGCCTGCTCCTTGCCCCGCTGCAGGCATGCCTCCTTCCTGCCTGCTCTCCTTCGCTTGGGAGGCCGAGAGAGACGCCAACGCGCCATCGTGCCCCGTTTGACCCGAGGCCCAAAGCTCTTTCCGTGACTCTCGGGCTCCTCCAGCAACGCGCCTCTCTAACAGGGGGAAACGAGGAGGAAGGAAAAAGGGGAAGAGAAAACTCTAACACGGTTGGATCTTAATTTCATTTTCAAAAGCCTCCCTTCTGGGCATGTGTCAGAGCCATTTAGGCGGCCAGTGGAGACGCGGCCCGCTCGGCCCTCCAACCTCTATGCTCTCGGAGCAAAAGACGCACGAGCAGGAAACAGAGGCGGTGGGGAGCACCCGATTCTATTTTCCAATTGCCCGTGAGACAGAATCCCTCCCCAGCTTCTTCCTCTCCCCCCCCCGCACCCCACCGTGCACCCTCAAGCCAGCTTTTCAGATGTTCCTCTCCCCATCTCGGGCTGCTGCCGGGGCCCCCAACGCATTAGACCTGCATCAGCAATAACCGCGCTCAGAAACAAATTCGCCTTCTGTCTCAGCCCATTGAGGCAATTGCTGAAATCAATGTCTGATCAGATTTCTGCTGTGGCAGACAGCTTGTCGCTACATATTTTTATGTCAGTCAAGAAGAGGGAGGAGCGGGCTGCGCAAGTTGGGGGGGACGCTGAGTAAAAGTGACGGGCACGCAGGCTCGCCGGCGCTCGCCAGAGCAAAGCTGAGCTCACTCCGTGCGCTCCCGGCGCCTGATAGCCTTTTCTGAGGGATCTTCTCCCTTAAAACCCACAGGCCCGCTGCCACCCAAAGAGGGGAAGGGGCGCCAACCAGGTTTAATTATCAGCCGTGTAGCCCATCCCCGGAACCTCTCACCAGTGGGATCACCGTTCATCCTTGCTGATAACGTACAGTCACTCTCAAAATGTCAACACACACACAGAAGAGCAGCGAGGAAGAGATCATTCAGCACGGAGCAGGTCTTGCTCAGGAACACCCAGCCATGGCAACGGAGGTTGGCCAGCTCCCTCTACCCACGGCTTCGAAATTTCTATCCCTACCTTTCCTTCCCTCCAGCAACGAAGGGTGGGGAGAAACCTTTGCCAAGGCGCAAGCAGAAACACTGACAGAATTATCCCTCAAGTAAGTGTAGAGCAATAAATATAAGTCTGCAGGGGACGTGTTTTACTTCTAAGCCGGTTTTTGGTTTTTTTTTAATTCTCAAGAAAATAGCTAAAACCTAAACTGGCATTTATTTATTTTAAAAAAAAAATGCTTTGGCTAGATAGACCTCATTTGGAATACTGTGTCCAGTTCTGGACACCTCATTTCAAGAAGGATATGGACGAGCTGGAGCGTGTCCAGAGGAGGGCGACCAAAATGATGAAGGATCTGGAAGCCATGAAGCCCTACAAGGAGCTTCTTAGGGAGCTGGGGATGTTTAGTCTGCAGAACAGAAAGTTAAGAGGGGACATGAGAGCCATGTTTAAATATTTGAAGGGATGCCACGTTGAAGATGGAGCAAGCTTGTTTTCCATTGCTCCAGAGACTAGGACAAGGAGCAATGTATTCAAACCACAGGAAAAGAGATTCCACCTAAAGCTCAGGAAGACCTTCTGACGGTCTGAGCTGTCCGGCAGTGGAATATGCTGCCTCCATGGAGTGTGGTAGGGTCTCCTTCCTTGGGGTTTTTTAAGCAGAGGCTGGATGGCCATCTCGTAGGAGTGCTTTGATGTGGGTTCCTGCGTAGCAGAAGAGGGTTGGACTGGACGGCCCCTGGGGTCTCTTCCGATTCTATGATTCTATGATGCTACGCACAGTTTTGAACCCGCAACCAAAGACAAGCACACAGGCGGCTGTTGTTCTCCTCCACCTTTTGGTTGCAGTTTTTATTCTGCCGTGCACACATCCAGCCATGCTCGCAAGGTATGAAGATCTACTTAAGAGGGGAGAAAATTCTCTTGCAGATATGAGTCTAAAGATATTCCATCTGAAGTAAACATCATTCCCTCTTTATCCAAATTTATAAACAACAAATGCACAATATTTTTACTCAGCTTGGCAGCTGAGGGAGAGCTTGTCAGCTAGCGTTTCTCTCTCCTCTCCCTCCTTCCCCGCCCCTCACCCCAAATAAATTAATCCTTACTCTGGTGGTTTGAGATTATGCACTGTATAATATAACAGTGCCTTATCAGACCTCATCAGCGAAGATGGAATTCATGTCTGTAAAATGCTGCAGGCAATGAGAATTTCATATTTTATCATCTTGATAAGGATATCGCAAATTCTCTGAAGCATTTCAAAACACTTAAATGAAAAAGGGGAGAAATGTGACTAAAAGGCTTTTTATATGGTTTGTTGTGGGTTATTATGAGTTATTTATAAAGCCCCAAAAAGAAAGATTTGACATTTCAAATGGAAAAAGATTTGAGTATTTAATGGCACTTCCCCCCCCTCCGCTCCCCAATTCCCCCCCCCCGGCCCTCTCAATTGAACGTCTTCAATCACATTTTAAATCATTAATATTTACTCTTGTGGCAAGTGGAAGGCTGCCAAAAGCGGGGAGGAGGAAGAGGAGAAGGGAAGGTCTCCGAATCTCTCCCGGGCTGTAGCATTTTACATAAGATGCTTCCATCTCTTCCAAGCCTTGCTTATTATCAGCAAGTCCGGTTCACGACAGATTAGCTGCAACACCAAAAGTGTATCTTTCAGAGCATGCGCTGGATCTGGAGAAGCAACGGCACGCTTCCTCGCCACGCGACGGCCAGTGGACGCCTCCGGTACCCAGGTCATTCTGGAGCTTTTGGGTCACCGGCCTCTTTTAAAACACTAAAGAAAACTACGACCCCCTCATTAAAAAAAATGCATCAAAACAGGGCTCCCAATTTATTTGATGATGTCCAAAGGGGGCGTTCGCACGACGCAGGCCACTTCCGCACTACACTGTTACAGTGTTTTTATTCCACTTTCGGCATCCTGTGCAATTCTGGGGTTTGTAGCTTACTGAGGCCAAAGCTCAGAATTCTAAGTGCCCCTCCCAAAACTGCTCACCCCAGGATTTCACAGGATGTTGAAAGCGGAATAATAGCACTATAACCGTATAATAGTGCGGAAATGGCCACAGTTATAGCACTATTATTCCACTTTAACTGTCACGGTTCCAGGTTAGGGAATCCTGGGGTTCGTAGTCTGGTGAAACACTGAAGCATTCTGGCTGAGAATTCTAAAGGCCCCTCTCTCGATTGCCAACCCTCAGATCCCAAAGGATGGAACCGTGGTAGGTAAAAAAATTAATTTGCACAGCGTGACAAATTTGATAGATTCAGACAGTGTGAGTGGGCCCCTAGACCAGTCTGGAATGGGGAAAAAGTTACAATCAGCACTTGGAAAAACTGAGTTTTGTTTTTTTTTTTAACCTGAAAATTCATCCTGATTGGGAGGGGGATCAAAATTACAGGAAAGGAATTAAAACTAAAATCATTTTTCACCCAGTCTACAGAGCTCCATGGAACCCCTGGGGGTTCGGAGACCTCCCAGGTTAACCACGCACACACACACACACACACACACACACACACACACACACAGAGTTTATACCCTAAAGCAAAGGACTAGCAATTTATGAACAGAGACTGAGCAAAAATCCATATTAGCAGACTTGGGCCATTTCCACACCAGCCTGTTATAGCGCGATGATTCCACGTTCGACATCCTCTGGAATCCTGGGGTTTGCAGTTTCCCCCTCCCGAAACTGCAAACCCCAGGATTCCAGAGGATGTTGAAAGTGGAATCATCGCACTATAGCAGGCGAGTGCGGAAACGGGCTTGTTTTGTATAAATGGAAGTATCCAGTTCATGATCTGTGAAACAATTTAATAGAAGTACAACACAACTTTTGGCTTCTCATCATCAGGAAGAAACTGCAAGATACCCAATACATTTTCCCCTTCTGCATCCCAATGATAAGACCTATCAACACGCACAAATAAAAACTTGCTTTAGTCCACGGGTGAAGGGAATAAAAATGCATACATTCAGAAAAAGGGTGTGCCCAAATACGCACAAATTTCCATGCCGGAAGGAACATGGAGGATGGCCTTCTCGGTGGCCGCTCCCAGGCTCCGGAAATCCCTTCCCAAAGAGGTTAGATGGTCACTCCTCCCAACTCTCACCCGCAGACAGGTGAAGATATTTCGGTTTCAACAGGCCCGAACATATCAGGTCCATTCTACTTAAACAATGTGCTGAATTTTCTATCTGAGCTTTTTTTTTTTTAAAATGTTTTTAATGAATCCCACTTTTTTGATGTTTCAATCATCTTTTAACTTTAGTATATCGGGAATTCTAATTATGTGGGGTTCTTTATCTGTTGGAAGATAATTACGAACTGAGGAAAAAGGGGTAATATATCCACTATATAAAAGTCAAAGTTTGGGAGTGAGCTTGTCTGTTTGTCTGCCAGGCAGGCACAGACCTCATATGATTGGCTGTGTGAGGCGAGAAGACCTCATATGATTGGCTGGCTGTGAAGATTCTATGGAATTCTGGGGCTGCCAGTTCAGGGAGGGGCCTTTAGAATTCTCAGCCAAATTGCTCAGGCCGGCTGCGACGGAGACGAGGCCAAGCAGCACGGAGGAGGGCACTGTATTCCCTCAGGAACCCAACCTCTGTATGTTAATAACTTCGAATACAGATTGGATTGAGGAATATGGGGAAAAGTTACATGTACTGGACAAGACGGATTGGGGAATTAGAGACACAGGATCTCAAATCTGTATATTTCAACCACATCTAATTCCTAAGGTAAGGTAAATCCTAAGCTATTTCTAACAAGTATTATCTATGAGAAAATAAAATATCGGGCAATGCTGGTATACGCTAGTAATTAAATAAAAACAAACCACATTTTTGACAGCCCAATATGGAATTTGGGTGGGACAAGAATGTTCGTGGGCCCTTGAGGAACGCAACGTGCAACGAAACCCAATCATTTTCATATCCCTGTCCACGAAACAGGTCAAAGGACCGGGGTCGTGCTAGCTTGATGCAGTGAGAAGAAGATCCCCCATCAAGTTCTTTCTCCACATCACTCAGTCACCAACATCAGTTTGACATATTCTGTAGATCCATTTCCAAGAACTACAACACAACAGTTGAGAGACAGGGTGACGTAGGTCACTTCCACTGCTGATCCCACAGAATCCGGTATGGTTCATTTTTCAGCGACAACTTCCTAAAATCCAAAAATTTCTGTGTACATTTTATTGAAAGAAATCCAGACTTTAAATTCAAATGCAGAAGAAAGCAAAACCAACAAAACAGGGAGAAGTCCTTCAGCACTTTGCTCTTGAAAGTCTGGCCTTCCATTCTTGGGAAAAATTCAGCCATAGCTGGGATAAATTACAGATGCTACTTCTTTAAATTTTCACTTTTTTCTGATAGGCCTCCTCATCTTAACAGAAAGGTGGCAGGCAGGTGTAACATGGTGCTCTTCATTGACTTAATGAAGTGGGCTAGGGATATAATTTTTCACTTTCTCCAAGGAAACAACAAGAACTTTAATAACCTGTGCACAAAATACAATTTTTGAGCAGAACTACTTTCTGTACAGAAAATGCCATGTTATGTATTTAATTCTTTAAAAAACTGCAAATTTTGTGCATAGTAAGCCTCGAACTGGAAAGATTCCCATCAACCCAAGATTCCTTTCATTGAGGCTTCCCAACACTTGAGAAACATTTTTTTTCAATCATTTTTTTCAAATATTCCAAATATTCTTTCCGTAAATTTGGCTATATTTGTGAAGTCAATTTGGTTTGTTTTCGAGAAGACAACCTGTTCAGAAATGTGTACATTTCTTTAAGTCTTTTGATGGGAGGCACTTGAGACTGAAAACATCTGAATCAATGAAAAAATCAAAACTGTCAGATTTATCCTTATTTCCTACCTACACCGAACTGATTATGACCACTGATGGTAGATTTGTGTCATGATAGCAATGCCAAACATACACACACACACACACGCACACACACACACACACTGCCACCACCATAGGCCAGGCAACCTTGCATGGTGAATGTAAACAGAAAGCCAGAAAGAAACTATGTAGGTGGAAGTCTGAGGCCATACCTGGAGTTAAGCACAGGGGCAGCATCATCCGCACCAGGAAAAGTATATATTAACCAACCTAAGGGAGCAAAATTTTGCAGCTCAGTTCCCCCAAGATTCAAAGGTTAATATTCTTAGCTTTGGAATGACAGCTCTGTGTCTCTACCTGGCAGACAGAGCAGTGGAAGTCTAAAACTACAGTCCCCCCTCCACATTTGTGGGTTTGACCTTTGCGAATTTGATTATTTGTGAGGCACATGCTTGCCTCCCCACCTCATTCTCCTCCTCCCATTCCCTTGCATTCTTCACCCCAGGCTTACAAGGCTTGTGTTTAAAATGGATGTTTTTTTCCTCTTGGATAAGCAAAGCCCTCCGCCCCCCACTGTAGGAGGCATGTCCTCTCTGCCACATGGCTGCACTTTCTCCTGTGTCATGGCCACTCATTGGTCAGGTGCTCTCTTTCTTCCTACCCTCCCCTCTGGGAGGAATCTCCTTTCTCAAGATGGTGAGAGGAAGGAGTTAGAACACCAGAACTCAACACTCCGATCTTCACCATCTGAGGGGAAAGTACCAGAAAGCCCTTTACCTTGTCTTTTTTCCCCTCCTCCCGCCAGGACTGCCAAGACCAGAGGCAAAGGAATGGGAATTGGGCTCCAGAGGGGGAGGGGAATGGGATGGTGATCGTGGGGGGGGGGGAGGTATTTGCAATTTTTCCACTTTCACAAAGATTCTGCACCCTGAACTCTCATGACTGTGGAAGGGCCACTGTACTGTTCTAATATCATTAAATACTAATGTCAGAATCATCAACGCCATAGCATATCCAGTTTCTGTAAAGGGTTGTGAAAACAGGGCAGAGAAGAAAGATGACAGGAAAAGAATCAATTCATCGAAAGTAGAGTACTGGGTGAGTGTTCTGGAGCTATTACAGAGTGCCCAAAAGACAAAGAAATGGGTCCAAGGACAGATCAAGCTCGAGCAATCACTAGAAGCCAATATGACCACACTGAAGCTATCGTACTTTGGACATATCACGAGACAACATGACTCACTAGAAAGAACTGTAAGACCAGTAAAATGGCAGGCAGTAGGAAAAGAGGACAACCACATCACAGCTGGAATCAAGGACATCACCTCTCTGAGTTTGCAAGACTTGAGCAGGACTGTTAATAACTATAGTTGCCAGAACGAAAACTGCAGTCAGCCCCCATACCTTCAACGGTTGTATAGCAGAGGGCATTCGGGCCGATGTTGCTGGTTACCTGGTAATATGACAAGCAACACCAGCTGAAATCCCCTTTTCTATAAAACAGAGCTAGAAATAACATCAGTTTTCCATCTGGCAAACCTATATGAAACCAGGGCTCATAGAAGTTCCTTGTTCATAGGGTCACCATGAGTTGATCTAGCAGCATGTTACAAGTCTGCAACTCAGGTGATGGTTTCTTCCCTCAGTAAAAGTGAAGCCACAGGACTTCTTGGGACCGCACATACTCACATTTGTAGGTGTGAGTATAAATCCCTTCCGCCTGTTAATTTGGATGTCTATAAAGCAGGCAAATTCATGGCGGATAAGGTTACCTTTAGCCACCAGTTATGGTAGCTACAGGTTATGTCTAGCCTTGGAGTAAGTAAGCATCACTTACTTACTTAAGAATAGCTGTTCTTCTTCCTTATTTCTAACCCCCTCTTCTCCCAAAACCGGAACTCAGGATTGCTTGCAAATTAAAATGATCACAACATAGTTAAAAGCATTAAAAAATGTCAACATTAAAATAGAATTAAACCGTTTTTGCTTTAACCACATCACGTTGCTTTATTTTTTGTTTGAACTATTTGTGTTTTAAGTGTACTATTTTACTTTAGCTTCATTATTTCAAGACGACTTAAAACATACACTTGAGAAGGATAAAAAGCAATTTAAAATAATATGATTAAGTTAACGCAGCAGCCTCCCTTTCCCCAAAAACCTTCAGTTCCAAAAGCCAAGAAGGATGGCAAGGAGAGGACCATTCTAACTTCCCTAAGGAGGGAGTCTGAAAGCCTAGGGGCAGCTACCAAGAAGATCCTGTCGAGTCCCTCCCAACTATACAGGTGAAGGTGGTGAGGGGAAAGAGAAGGACTTCTCCTGTGGATCTCAGCATCCAAGGCAGGCTCATGGCGGGAGATACAGTCTGTCAGACATCCTGGACTTATAGGGCTTTATAGGTCATAACCAGCACTATGAATTTTGCCCCGAAATAAAGTTAACATAGTTCCTGGACAAGGCGTTTGGTCTGAGTCAACACGACTCTTCATAGGTTTTGAAAATCCTTGACTGAAAAGAAGGGACTGTCCACTCACTAGTAAAAAAAGGTGGAACAAAGAAGGAAAAAATGGTTAAAGAAATGATATGGAAGTGAACTTATTCACAGTTTCTTCAGAAGGAAGCCATAAAAACTTAAGAGGAGACCTGGGCCACATCCGCACTAAACTGTTATAGTGCTATTATCCTCAAAAGGCCCCTCCCTAAACTGCAAACCCCAGGATTCCATAGGATGTCGAAAGTGGAATGATAGCACTCTAACAGTCTAGTGCAGAAATGGCCATGAAACTGGATTGCACTAATGGACTCTGTGGTCCAGCCCCGCGTTCTCACGGTAGCCGGCCAGTTGCCTAAGGGAAGCCCTCTGGCAGGACAAAAGAATCGGAGCGCCTTCCCGTTTTTGTTCCCCAGCAACTGGTGCTCAGAGACTGAGTTCCTGAACTGTAAAATGGCATTAATAGGGAGTGACTGAACAGCACTTTTCATCTTGTGCCAGACTAAAATTGCTACACAAAATGATTAATAATCACAGCCTGGTGGTGCCACCCATAAGTCCCAGACCCTTAGCTTGATCCACACTGACTCCTTTCTTCTCCTTTTTATCAAGAACAAGGACAAATAACTTGGCTGCAGACCATGAAGGCTTTCCAGGAAACTGCTACGTTGGATTCATTACCGGGGATGTGAAGGTCGGACTGACCCCAGGGTGAGGGAAACCGGGCGGCTGGAATCTTTCCCAGGTGTTTATTAAGGCATTCCTACCAAAGAGGTCTAGTTTTCCCTTTGACTCTCTCCCGCTTGCTTCTCAAGGGGTATTTTTTTAAAAAAAGAGCAAGAAACAGAGATGTGTAACTGTGAGCTGGTGTGGTACTGACAGAAACAGCACAGTGGTTTGAGTGTGTGCACATGTTGCATGTGTGTGCCCTCATGTCTCCGGTCAACTTATGGCAACCTCATGAATTTCATAGGGTTTTCTTCGGCAAGGAGGTGCTTCAGAGGCGGTTCACCAGTTCCTTCTGCTGAAATATAGCATCTGGTTCTCACTGGCGGTCTCCCGTCCAAGGCCATTTCTGCACTACGCTGTTATAGTGCAATTATTCCACTTTTGGCATCCTGTGGAATTCTAGCGTTTGTAGTTTATGGAGGCCAAAGAGCTCTCTGGCTGAGAATTCTAAATGCCCCTCCCGAAACTGCAAATCCCAGAATTCCACAGGATGTTGAAAGTGGAATAATAGCACTATAACAGTGTAGTGCAGAAATGGCCCAAGTACTAACGAAGGCCGACCCTGCACAGCTTCCAAGGTCAGACGGCTCTGGCACTCTTAGCGTATTTGGGCCTACACAGTTTTTGTGTGGCCTTGAACAAGTCACACACACTCCCTCTGCTTCAGAGAAAGGTAACAGGATACCCACTCTGAATAAACCTTGCCAAGAAAACCGCACAATAGGGTCCTTATTAAGTTGGAAATGACTCAGTGGCACACAACCACAGCCGGTGTGCAAGAAATCCAAATTCAGGATTGATAGGTTTGTTCCCATCCATCCACACTTCCTGGACTATCTACAAGCTGGCTGTACTTTGGAATGGTCACACTGACTTTCACACCTGTGGGTGTGTATGGAGGAGGTTGTGGACGTTTGAAAAATGCATATAGATTTTGTTCACCAAAACATGCATAGATTAAATCACTCACCAAAAGTGCTTCACCATTCTTCAGTCCAGGGGTGGGCAACTGTCCTCCTCAACTCCCATCACTACCACCCCATTTTTTTTTTAATTGCTCACAATTTCACCACTTCCCTTTGGCTATTTCAGCCCTAGCGTTGTTGCCAGCAAAGAGCCGGAGTAGTGTAATGGTTTGAGCATTGGGCTATGCTCCCGGAAACCAGGGTTTGATTCCCAGCTTGGTCACGGAAACCCACTAGGTGACCTTGGATAGGTCACACACTCTCAGCCCCAGAAAACCTCACGATAGGTTCACCTTAGGGACACCGTAAGTCGGGAGCAACTCAAAGGCATGCAATAACAAAATGGCTCTCCCGGGCCTAAATGAGCCTGGGGTCCCCCAAAACATGGCAGATTCCCACATATACTTCCTAGGCATGTTGGGAGACATTGGGGGGCTCTTTTTAAAAAATTGTGTGGTCCAGGGTGGTGGTGCTGAGGATCATAAAAATGGCCTCGAGGGGCCACTTGCAGTTTGTAGCCTTCAATTACCCCTCACCTGATTTCAAGGAAAGCCTACCATTTCCAACAAGTCTACAAAGTTGCATGTGACAAAGAAAGGGACGGACCTTGTCCTGCTAAAACCAGCAAGAAAGACAGAATGAGGCATAGGCTGGAGGTCAAGATGACACAGCCAGAGTGATAAATAATGTGATAAATCGGCACATCCACAGGGGGATGGTACTTCCACCCATAACCATCCGTACTTAGGCCAACGCCTCTCAAGAAGGCTATTGACAAGCTGGAATGTGTCCAGAGGTGGGTGACTAAAGTGCTAAAATGGTTGAAAACCACACCCTATGGGGAACAGTTTAGGAAACTTGGTATGTTTAGCTTGCAGAAGAGAAGACTGAGAGGCAATATGATAACCATGTTTAAATATCTGAGGTGATCACAAGCTGGAGGGCGGCCAAATGGTAGAAGGCCTAGAAACCATGAAGCCCTGTGAGTAGCAGCTTAGGGAGCTGGGTAGGTTTAGCTTGAAGAAGAGAAAATTAAAAGGTGACGTGTAAGCCACGTTTAAAAATTAGAAAGGATCACATATGCAAGATGGGGCAAACTTGCCTGCTGATGCGCCAGAGACGAGGACACAGAGCAATGGCCTCAAGTTATAGGAAACGAGATTCCACCTATACATTAGGAAGAACTTCCTGGTGGTAAGAGCAATTAACAGTGGAATACGTTGCTGCCTGGGAATGTGATAGAGTCTCCTGCTTTGGAGATTTTTAAACAGAGTGCTTTGATGGTATATTCCTGCATGACAATACGAGGTTGGACTCAATGGCCCTCGTGGTCTCTTCCAACTCTATGATTCTACGATGGAATAAGCTTATTTTCTGCTCCTCTACAGACTAGAATATGAACCAATGGATTCAAATTATAAGCAAAGAGAGTCTACCTAACATCAGGAGGATTTTGTTTTTTCTATAAAAAAGCTTCCTGTTCAACCATTGCTGTCACAGAGTGTGGTGGACTCTTCACTTCTGAAGGTCTTTGAACAGATGTTGGATGACCCATCATTCAAGAGTGTTTTCCTGCATGGTAGTAAGCTGGAGTACACAGCCTTTGCAGTCTCTTCCATCTCTACAATTCTATTCTTCCTTATTCCTTACTTTACAACTTCTATACCAAGGTCCTTTGACTTTGTCAACCTGTTGAGGGAAATGGGTCCAACCCATCTGAAAGCATTAGGTTGGGGAAGGCTGACCTACATGTTGCTTCCATTGGAGAAGTCTTCTCCCAACACTACAGTGGTAGGAACTAATTAAAATCAATTCAGTTATCAATTAAGCTGGAAATTTTCCTACAAAAGGGACAACTTAAATTACCTTTCTTTATCAACTAAAGAGGCTGATTTAAGTTGGAATTCCAGCATGAATCTAATACTGGAATCAAGTTATTCATTAGGTTATCAGTGAATTAACTGAATGAGAGAAAGCACTAAATAGTTTTTGCTGGGATCTATAAAGGAATCCGTAAACCGAAAAAAACAGGGAAGGGAAGGGGATGGGTTTGTAGACAAAGAAGAAAGGGAAGGTGAGAAAGGAGGCGTGGGTGAGGTAGTTGAGAAACTGGGTTTTCAAACATTCGCGTAGCTGCTCCTTCTCTCCCAAGCTTAAAATACAAATATTAAGGGGAGGAGCTGAATCACAGATGGCATCTATTTTCATTCCGGTAAGATGTTTCTTCGCACATTTAACTTTAATTTTTAAATAGCAGTTTAACAGCAATGCAATAGTTGAGTTCCCCCTTCTAACATAAATTAAACTGAATTCCCCTTTTTTTTTTTTGCCTATTCATACTTAACTATATGCATTAACGTTGTTCTATTAACTTTCCTATCACCACCACTATTCAGAAAGTACCAGTCTGGGAGAATAATGGGAGGTCAGCTTAGTAAGTCACAAACAGTACTTTGAGTTGTGCCTCCAAAACGGCCTGGTAGCCAATGAAGTGGTTTTTAACTTGGTAGGCACACGTATCTGATCACCGGGTCTGGTGAATAATCCAGGGTACCATTCCGAACCAGCTGAAACTTTGGAGCATTCTTCAAGGGCAATCCTACACAGAACACAAGCAGCGCCGTCTCAGGGACTCTCTGCTCCATTCACAGGTTCTGTATGCTTTTGCAATGCTTCAAACAGAGGGGGACGGTTAGGGAACCGGACACCCTTTCTCAACCCCTCTGAGACCTTACAGGGCACACTGTGCCGCCATTTTGTGTGACTGGAAGAGATGTCCCACCATCCTCCATTGCTTGAGGAAGCGTGTGGTTTTTTTCATGCTATTCGAAGGGTGTGCTTCCCCGAAACATTTTCAAGTGGTATATGGCCCAAGGGAGGGTTTTTAAGGGTTTTTTTGGGGGGGGGGGTGAGATGAGGGTAAAGGAAATTTGAGGAAGAGGCTCATTGGGACAATAGGCACACACCGTTCCCCACAAGCCATAAGATTCCCACCTCTGCTCTAAACCCTTGCAAAACACATTTGACTGTGGAAAACAAAAGAAAACTGCACAACCTTCATGGAAGTTTCAGCATCAGTGTTGGAGTGGGGTGAGGTATTAAAGCTTTCTGGCAATGGAAACGACTAATTCCCAGGATTTAGGAAAGACAATCAAACACCTTCAGGTGACCTCTTCATCTTTGCTTACCCAGCTGTAGGGTGACCTGAAAATAATGACAAGATCTGGGCAACTACCCACCCTTTCAACAGGCTGCTGCTACGCTATCATAAGCAGACCAGGGCACAGTGGAAAAACTCAAAAAAGTCCAGGGATCTTCCGGTCACTGCAAGCCAGTGGGCAACGGACTGAGACTGGCAGGAGATCCAACGGCACCAAATGGGCCACGTCTGGGCATTTCAGCCCCAGCAGCTCCCAAAGGAAGGCAGGCATTGCTAATGGCTTCCTGAAAGTTTCTTCCATGCTACAGTTATAGCACATTGACACCACTTTATTTTATTATCATCTACTTGTTCAATTTGCAATCCATCGTTCTCCTTACCGGGGGCTCGCGGTGATCAGTTACAACACGACGCAGTCAAAACAACGGGGCACACAAAGGTTAAAAACAAGCAAGCTGGCATATTTTAAAAACTATTCATTTTACACAGCTAAAAAGGCAGATGAAGCAGAATACAGTTCTCCGTCCACATTTGTTGGTTTGACTTTTGCAAATGTGATTATTCACAAAGCGAACCTGGGCCTCCCCCCCCCCAATTTTCTTCCTTCCGTTCCCTTTTGTTTTGAGGAGAAGGCAAGCACACCCAGGCAAAAGGCAAGGGAATCGGGGGGAGGCAAGTACATGCCTTCCTTTTCCCCTCCAGAGCTCCCCCTCTTCTTCCTTTGCCTATGGCCCCAGTGTAGAGAAGAAATGCTCATGCACCAGGGCAAAAGGCGACGGAACGGCCGAGGGAGCCCCAGAAGAGAATGGGAGAGGGAGCACGGGAAGGAAATTATTCACGATTCTTCCACTTTTGTGATGGTTCTGTGCCCCAAAGTCGCAGAAAATGGAGGGGCCACTGTAGCAATGACACCTACAGAGCACACCCCAGTGAAAGGACCTTCCGCAATGACCAGTGCACATTCAAAGGCCCAAGTAAGCAAAAAGGTCTCTGCAGAAGAGCTGAAAGGGGGTCCACTTCGCTTCCCACGGAAGGGAATTACACAGCCTGGGAGCAACCTCTAAGAAAGCCCTCTCCTGTATTCCTTACCAAAGGTGCCTGTGATGGAGGTGGGACTGATTTTAACTGCCACGGTTGCACCCTATGGAGTCTTGGGATTTGTAGTATGGTGAGGTACTAGGGCTCTCCGGCACAGGAGACTGCAAATCCCAGGGCTCCACAGCATGTTCCCAAGGCCACGTTATTTATAAAATTATTTATTTACTTATTTTTTTTCCCCCATATCCTGTCTGATATCCAAGGGCCCTTTCCGCACTACCCTGTTATAGTGCTATTATTCCATTTTCAACCTCCTATGGAATCCTGGGGTTTGCAGTTTGGGGATTCTCAGCCAGAGAGCTCTCGGGCCTCAGGAAACGACAAACCCCAGAATTCCACAGGAGGTTGAAAGTGGAATAATAGCACCATAACAGTGCACTGTGGAAAGGCCCCAAGAGTCCAAGGTACAGTACTATCATTGTGTACTGTGAGGAACTTAATAGTTTCAGTTGCCATCCTAGCAATCCAAGCTGTTCTGTTTGCTTTTGTTCCTACACCCCCCCAAAAGAGAGACAAGTCAACCCAGACACACAAAGTAGCACATCTGTAACACCACAAGAGAATCTTGCCAATTGTTCATCCTAAATCTGAATAAAAGCAATTCTGCTTCTCTTTCTGTTGGAAGAAAGATTCTGCCACACATATGGACAAGAAAATCTGCCTCCTTTGCTTTCTCCTGAGTGCAAATGTTTTAAACCCCTGCTTCTTTCCTCCTTAATGCATACCTGCATTATCAAAGCCTCTGGCAGTGAAGTCCCTTTTTACAAAGTGTTTTTATGTCTGTCTAGACCTCCCTTTTCCTCCTTGTTACTCTGCCTAGCTGGAAGTTCTTTTTTCTTAAAATCACTACTAGCATTCGGAGGACGGCGACAAAAGGCTAGAGAAACACAGAACCTCAGTGGCAGGCAGCAGAAAGGTGTTTGTAGTAAATGGTGCAATAAAGCTTGAGATGGGAAACACTGTGATTTTGTAATCGCTGTGCATACTTGCCTACAACAACCAAGGTAAAGAGCAGCCGCCCCAAGAATCTCTTACGGACCATGTTTAAACTGTGAAACAGATAAGCCTCCCTTATTTCCTACCCCTAGCATGCTTTTTTAATAAAAAAAAAATGCACCGATCTGTAAGTTTGGCTACCAAAATGAAAATTACGAGAAAAGTAGAATCTGGTGGGGAGCAAAAACGCATTCCAGAATGGATTTTAGAAGCAGTCTTCAAGTAGTTTCCAGAAGGTTGATTTTTTTTTTTTAACTGGTACACAACTCCTGAAACACGTTCCTGAAACACGTTGGACTCTCTTCTTTCCCTATTCCAGTGCTTCGCAAAACCTAGTCCTCTAGGTATTTTGGACTTCAGCTCTCAGAAGTCCCGGCCGCCTTGGCCAATGATCAGGGATTCTGGGAGCTGAAGTCCAAAACACCGGGAGGACCAGAGTTTGGGAAACACTACCCTATTCTCTCCAAGTTATTTCTGCCTCTGGTACCAAAGTTTCTGTTGCGAAGCCATGCACAAGAACACATCTGTTCTGTTAAGTGAGGTATACCTACGTAAGGAACTTGTAAATCTGGCTTATTCTTTAAAAGCCAACTGAAATTAAGTCCTCCCTCTTCTGCAGCAGCCAAATCAATATTCTTAGGACAGGGAGGACCAAAGACCTTTCCACACTAGATAATTGCAGCTCTATGATTCCACTTTAACTGCTATGGTTGCATCCTATGGAACCTAGAATTCTCAGCCGGAGAACTCCATTATTTGCCCAGCTACAAAAATCTGAGATTCTTTAGGACGCAGCTATGGCGGCTGAAGTGCAATCATACCACTATAATTGTGTGGTGTGAAAGAGCCCTAGGCTATACTGGCATGCCATGTAAGAAAGACAGAGAGTCTCTCATAGGGAAAAAGATTAGGGATTGAGATGGCAAGTTTAACTCAGCAGGCATGTGACTGAATAAACTGAGCTCAGTACTCCAGGACTGGTACGTTTAGTGCCTGGAACTGTTCCTTTTTTGGACTACAATTCCCACAATCCTCCAGGCAGCACAGCGACCAGCTATGCCAGCTAGTGGATTTTGGACACTGCAGCGCAAAAGAATAAATGTGTTTCCAGCTCTGTCCTGGACGGATGTACCTATCCATTTGAGTTTCTTCCATATTTAGTTTTTTTTAAATCAAATTCTTTCCCTCCCACTTAAGAAAATATTTTGGGAAAAAATGTTTTTAAAAGCAATCAGCAAAGTCCCAGTCATCCCTTACCAGCGAAAGTGCCTCAGTTCCCCATTCGTGCCTAAACATGTAGTACATTGACAATAAGGATATTAACAACCTGGAAGATGTTCAGAGGAGAGCAACCAAGAAATGGTATGGAAACCTTTTCCCTGTTTCAGTGCTTTGGAAACCAAGGAATGACTTAAGGAGCTAAGTAGGTTTAACTTGGAGAAGAAAAGACTGAGAGATGACACGATAGCCATCTTTAAATATCGGAAGGGATGGCATGTAGAAGATGGAGCAAGCTTGTCTCCGGCTGCTCCGCAGACTAGAACGTGCACCAATGGATTCAAATTAAAAGAGAAGAGATTCTCCCTACGCATTAGGAAGAATTTCTTGACTGTAGGAGCTGCTTGACAGTGGAACGGACTGGACCAAAAAATGATGGAATCTCTTTCTTTGGAGGTAAACAGAGGTTGGATGGGCTCAGGAATGCTGTAACTGTGCATTCTTCCATGGGGAGACTTTAACCTAGATGGCCGTTGCTGCCCTTTCCAACTCTTATGATCCTATGACGCTATATATACAACACAGGCTGTAACGATACAGTAATGACTTCATATAACCAAACCCACTCCTGTTTTGCAACACCCTCTGCCGCTGGTACTCACATTTAAATTATGTGGACTGTACAGCGAATTTCCTCCCAAGCCATCACTGTATCCTCCCGTCTGATTGATAACATGACGCAGGGTATCCACCTACAAGGGGAAGACACAGAAACAAGAATAACCTCATCATTTAAAACAGAACAAAAAAGAAATCTACTCGTAATGTGGTCAATTACAACACAAGCATGTCTCAAAGAAAACTGTAGGTCTGTATGTATGCAGTGGTGGTGATGTACTTAAGCCAGATTTTATTAAATTGAAGGACTAGGATTTTTTATTTATTTATTTATTTATTTATTTTGGATCTGTGGGGCATCTGTAATCCAGCTCAGCTTTTTCTAATCTCTTTCAGTTGAGTTGCAAAACCCACACAGCAGCCGGTGGAAAAAGAAATGGATTTTCCCAGCGTTAGTCTGCTGTTGTGAACTTCCCTTGTTTCCATAGTCTGGTCCTGAATTGGAAATTAAGAGCCATTAGCTTTACAAAAGACCTGCTCCTGATGGGCTGTAATTTGCTACTACTGGCTTGTTGGTGTGGATCAACACAACTGCCTGCATTTTGGCCACTCCTTGGAGAATTGGCTGTGGAAACTGCCAGGACTAGTACCTATACTTCCAAACTTTACCACTTCACAATTTTTTACATGAAATATAAACATGTGCATGTGAATCAAAGATTAGTGGAAAGGTCAATCAATTTAGACCTTGTACAAGGAAGCAGATTTCCTTCTCAGGATTGACCCAAGAACGGCTCCTGTCCCAGGGTTCAGTATCACTCTCTCCATCACCACTTCCTTTCTATTGACATGCCAGGGTCAAGGAGACTGAGGAACAGAAACAGGGATGCTCTGGTCCTCCAGATATTGTTGGACTACAACTCCCAGAAGCCCCGGGTAGCATGGGCAATCGTAAAGCATCTGGGCAGTGGTTGTCTCCGGAAGACCAAAGGATCTTCCCTCTGCACAGAGCGTACAGAAGAAATGAGCGCAGTGCATGGAGCAAAAGGAAAGACTCTGGAAGTCACTGCTGTACCGCATTTACTGCTGGGGAATGGCAGGTGGAACTGCGGTGAGGAAAACATTGAGGCTGGCAAGATGGCAGGAGGTATATCTATATATCTATACATCCCACCCTATATCTGAGGATCTGGGGCAGATACAATCAAAAGGCTAAAAAGATATTAAATCACTTGAACCCAGGCAATTTAGAAGCAGTTAAAATCAGTTTAATATCATACCAACCTCAGCACGTGTGCCCACTGGATGAAACCAATTAGGTCCCAAAGGTTTTAATAAAAAGTCATGCTTTGACTTGGCGCCAGCATGACGCTACGGTTGGCACCAGTCGGGCCTCTGTGAGGAGGGTATTCCATAACTGGGGTGCCACGGCAGAAAAGGCCTGATCCCAGGTCGCTGTACCTGTGCTCAGGTACAGCCAAAGCCAAGGATGCTTAGCCAAGACCCTCCATCAAGAAGGTGGAGCAAAATCTCCTGTGTTTACCTCCATGCATTGTTTTTTGCAGGGGAAAGGATGGGCACAAGGGGCCATCCTCTTGTGCCCCATCCAAAACCTCATCCCCAACATCTCTCAAGCCCTGGAAGGGTCTGTTGTGCTTCGGGAAGGAAGAACGCTCGGAGACAATTCAGGCGCTGATGAACCGGCTCATCTCGGCTCGGAGGGGGAAGGAACAAGGCATCCCTGGATGGGTTTTGGAAGCAGCCTTCGACCTCTAGAAGGTTGAAAATGTTTTTTTTTTTACTAATGCAAGGCTCGCCAGGCCTGGTTGTTTTTACAGGTGAAATATTATTAGTTTGGGATCGAAAGGTTTCTGAAACATGTTGAACAGCTCTTCTTCTTTTGTGGCGCAGGGACCTATCAGGATTCCAGCCTTAGGTGCAGAAAGAGGGAGAGCGATTCAGCTGAGGGCATGGGCCATTTGTGGATTTGCGGAGGGCTGTCGCCAAAGGGAATACATTTTCTTTTCAAAGACTAAGAACTTTTGCAAAAAAGAATGATGGCAGGAATCCCGTACCAGCTACTTAGCTAACTTAACTAATTAAGTATATTTAATTAGGTAGCCTCTCCTGGAGCGATACCCACACCCATACACATGTACACACAAACCTGATGGAAACATCATTCATTCGTGCTCCAATAACTGGCAAAATAGACCTCCTTTTGCCCACACAGCTGATCCCTGGTAAAGTAGGTTTGGGGAGGGAATTATAATCGTGGTAACAGTATCATGGAGCAATGGATTCAAGCTGCAGGAAAAGAGATTCCACCTAAACCTCAGGAAGAACTTCCTGACGGTCAGAGCTGTCCGGGAGTGGAATATGCAGCCTCCATGGAGTGTGGTGGAGTCTCCTTCTTTGGAGGTTTTTAAGCAACTCTCTGATTCCATGTGAGGAACCCAGCCTCCGCTGTGGGGGGTACCTCAGTATACAGTGTAGTGTGGAAATGGCCTCAGATGACAAAGGGTTCCAAAGATCAACGTTCTGAATCTATGTAAGCAAGCTCCCTATGTGTCCCTCTTTATAGGGCAGGAGGGGGGGAACTTGTGGCCCTGCAGACGTTTGTTCGATTGCAACTCCCATCATGATGGAAGGAGCTATGGGGATTAAAAGTCCATCAACATCCGAAAAGCAAAGCGTGGAGACCACCACCAGTGGAATCTGCTGCCTCCATGGAGTGTGGTGGAGTCTCCTTCTTTGGAGGTCTTTAAGCCGAGGCTGGATGGCCACCTGTTGGGAATGCTTTGATGGGTGTTCCTGCATAGCAGGGGGTTGGATTGGATGGCCCCTGGGGTCTCTTCCAACTCTAGGATTCTATGATCATAACTGTGGCTAGGTAGCAGTTGTGGATATGAAACAGTTACCTAAATTTTACTCAATCTGTAACTGTTTTGTATTCGTGATAGCTACTTAGTCACGATTGTGACACTATTGCCAGGGTCATAACTCCACCACCCCACCAGTGTACTTTACCAGGTATCAACTCCATGGGGAGAAATAAGCCTGCTGTGCCAGTGGATGAATGGCACGTCCATCAGAGTTGGCAGGGTTTGGGTCAGGAAATCTGGTACAGGATCCCAGCCGGCAAAAAAGGCTATCAGGTCCTCCTTCTCTGTCTCTTCCGCCTTGCAAAAACCTGGCTATTTGTCGGCGGAAATAAGAACAGGCTACCCACTCAGCTTCCTGCATCTGTTTGACCGTGATGGCTTAAAAAGGCTGCAGTGTTTTCGGTAAACGTGCAAATCCGGTCCTGAGTCAGTCATGTCCTATCAAGCGCATGGAGTGGACGACTAACATTTCATTTTGAGAGCCAATATAGTACGGAGTGGCTTGAGCACTGGCCTACAGCTCTGGCGTCCAAGGCTCGATTCCCTGCTCTGCCATGGAAACCCCACGGAAACCTTTGGTGCATCACAGGCCATTTCCACACTACACGGTTATAGCGCTATTATTCCACTTTCCACATCCTCTGGAATCCTGGGGTTTGCTGTTTAGGGAAGGGCATTGAGACTTCTCAGCCAGAGAGCTCTTTGGCCTCAGGAAACTACAAACTCCAGAATTCCACAGGAGATTGAAAGTGGAATAACAGTGTAGGGTGGAAATGGTCGCACGCTCTCAGCCCCATGATGGTTTCATTTTACGGTGACCACAAATCGAAAATGGCTTGAAGGCACACAGCAACAAAAACAACAACGATCTGGTAGTTAGAGTGCTGAGCAGGGACTCAAAAGACCCAGGTTCGAATCACGGTCAACCACCAAACTCGCCGCTTGAGCTTCATCCGATCAATGTCTCTCGGCCTAACTTACCTAACAGGGTTGTTCAGTGGTGGAGCTTGGAGAGTGTGCAGGGGGAGGGGGCGGGGCTATGGTGCAAGGGGCGTGGCCACTGTGCACGGGGGCGTGGCTGTGGTGCATGGGGGCGTGGCCAGGGGCGTGGGGCGTGGCTACGGGCTGGGACACCCCAGAAACTTTGCCGCCCGAGGCAAATTGTCCCCCCCCCCTCCACATCCCTACATGACTGGGGTCGTTGTGAGGACTAAAATAAGGAAAAGGACGCCTGGAGGAACCTTCCTGAGAGGAAAAGGAGGATGTAAATGTAACAAAATGAAAGTGAATAAATTAAATAAGCAATAAATTAAAAAGAACAAATAAGGCAATAATTACAGCAACAAAAAAACTTAAGGCTTAATAATGAATAAAATAATAGCACATCAAAATAAAAACATATAATTTAAAAGAAAAAATTAATTAAATTAAAAATATATAATTTAAATGAAAAAATTAAATAAATTAAAAACACATAATTTAAATAAATTAAACAATTAAGATATTAAAATATTAACTAAATTAAAGTAATAATTAAGTTTTAAAAGTTACAGTAGAAAATAATTAATAATAAATTAATAATAAATTAATAATGGTGATGACAATAATAATTAATAACAATAATAATTAATAATAAATAAAATAAAACTATTTAACTTAAATTGATTTGAAAGAATAAATAAACCAACAATTAAAATGGTAATTAAGTTAAAATAATAAACTGATTAAATAAATAGTAAATAAAATAAAACGGGATTACCAGAAACTAAAATGAACCAAGAAAGCCCTAATTAAAATAATGAATGTGATCACTGAATTAAAATAATAAATCAAAAATGTCAATTGTAAATAAAAACATTGAACTAACATAAATTAAAACGAATAAATGATCCAATAATTAAAATAGTAAAAGTAATTAATTATCAATAAATGAAATAAATAAAAATAAAAATATTTAATAAAAATAAATAAAAACAGATAAATCAGCCAATCATTAAAAGTAATTAATTAAGCAAAGTGTTTAGTTAAAATAAATTAAAATGTATCAGTCATTCAAGGGCTTACATCTGCTCATTGTTTGACACAGATTATTTATGCTTTCGCTGGCTTCCAACACTACCCAGAGCGCTGAAGACTCAGCTTCTCGGATAGCTTAAGGCCGGATCATTTCCCAGATTCCCAAATCTCACCATTTTCTGCCATAAGGCCATAAGGGCTAGAGTCTTACTTTTAGGCTTTGTATTTTTTTTTTTCAAAGGAAAAAAGTGCCTGTGATCGCCTTGCCAAAATGTTTACAGAGCCGAATTCCACGTGGTGCACGGCTGTGGAATATAGACGCAGCCCTGGAAATCCAAGGCGGCCTCCTTGATCTTTTGTTTAAAAGGGACCAGAATGGTGACAAGAGAACAAAAGGCATTTAAAAAATAAAATAAAATCAAAACCAAGTCAGACCGCTGAGCTAGATCAGGTTTTGCACTTCAGCTCCTTAACCAAAGGTGAGCCCAGAGAGGAAGCGAGAAAAGAAAAGAAATTAAAACCAGATTTCAGAGTTGACAGTGGAAGAACACACCCAACCCCATGCTGTGAGCTCAAGCCAGAGCCGAACTGCATTCACAAAGCTTGAAACATTTCCAATCGAGGGGGAGGTGGAGGAGAAACGACAACAAAAAAAGAGAACCCCATTGCTTACATGGGTAAGATGCTACAGGAAGGGTACCAAACGCCATCGTCGAGTTTTGCATTAGAGAAACCCAATTCTGCCCAGAGGCACGGAAGAAATTTTCTAGGGCCGTAAGTTGGGGGGAGGGGGAGGCAAAATTTGCAGTTGGATGCTTCTTTTCTTGTTCGTTTGCCTTTCTTTTTTTGGAAAAAAAAGCAAAGCCCAAACCATACCCTCCCTAACTGGGAGGGGCGATTTTTCTCCTACCTGTGATTGCACATTGGCTCCGACTTGGGCCCCCTGGTAAGAATCCCCATTCAGACTCTGCATGTTCATGAACATGTCCCCAGAATTAGGGAGGTTAAAAGAACCCGAAGAACCTGGAAATGAAAGAGGTTCAGTAGCTGAATAACAGAGAGCGGCAAACAATACACACATGCACACGCACGCACACGCTCCAGAGCTTGGAAAGATTTCTGAGACTGCAAAGGTACTCCCGTTACCACTTTTAAGAAATCTCGAATGCGTTAACACGGCTGGTTACTTGATACAGGCGACATTTACGAACTGACACGCTCGTAGTTTTAATTAAAGTTCGTTTTTCTTAGAGAAGAATCCAAACCTGAACGCACAGGCAGAGAGTTTCGAAACTCCACCAGAACTGACCCTTAAAAATCAACATTTCGTTACCTAAACGGGTGGGCGTAAAAATCCGTAACACATTAACGTCTAAACGTGAAACACTGGGACGTGTGTCTTTGCTCCGCAAAGTCACACGCTCCAGCTAACGTCGTTATTTTTAACACGTTAATTCCAAGCTCTGAATTACACACACCCTCCCAAGACCTACAAGAAGGCAAAAGGAACAAGGAGGAGGAGGAAGAGGAGAAGGAAAGGAATCAAAGAAGGCAGGCAGGAAGCGCTTTGCAGAGAAGGATCGCCCATAAAACCAAAGAGGGTCGCGGGCAAGATGGTGGACACCCTTGCCAAGGACTCAACAGGTTTTAATGGAGGCAGAGGCTGTCGCTCACACGCCACAACCACAGTGTCCAGGGTCCAATCCCAGGGAGTTCGGATAGCTGTACTGGGCAAAAAAAATATATTTTTCCAATAGACGCTGTAGAACGGTGCAACTCAAAGCAGGAGTCCCTGGATCTGTGCCCACTCCCAAGCCATGGGATGCCAATCTTCCGCAAGTTTCCAGGGAAGAAAGAAAGGACCGTACCCAACGGGCACAAATATGGCCGTTCTGATCTTCTTGGGGGAAGGACAGTCCACATCAGCACAAAGGCAGCTATTCTGATCTCCTTGGGTTGTGTTTCCTATTTGGCTGTTTCTCACAAACCATCCCCACAAGGCTGCCTTGCTCAACTCATAACATCAACGTGGTTTTGCTAGGGATGGATCTGCACTATTCTAAATTTCCTGCGTGCCTATCACAGTTTAATTGGCCAAGAGTACCCAAGGACGTCAGCCTGCTTTCTGGCACCTCTTACTGGCTTGCAAAGCTGCAGAACTTGGGAAAAGAGTGTCCTGTAGACCTTTGAAGAAGGATGTCCACCTTCCTCACAAAGTACCACTGCAGAATACAAAATTCTCTTTCCTTATATCCTGGACTGTGCGTAGGTGCTCTCCCCGTTGATCACAGGAAGAGCAAACGTAAGGTATGAACTCGTCCTTGTTTACATTCACCACAGTCTCTTCAAAGTGAGAAGCGACGGATTGTGGGCGATATCCAGAACCCTGGAGGCCCTTCTCCTGAAGAAATCTCCAATCTCAGTATCTTCTGAAGTGTTCTAAGACACCCCGTTTCTCTGTCTGAACATTAGCAAAGGGTTTGTGCATATGAACGGGCCCTGCGCCTCCAGGGTAATGCCTTTCTACAAAGCCAATGAATGCCTTTTCACCTCCTTCTGGAGCCATTGCAGGACAGGGACCAAAACCAGAGAAATTTAGTGGCGTCTCCGAATGTGAGAACTACCCTCTAGAACCTTCATTCTTGAGTTGGCTTTGTCAACAGGGGCTCATTCCTCCAGCACTGGGCACATATAACACTAAACATCATTAGAACTGACCATAAATGCTAGAGCTGCAATGCTTAATTCAGTGCTGAGAAATGTTTGGCCCTCCAAATGTTTTGGACTACAGTTCCCACAATCCCCTACCCTTAGCGTCACTTGCAAGCCAAAACTATCTGGTGAGCCAAAGTCTGTCCTCGCCCCTGCTTCAACTGATTAATCAGACCAGTTTAAAAAAAAAAAACTTAATGGGTTTAAAACGTGCCCCTGATTAATCACATATTAGCATTTTAACATGTTTTTAATACAAGCGTTTATTTTAAAAAGGCCCTGTTTGAAAAGAGGCACTTTCTTTTGCCTCATGAGTGGGAGAATGTTCCTTCTGAGACCAAGACAAATGTGTATCATCCGAAAATGAAGAAAGTACCATTCTTATTTCAGCCAATTGTTCACCCAAATGCAAATATATGCAAATTCAACAGGCAGAGTAACCGATCGACTAAAACACAGAAGATTAAAATCGACCAATGTTTCCTTTAGCCTGCTGCAGCCTCAGTAAATATTAACCTGGCCGTTTTAGGTACTATAATTCAGGCTCCCGAAAGCAAGGAAAAGGTTCAGAGGAGACCATTTTCCAAGGCCACTGGATCTGGGGGAATCACCGTAGTTTTCTTTGCATATAAAAGGCCTCTTCAGTGTGCAAGTTCTTAAAAAACATAATGCACTGCTTGCTCCTCTCCAATGTCCCCCCTCCCTGCAGCAACTGCCGGCTAGAGGCCCCCTTTAGGTGCTGTCACTAAAGACTGAAAGGAAGCTTCATACTCAGCTTGGGTTTAATGCTTCCTCTGGATGGAAACGGCTGGTAATTGCTAATTAAGTTGATTTGTTCTCATCAGAAGGCGCAACCTCCCATTCCTTTTGTCCCTTGGCTTTGCTGTTTTCCACTTTTTAAGGACTCTTCTCATTTTGCATCTAAAAGGAGCAAGCCAGGCTTGGGTGGAAAGCCCCCAAAGAGACAATCCTCTGGCATTACCTTCTCCTAGTTAGCACGAGATCCAAAAGTCACCACGCGACTAGGGACTAGAGGGGTAACTGAAACTGTAAGACAGGCCAGTCAGTGCTGAGGCTTCCTTCTTTGCCATCTTATTCTTTGTGGCTAGATCCAGACAGGAGATTTTCAAATTAGCCGCCTTCGGGAGAACCCTTTCAACAGGAGATGGTCTCACTAAGAACTCTATGGTATTGGAAAGGATGATAGGTTGCCTATAGCCTCTCAGACTGTCCTGTCCTTGTTTCATGCGAAAGGAAAACACAGCTGACCAAGGACAGCCAGTTGCTTCCATGTCAAGAGAGCAGTGAATCCACTCCAGGTTTTATTTCAGACTTTAAAGGCGCTATCCAAAGTCCTGAACCAGTTCTGGGGATACGGTTCAGCACCTTGGACAGTTGTCAAGGATTTAAAGGTGCTGAATGCCTCTTCAGTGTTTACAGGAGCTATCTGAGATGCTGAATCTATTCTGGGGATAGAAACCAGTCCCTTGGACAGCTGCTGATGGCTAAAGTGCATAAGTGCTATCCAAAGTGCTGAACCTATTGGGAGATTGAATTCAGCAGCTTGGACAGCTGCTGAAAATTAGGGGTTAACGGAGCTCTCCAAGGTGCTTAACTCATTCTGAAAGTTGGGTTCAGAGCCTTGGACAGCTCTTTTAATATCTGGAATAAAGCCCATTGTAGACTGAGCACACGTCTGACACAGAAACCAGCAGGTGCCACAGCAGCTTGCCTTTTCTACGACCAGGGCCAACTTGACCATTAGGTATAGTGAGTTGGCAACCTCAGGCAGCAGATGCCAAGAGGTGGCAGCAAGATGTAGGAGGAGACATTCACGCACCAACCTGCCCTGTGCATATACTGACAGTCTACTGTCTTCAGGATTGATAGAGGATATTCCCTCACCACCCAGGCTGAAGAAAGGATCCATTGCCAATCCAATACATGGAATGGGAAGGGGCAGCAATCTTGTTCTTCAACTCCTTGAGCAAAATGTCTGACTGCCCCTACCTATGGCTGCATGTTGCAAGGGAAATGGCCAATGGTTCTGCTGCTATTTATTTTCTTATCAAGGAATCGTCACATAAGCTTCTGGACAGGAGTTCACACCTGGGCTTGCCAGGGCAAGTGTTCCCGAGCCCAGCCTTTTCCCCCAACTGCGTAGCTAGACTGTAACTCTCAACAGCTGGATTGTGCTTCCAAGCTACTCTGATGACCTGGGGAAAAAATCCTAATGCATTTGTGGTGAACGTGCCTTAAAGCCCTAAACAAGGAACGAAGAATATTTACTCCATCTCATCCATGTTTTGGATTTCAAATCCCAGAAGCCACAGCCAAAGTGCCCACATAGGTAAGGCATTCTGGGAGCTGCGGTCCAAAATATCTGCTAAGTGAAAGATTCCCCAACCTTGCCTTAAATGGCTTGGGCACCTATTGTTCCTTGCCTAAGAAAACTGTATGAAATTCATGGGGTCACAAGTTGTCAAGCAACTTGGAGGCACAGAGACACATATGGAAAGCCAGTGGCTGACCATGAGCAAGTCACACACTCTCAGCCTTAGAGGACGGCAATGGCAAACCTCCTCTGAATATATCCTCCTAAGAAAACACTAACAAAGGACTGCCATAAGTCAGAGTTGCCTTAAAGACACACAAAAGTGAGAACATTTAAGCTAAAACAGGCTGCTCTTTTGGGTTCACCCTTTTCTTTTTTGGAAGGCAGAATTCCTCATGCTGAAAGGGTTTCACTATCAGCGCTTGAACAAAGGAATACACCCTGGCAACTCCTTCTTGAAATCTTCATTTGCTTTGGCTCATGGGGACCGTGTCAGCTTTCCACAGGATCAGCGGAAGACTGACGAACGTTCTAACAGCTCAGAGAAAATGTGCCCATAGATGTTTTGCATCTGGATGTTAAGCAGGTCCAGGTAGGCTGGGTTTCCACCATCTGTTTTGAGCTAGCCAGCCAATCCTTTGGTTGCAAATCTGCAATAAAGGCATTGTTCCCACTCCCCAACTTTTCCTTCAAAGCAGCTTCCTGTTGAGCCAACCCCCACAGGGAAAATCCCCCTTCCCCAAAAAGGAATAAACCAAGGAGCTGAGGAAGCCCTGTCCTCTGCCCCAAAGAGAAGCAATTGCTCCTCTGATAGAGACCTGCCCCACTCCCATCCCTCTTCTGTCTTTAGCTTTTAAGACGTCGACCAGGTCATGCCGCGGGGAAGCGGATGTTACCTACCAGAGTTTGGCGTGGTGGGTGAGTTTGTCTGGTTGTTTTGGACAGCTGCTGCTACAGCATGTGCGGCCGTCACCGCTGTCTTTGCTGCGTAGAGGTTGGCTTCTTCCTGAAATTTCCCTATGTTCTTCTTGTACCTGATTCTCTTGTTGCCAAACCAATTGGATACCTGCCAGAGAAGAGCAGAAAGAAAAATATTGTTTTTCTTTAAGATCAAAAAGAAAAGCCCAACGAGATAAGGTCAAATTAGGCTTAACGGCCGGCTACCAAGACAATCATTTCACGATGCCTGGTTTTGCCATCAAACACAGAATCCCCAGTCTCCAATCTAATACAAATGAACTGCTTTAAAAAGATCAGTATGCAGTAAATGAATGTCCAAACGCCACCAGATTCCATCCGATCTTGGAAGATAAGCAGGGTCAGACCTGGTAAGTACTTGGACGAGAAACCGCCAACAACTATCAGCTGCTGTAGGCTATATTTCAGAGGAAGGAACTGGCAAAGCCACCTCTGAGTATTCTTTGCCGGAGAAAACCCTAGGAAAAATTCACGGGGTCGCCGGAAACCGACAGGTGACTCGAAGGAACATATACACACCTTTTTTTTTTCGTTGCTGCCTCAACAAAAACTTTAGTTGGGAACAAATTTAACAAAGCTGCTGGTAAAAAAAGGGGGCACAGCAGTTTGGATCGCACCGCCATGGTGAATTACACAGATCTTGTGCAGACGGTTCTGGTTAGATCTCAGATAAATTACTTCCTTGAGCGTGCATACTGGGTGTCTTTGCAACTGGAGCGATTTTGCTCGGGATGTTCTGTCCGTAAAGCCTGCACTCCGACACCGAACTAGGACCCCTGCCCTAACCTTCCTCTCACGGAGCCATGCTTCTATAGGCCTCGTCCCCTATAGTGGGGCGACTTTTCTAGACACTCGAAGCAAAAACATTGGGGAGAAAGAGCCCACCATTAGGATTCAGAGCTGGAACAAAACTTCCACCTCCAAAAAGGGTGACTTTTGGCCCAAGGTAAAGCAAGGGGGGAAATCATGCAACTGTTCTTTGTTTTCGGGGAGGGGTGTTGGAAAAAAATAACCTTGGCAGGCCTGCCAACAAAGCCAAGCTTGGCTGCTTGGGGGGCGGGGAGGCAAGGGGGTGAAAATAAATCAATAATGGATGAAACGTTGCTTTGTCATCCCTCTTTGAAGATGGCCGCAGTGCTGCCAGGCCAGCTTCTCAAGCTCTACCTATTAACCCGCCCAAAGGTCACGGCCAGAGCAGCTGAAACAAAGCCACTAGGGAACTAGGATACAGAAACTCTTTTCCAATCCTGGCCATTAGCTGGACGTTTGTAATTAATAACCGCAGTAAATAACCAGGAAACGGCTCCCTCTCTCGCTGGCAGGCAAGGCCGTGGGCTCTTGCATTCTCGCACTCATACAAGGCGCAAGCATAAAGAAAGAAAAGACCTTAGCCAAGCAGATCTACAAGAGCAGTTAGCTTTGGAAATCCCGATAGTAATTTCCTCCTGGGTTGCCCACGATGAGGGTGATGGGAAAGCTGTTCTTTAGACGAGCTCTTCGGCTGAGTCGATGGCTGGCTTTTGTTCTCCTCTCTGTCTTCCCGCTCCTTCTTGACTTGTTCCCCTTGGCAGTTTTTGCTTCTTGGTTGTTCTGGGCAGGCAACCAGGGCTGAGGGGGGATTGTCACAGCGGCAGCAGATATCAAAGAAACACGGGTGGATCTCCCGTTTTGGGGGTGCTCAGCCTGCTGAAAGGCTGGAAAGCCTAGAGAAGGAAGACTTTCTGCTTACGGTGAATTCTAATTTAAACAGGAGGAAACCTTCTTGCTTTACGCTTCTGTCCTCGGACCAAAGAATCTAAGGCCATTTCCGCACTAGGCAGTTATAGCGCTATTATCCCACTTTCGACATCCTATGGAATCCTGGGGTTTGCAGTTTAGGGAGGAGCCTTGAGGCTCCTCCCTAAACTGCAAACCCCAGGATTCCATAGGATGTCGAAAGTGGAATAATAGCGCTATAACCGCCTAGCGCGGAAATGGTCTAAGAAATCTTGGGCACCACCTTATTCTATAAATCAAACCAGTCCTGTTTCAACACAGACAATTCCTCAGCAGTTGTGCATTCTCTGAATAACCAGTGAAAAGGATCTCATTGCTTTTCAGCGATGCCAAACCTTTTCTTTGGCCGGGATTGGCAAGGGCACAGCTCGACTCGACTTTGAGTACCCCTGCCGTAATGAAAATTCTTTCCTGGCTCCAGAACCCTGGCATTTGCTTTAGCAGAAATTAACAAAAGGGCCCCTGGCTTGGAACACAATAAAAAAAGGTGCCTCTTCTTACACGTCGGCATTCCCAAGACGACACACCGCTGGATTATATATATTGCACTTAATATTACCTTGTCAGTCAGGAAGCAATAATACATTAATGAAAGCCAGCAAATAATTACTGCGGACAATCCAATTATGGCTTTATTAACAGTTTCATAATTGCGGAATCTCTATACGTCAACCGCATTGTCCATGGATATATAAGAAATCGGCATTTATGCACACCTCTGGACCAATCAAACAGCGGCCCTCACTAATAAAGGCTTGTTTAATTCTCCCAGTAAAATTTTAATATCCCCGCAGCCTGGGGAAGACTGAGCGAGTGGATTTTGCCTGACATCGGATCGTTTCCACCCTGCTAGTCCCACTTCTTCTTAATCTTTAATATCAAGGCAATTAAAATTAATGGCCACTCATCCAAAGCCACTGTGGGCAGTGTTGCCTTGACATCCGTTGTTTGATAGGATTACCTAGAGGTTAAACTAACAAGCAAGGTTTAATTGGAAGCAGTGAAAGGAGCAGCAGATCATACGTTATGTTTAACCTGCATTCCACATCCAAATGAATACCCAAAGCCAGGGCTAAACTCCCTGTACCCCACTCACCCACCCACCCCGGGCTGCTCCCAACATCACCAAAAAACCAGATTTATTTTTAAAAAAACCAAAACCTTGATCTGTTACTCTGCCTCCTTGCTCTCCGCAACTTATTCCTGCAGCTAAAATGCAGACAATGGCAGAATCCTGCTGCCGAAGCCAAGACATCCTTGCCTTCTTGGTGTTTCCCGGATGAGCCGGGAGGTCTTCCTGTTGTTTGGAATGCAGGAGGGAGGGGGGCTTGGCAGCCGTCAAAGAAAGAGCTAACCTCTGGGTATCCTTCACCCTTCCTGCTGCCTCCACTGCTGCCCCCCACCCGTCTCCTCTGCCGCCTTGAAGCCCCGGCTGACCTTTCCGCCAGCCAGAGGGAGAGAGCAGCGGAGGGAAGGAGGGAGGGAGAAGCTTCCTACAGCATCCACCAAACTTCCACCAAGCGCCCGGCAAGCTTCCTGCTGGAAACTGCTGGATTAATTCTTTGTGGCAGGAGTAGACGTTTGGAGATTCCCATTTCCTCGGAGGAGGCGGCCACTCACTAATCAGCCAGGGCACCTAAAGGCCAGCAAGAAATGCAAAGAGTTTTATTTTTATACTAGCATACACACCCAGCGTTGCCGGGGATTTTATTTTTCTCATAGGTAATACTTGTTAGAAAGACTTGAGATCCTGTGTCTCTAATTCCCCAAACTCTCTTGCCCTCCTCTGGAGCCGGTCCAGAGGAGGGCAACCAAAATGGTGAGAGGCCTGGAAGCCATGCCCTATGAGGATAGACTTAGAGAGCTGGGTATGTTCAGTCTGCAGAAGAGAAGGTTAAGAGGGGACATGATAGCCATGTTTAAATATTTGAAGGGATGCCATGTAGAGGAAGGAGAGGGCTTGTTTTCTGCTGCTCCAGAGACCAGAACCAGGAGCAATGGATTCAAGCTGCAGGAAAGGAGATTCCACCTGAACCTCAGGAAGAACTTCCTGACAGTGAGAGGAGTTCAACAGTGGTATATGCTACCTAGGAGTGTGGTGGAGTCACCTCCTTTGGAGGTTTTTAAATAGAGGCTGGATGGTCATCTTTTGGGCACACTGGGGTCGGACTGGACGGCGCTCGTGGGTTTTTCCAATTCCATAAGTCTATGATTCTCCATTTTCTCCTTTCAACAACCTTGGGAGTTAGGCCAGGCTGACAGACTCAAGGTCGCTGAGTTTCATGGTTCAGCAGGCACTTCCCTCTGGGTCTCCCAAATCCTAGTCCCGTAGTCGAGCTTACCCATACGGCTGTCCTTCCCCAAAATTTCCTACCCATTCGCACCTACTCCTGTGCAGAACTGTCAGAAGGCCAACAAAGACTTCTCCGCATATTTGACCAACAACTAGGAAGTTGTGTATGCATCCAAGGAGCTGTGACTAGATAAGAGGGTATTCTCTGCGGTGGCACCAAATTACGGAACCCTGTCCAAAGGAAGTTCTTCACTGCTGTAGTTTTGGGAGCAGTCCCCACGAAGGCCTCTTCCCACATCCCTACCAAATAGAACTCCGACAGCCTTTCCAGTGTAGAAGGCTTATTTCAGAGAAGATGGTCTTTTACACAACCTGGATCCATGCTGCATAAAGTTTTCTAAGGCGTCACTCGCACTTTGTATTGAGCACAGAACAGCCACAACATTTCTCATCCTTCATGCGAAAAATTGTCCCTGTGGATTGAGACAACCCATCAAGCACCCCTGCCCTTTTCGTAAGTCAGGGGTTTACTTGCAAAAAAATAAAATAAAATAAAGTATTAAAAAAAAATCATTTGGACACCAAAAAAAATTTTTTTTTTTTTTGGTAAAACTGAGTTTTTTTGTGTGCAAAGGGATTTGCTACAAGAAGCCCCAAAATGCAATACAATCATTAAAGCGCTTACAAAAATCTAATCTCACCCACTGGGAAGAAACCTCTGGAAATTCCTTGTCTTTGCACGGGAGAATGAAATGAGTAAAGATCACCTCCCCAACAGAAACAGATACCGCAGAAAGGAACGAGAGATACATTGACACACACACAAAAAATAAACTGTTTCTAAATTGTATTCATTGGAATTAACACCCGACGCAGTTCATCCTATGGCACTAACTGATTTGCTATTTGTTAATGTATTTATTTATCAACTTTCATCCCGTGGAGACTTCCACATGTCTAGGTCATCACGAGTAGTTTGGCTCTCAGTTTTAGCAAGGGAAAAAGAGTCTACAAGAGACCTGCAATGGGTGGAGGATGCTGCCTTAGGTTGCCATTGCTGAAGGGTGAGAGCAAAATAACACAGATATAAACAGCCGGTGTTGTGCAACTTTTAGGGCATCTGAATGAGATCTGGATCAGGTGGACGCTAGTTCCCCATCGAGCCATCACAACTGCCTTGCAACTTCAAGCCAAATGTTCCCTCTCGGCTAGGCCTACCTCACAGGGTTGGCGTGGGGACAAAGTGGGAAGGAGGAGAGCCTCGTATGTCATGCTAGGCTCAAAGAAAAGGAAGCACTGAAAGCGGCCCATTAGTTGCCATGAGTCTTGGGAGAAAGGCAGGAGAGAGAAAGAGAGAATACCAAGGAAGGAAACTAAAAACCATGAATGTATAGGCCGTGGGAAACAAATTCACCCTTTCACTTTCCCCTTTGGCTAGCACGGGGCAACAGGTTTAGGAAACAGAAGGAGATTTGGGGGCAAAAAAAAAATCTGCACCAGAATCAGCCCCCATTAAAAAAATATTGAGTGGTATTTGGGGTCCTATGGGCTGCACTTGGAGTCCCAAGAGCTGTACGTGGCTTGCAGGCCACTCTTTACCCACCCCTGATTTCAAACATACTATTTATTGCTTTATTTGATTTGATTGACACTCTACTTTCCTCCCAAATGGGCTCAAAGCAGCTCACAACATACGTTAAACTAGACGAGCTAAAATAATACAGAGTTTGAAAAAAAGTTTAAAATAGCGTTAAGCCATCCATCCAAGTAATATGTTAGAAACAATTAAAACACTCAAAATATATAGAATCATAGGGCCGGAAAAGACCACAGGGGCCATCGAGTCCAACCCCATTCCGCCACGCAGGAAGCCACATCAAAGGATTCCCAGCCAGCCTCTGCTTTAAAACCTCCAAAGAAGGAGACTCCACCACACTCCGTTGAGGCAGCAGATTCCACCGCCGGACAGCTCTGACCGTCCGGAAGTTCTTCCTGAGGTTCAGGTGGAATCTCCTTTCCTGCCGTTTGAACCTATTGCTCCTTGTCCTGGTCTCCGGAGCAGCAGAAAACAAGCTTGCTCCATCTTCAACATGACATCCCTTCAAATATTTAAACATGGGCACCATGTCCCCTCTTCACCAGCTCTTCTGCAGTCTAAACACACCCAGCTCCCTAAGCCGCTCCTCATAGGGCACGGCTTTCAGACCCTTCATCATTTTGGTCACTCTCCTCTAGACACAGTATTCCAGATGAGGTCTAACCAGAGTGGTACTATTATCTCCCCTATCCCATAGTATTCCATAGTAAAAAAAAAAAGAAGAAGATCAATGATCAGTTATAGCTGAAGGTATCTCCAAACGACGACGTGGAAGGCCTGTGCCTGCCAGTGAAAAGACAGCAGAGAGGGGGGAAATCGGAGCTCCCTTCGAAGGGAGTTCCACCATCCGGGTGGGACTGCGAAGGCTCTTTCCCATGTCTACCCCAGCCAAGCCTGGGAGGGTGACGGGACGCAGAGAAAATCCTTCCCCAAAGACTGTAAGACCCATTGGGCTCCTGTTCGTTCCCAAGTTAAGAGGCCCAAAGGATCCCCCTGTGGCCCCCCTGCCATCATTTGGGATGCTCCTTTCTCCATCATTTCTAGGTCAGCATCTTCTTTTTTGAGATGAGGCGACCTGAATTGTAGAAAATATTCCAAACACAGCTGCACCCTCGGTACATATAGAGAGGAAAATTAGGGCACCGACTGTACAATATGCCTGGAATTGCCACTCGGGGGAAATGCTTCCCCAATTATTCTTCTCTCCACACCCAAGCAATTAATTCTACAACAACAAAAAGCGAAAGAAACGAACGGTGTAAACTTAGTTCTTGTCCAGACCTCCCACCACCATGTAAAATACAACATGAAAGTAGCAGAGTCCGTAATATGATAGAACAGTTCAGATGAATCCAAATTAATTCTCCTCCTTCAAACCGTACTTATTTTTGCCATTCTACCCTGTATTTATCTGACACGCTAGTATCTGTGTCTTGTTAACTTACTGAATACGTGGGTGCCAATTTAAATAAAACAAATCTAATTCTGCTTTTCCTTTACTCAGTGAGATATGATGGGACAATTCCTCCATGACAGCTATAAACTGTTAGCTTTTCATACCGTACAAATGGTAAAAAAAAAAACTGTGACCCATCTTTCCATAGAATCATAGAATCATAGAGTTGGAGGAGACCCCAGGGGCCACCGAGTCCAACCCCCCTGCTATGCAGGAACACCCATCAAAGCACTCCTGACAGATGGCCATCCAGCCTCTGCTTAAAAACCTCCAAAGAAGGAGACTCCACCACACTCCCAGGCAGCATCTTCCACTGCCAGACAGCTCTGTTCTTCCTGAGGTCCAGGTGGAATCTCCTTTCCTGCAGCTGGAATCCATTGCTCCTTGTCCTAGCCTCTGGAGCGGCAGAAAACAAGCCTGCTCCCTCCTCAACATGACATCCCTTCAAATATTTAAACATGGCTATCCTGTCCCCTCTTAACCTTCTCTTCTGCAGACTAAACACACCCAGCTCCCTAAGGTGCTGGATGGAAGGAAGGAAGGAAGGAAGGAAGGAAGGAAGGAAGGAAGGAAGGAAGGAAGGAAGGAAGAAGGAGGGAGGGAAGGAGGGAGGGAAGGAAGGAAGGAAGGAAGGAAGGAAGGACGAACGGAAGAACGGAAGGACGGAAGGACGGAAGGACGGAAGGAAATAATACAACATCCAGTCTCTTTGGCTAGCATGGCCTTTGTCCTTTTTTCCTTCGCTCTGTTTCCCTTGAACTGGGCAAAGGTTTCTACAACAGATTCTTAAGACACTTCTTCCGTTAACGGGAACCACAGCCTAAGCTTCTCTATTAACCCAGAAGTGTATGCACGAGAAGAAAGAGGAGGAAAATCTGGCCCACGAGATGCAAACACGCACTCTCGAGCCACCCAGCAGCCCACAGTTTTTTCGTTTATGATCCTCTGTAAGTGATTGCAGCTAACAAGATATTTAACCTTTAAACCAGGATGTTTAAAAAGTATTTAGGTGCAAAGTGGTCTAGTGGTTTGAGAGTCAGACTATCACTCTGGAAACCACGGTTTGAATCCCTGCTCGGCCATGGAAGCCCAAGCAAATTGCGGAGATTTCAGAGCGATTACGGGTTCCCAAAAACTGTATTGAGAGCAATCGTGGTGTTGTGCTTTTGAGTGTTTGACTAGGACTCCAAAAGACCAGGGTTCAAATCCCCACACTGCCATAGAAACCCACCAGACAACCTTGGGCAAGTTTTACTCTCTCGGCCTCCGACGAGGGCAAGGACAAAATCTCCTCGGAACAAATCTTGCCAAAAAAAAAACAACCCTGTGATAAGGTTGCCTTAGGGCTGCTGTAAATCAGAAACAACTTGAAGGTTCATAACAACGGCAGCAACAAATTTAACCTTTAAATAAACCTGCAGGGAACTCCGCTTTGTGCAGTTTGCAGATGCTTTGAAAACCTGTGCGTGGAACTGAGTCGTGCTCTTTGAAACTTTTCGTTCTTTGTCATTGACATTCTCCAGAACCCAGAAAGAGACCATGAGCTAAAATAACAACATTGGCTAAGATTCTGCATCGCAGTCTTTTTTTTTTTAATGAGATTTTATTCAACTTTTAGACATAAACATAAAACACATATAAACCACACAGAACATACACCCAACCAAATATACAAAACAAAACAATTCATAACAATACACAACTTAAAAAAATACTAAACCCTTACATATTTAAACTATAATTCAAAACTCAACTAAAACAAACAAAGAAAACTGCAACTATTCAAAATTGGTTCCTACCCTCATTGCAAAGAGCTCCTACTAACTAAATATATCTCAGATCGTTATTTAAATGCAAAATTCATATTTAAGGGAAAACGAGGGTGAATTGATGATTCTAGGGTTTTGAATTTGCATGTCATTTCTAAGCCTAGACTTTTATTTCTACTCCTCTTAGGAGAAAGGTACTATGAAAATATTCGATAACTTTAGGTTGTTGCTACTTTAATATTAAGTGTATCAAATGTATGGTTTAGTTCAAAGAACATGGGTTAAACTGTACAGAAGATTTTTAGAACTAATTATCTTTGAATAATATGGTTTTATTAGTAATGTACTGCATGTATAAGCTAAAATTTAATAGTTAAGAAAATGTAACTTTAAAGTAAGTAAAGGAATTATACTTATAACTCAGTACAGGAGCCCCTCCATCTTCATGAGGGTTAGGGGCACAGAACCCTAGTGAAAGTGGAAAAAAACACAAATAACTCCCACTCCCGCAATTCCCCTCGAGGGCTCTCCAATCCCCCGTTCCTTTGCATTTGGCCCCAACATTGGGGGGCAGAGGAGAAAAGAGACACTGTAAAGGGCTTACTGGTACTTTCCCCTCCAAGGGAGAAGAGTACAGTTCTTCCCTTCTAGTTACTTCCCGCAGCCATCTTGAGAAAGGGAGGGTAAGATCAAAGATAGCACCTGACCAATCAGCAGCCGTTGCGCAGCAGAAAGTGCTGCCACATGGGAGAGAGGACACGCCTCCAGCAGTGGGAGGGAGGCTTTGCTCACCCCAAAAAGAATAAACATCCATTTTAACCACAAGCCTGGCGAGCCTGGGGTGAGGACTGCAAGGGAATACGAAGAGGAAAAATGCAGGGGAGGCAAGCATGAGCCCCACAAATAATCAAATTTGCAAAGGCCAGACCCACAAATGTAGAAAGAGGACTGTGTTTTTAACAATAATTAGTTCTAGACATTGTTAACTTATTAAGTAATAAATTTTCATAGGTATTTGCTATAAGGTAATAAATATTGCGAGCAACTGCATTACGGTCTTAATGATCAATCCATAGCTCGGGGAGTGAATTGTGAAAATACCCATCAAGGCACGGCAAGAGTGTTCCTCTGTGCATGGGGTCCTTCCAATGTGCATCATGCTCCTGAGGAGGATCAGGCACTTCTCATGTGACCTGGGCACTTCTGATGATCATCAGGTACATTGTAGAGTTCTGAGGCTCACTGCGCACTTGTGGCGTTTACTGAGCACTGTTGATGGGACACTTTTGACGTGCATCAAGCACTTCTAAAGGATACTGGGCATCCTATTGTACTCCAGTACTTCCCAGCCAATGTCCAGATATGCATCAGAAGTGCCCTGATGTGCATCAGTGTTCCTTGCAAACTGGGGATGTGACACATCAGTCATACACTGGCTATCATTACACAAGTAGACACCAATAACTTCTAATGTCATGGTAGCCCCCGGGTTGTAAAACTACATCATTCTATTTGCCGTACATGTACCTCCACTTCCGAAGTTGTAAGTCCCATACTGGGCAATCTGGAACATGTCCAGAGGAGGGCAAATAAAATGGTAAAGGGTCTGGAAACCGTGCCCTATGAGGAGTTGCTTTGGGTGCTGGGTTGTTTAGACATGCCTTCAGCTGCAGCGGATCGCTAATTTTTTTTACTATGGAATACTGTGGAATAGGGGAGATAACGGTATCATTATATTCTGCTTTGGTTAGACCTCATCAGGCATACTGTGTCCAGAAGAGGGCGGCCAAAATGGTGAAGGGTCTGGAAGCCATGCCCTGTGAGGAGCGGCTTAGGGAGCTGGGGATGTTTAGTCTGCAGAAGAGAAGGGTTAGAAGAGACATGATAGCCATGTTTAAATATTTCAAAGGACATCATGTTGAAGATGGAGCAAGCTTGTTTTCTGCTGCTCCAGAGACTAGGACAAGGAGCAATGGATTCAAACTACAGGAAAGAGATTCCACCTGAACCTCAGGAAGAACTTCCCGACGGTCAGAGCTGTCCGGCAGTGGAATCTGCTGCTGCCTCCATGGAGTGTGGTGGAGTCTCCTTCTTTGGTGGCTTTTAAGCAGGGGCTGGATGGTCATTTGCTGGAGGTGCTTTGCGTGTGGGTGTTCTGTATGGCAGAATAGGGTTGGACTCAATGGCTGGTCTCTTCCAACTCTATGATTTGATGCTGAATTACAGCACCATCATTTTACAGAGAGCTGAAGCGTACCAAATATTGAACCCTCGTCTGCACGGCATTCTGGGTTCCAGTGCTCCCACACCCGCCTCAGCTCTCATCTCCTTCGTATGTGTTAGATGTTTACAGCAGAGGGAGGTGTAGGGAGAAATAAAGCCATTTAGTATCACATTTTTCATTAAAACAAACTATCTCCACATTAAAAAAAAAAATACCACAATGAACATCATTCTGCTCCCAATCACTGAAGGCCAATTAATTAATTGGGCTTAACTGTATATTACATTTCAAACAATACCCTTGTACTTATTTATCATGTTAATTACAAAGTTAAATAAAAAAAAGGCAATAAATTATTAGTTAAATCATCAAGATGCACAATTGGAGGAACATGGTGCCTCCGATTCTCTCACTGACAAGGACTATTACTTGAGTAGGGCGCACATGTGATCTGTGACAGAAACGATGCTCGCTGAAGCATCATTATCGGGAAAAATCAAGAGGAAAGATGGAAATTAACGGGCCACAAAATTGCAAACAGAGTTTCTTCCTGATCCTTCCCTTGTTTATCTGCAAAGCACGCTCAATGCCCTGCTCCTAATTAAACATAATGCTTTTAATTCGGTATAAGCTGCACAAATTGGCTCGATTTACCAAATTTATGCTGCTTTCCCCCATTGACTAAAGCATACTTTTGTGCTTTCTTTTTCAATGGTACACATCCAAGCTACAGATATGTTCAAAGATCCACATGGTTTCGTGTATACCACATTTTTCAAAAATGCCCTATAAGCTTGCAGAAGCCCTTAAAGTGAGGAAAATGTTGAAACGGAAAGAACATTCATCAATATTTGAAAAACGGTCCAAAAACATGTTTCCTGATTATCACAAAACCTGATGAAAAGAATCCAGGACTGATGAGAATCTTTGGAAGTCAGTCTATGCAAAATTTGCACAATGTCGTTTGCTTGTTTTGCACAGAAAACACCGTTTTCTGCATAGAAAATATTTCTGTGCAGAAAATGTTGCTACCTTAATGCAGATTTTTGTGCAAAAATAGATTTTTTTCACCCAAAAAAGTGCAGATTTTCTGCAGAATCAGTCATGAACTGTGCACAGTCTTTGAAAACTGTGTAGGTTTCAGAGACTTTCTTGCAGCGGGAAGAAAATTTCTAAAATTACTCACTGTTTCCTTTGAGAACGAAAATTAGTGAAGAATTACATCTCTAGGAAAACATTTTCTCACAAGAAGCCCCCAGAGATGCAGAAGTGCTACTTTCATTGAGACTGTTGAGCACAACAAAATTTATTTCCTTCTGCATTCACAGCATACACGGTTTAATGACACAGAGCCGATTTCTCAAGTTTTCTACACAGCCATTTTCAGAAGTTGGCCATAAAGAAATTAACCTGACACACATTCAGCAACAAGCCAACAGGTCCAAGAACCAAAGAGTGCTAAAGCAACGCTATGTCTTGAAGGTGCCGAACGACAACCATTTGGAAACACGGCTTCCTTTCTAGAACAGTGCTGTAATGGTCAATTTAAAATGCAGTCCTTCAGCACGACAACAATCCAAGCAGCCATGCCGATCCGTGCGGATGTGTGCACAGAGGTAAACAGCGGAATATCCATTCTATGAAGATTAGCTGGCAGTCTGAAAAAAGTGAGCTGTGCTGTCCCTACAAACAAACCAGTTCATCTATAATAGGAGAAGGTCATTCGTAAAGTTAATAGGTCTTAATTGCCCACTCAAAACCATGCACACAAAAATATTTTGCAGTGTACCTTGCAATAAACTGTCATTGAGAGAAAAAAGAGATGTCAGTTCTTTCCTGCCCTGGGTTCATTTTCAGCAGTGAGAAGTGCTGGAAATGAACCTATCACACATTCCCCAGTGGCTTTTGGGGAATGTAGAATCATAGAATCATAGAGTTGGAAGAGACCCCAGGGGCCATCGACTAGGACTACCCCCTGCCATGCAGGAACACCCATCAAAGTACTCCCAATGGATGGCCATCCAGCCTCTGCTTAAAAACCTCCAAAGAAGGAGACTCAACCACACTCCAAGGCAGCATATTCCTCTGACCGTCAGGAAGTTCTTCCTGAGGTTCTCCTTTCCTGCAGCTTGAATCCATTGCTCCTTGTCCTAGTCTCTGGAGCGGTAGAGAAAAAGCCCGCTCCCTCCTCAACATGACATCCCTTCAAATATTTAAACATGGCTATCATGTCCTCTCTTAACCGTCTCTTCTGCAGACTAAACATACCCAGCTCCCTAAGGCGTTCTTCATAGGGCACGGCTTCCAGACCCTTCACCATTTTGGTCACCCTCCTCTGGACACGTTCCAGCTTGTTAACATCCTTCTTGAACTGAGGTGCTCAGAACTGGACACATTGTTCCAGATGAGGCCTAACCAATACAGAATAGAGTGGTACCATTACCTCCCTCAATCTAGACACCATACTCCTATTGATGCAACCAAGAATCACGTTGGCTTTCTCGGCTGCCACGTCACACTGCTGACTCAGCTTGTGATCTACCAAGACTCCTAGATGTAGCTACGCCAGCATAGTGTAGTATTTAAGTAGGACTCTAGCATACCAAGGTTCAAATCCTGGTTAGTCACAGAAACCTACTGGGTAACTTCTCTCAGCCTTAGAGGAAGACAACAGCACACCTCTTTTAAATAAATCTTCCCAAGAAATCTGGAATCAGCTTGTAGGCATGTAACCAAAGCTAAGCTATGTTCAGAGGGAACAAGGATCCCACGAGCCCTGGCTCCCATACAACATGGTTCTAACATCGGAAAGTTCCATCACTCCTTTCCAGCAAAGATCTTGGAGCAGGACAGCTGCTTCCAGCATCTGCTCACCAAGTTCCTGGAAGCAGCCACACAAATTATGAGCGCTCCAGCCCAGAATTTTGCAGGCACAGTCCTCTCTGGGGGCAGCTATGTTCTCAGGTCTCTTTGCCTTGGGAGGAGGAGTAGCATAATGTGTGAGCGATGCATCAACCTGCATGGAGCATGGAAGGCAGGTGAAGAGCATTTGGGTCAAAACCTGGGTATATAAGTGCCACTGAGTTGCCTGTTGGCTTATGGTAACCCCATGAATTTCAGAAGGTTTTCTTAGGCAAGGAATACTCAGAGGTGGTTTTTGCCAGTTCCTTCCTCTGAAATATAGCCTACAGCACCTGGTATTCATCGGTGGTCACTTATCTAAGTACCATGCAGGCCTGACCCTGCTTAACTTCCAAGATGAGATGTGATCTGGTGCCTTTAGGGTATTTAGGCCAAGTCACAGGAGAAGAAAACAGTACCGTGAGGGTTTGTTACCGATGTCCAAACCAGACTAAAGACTCGGCTGATAACTTCCTAGATCAGATCAGCCAGCATTCAAAGAGAGATACAGTTGTAACGGGAGATATCAACAACCTTGATTACCTGTTGGAAGTCAAACTCGACCACGAATGAGAGGTCCAAGAAATTCCTCCCTTGCCTTGCTGACAATTTCATTTTCTCAAAGGTAGCAGAAGCAACACGGGGGCTGACTGTCTTGGGCCTGATCTCACCAACAGGGAAGAAGCGGGCAATAAGAATGAAGCAGAGGAAATTTTGGGGTGGAAATAATTAGCTCATTTTGGGAACCGTTGTACAAAAGAAAGAGAAAGACGAGCGTAGCTGGACATGCGCTCTGGATTTTTTAAAAAGCTCATGTCAATAAGCTTAAGGAAATGCTTCGTGAGATCCCCTCGCCATGTTCAGAGAGAAAGGAGTTCATGATGGATGGGGGTTTCTTAACAGTGAGGTATTAAAGGCACTATTGGAAAAGACTATTCACTGGAAGAGACCATAATGCTTGGTAAAGCGGAAGGCAATTGGAAATGAAGACGACCACACCACAGGCTGATCAATTCAATCAAGGAGGCCTGGGTTTGCAAGACTTGAGCGGGACACTTGATAACCGGGGCTCTTGAAGGGTTTCTCCTTCATGTGGTCACTATCATGTTATCACAAAGGCAAAGAACAACAACTGGAGGCACCATCACAAGCAAAATCCAACGAGACATAAACATAGGAGTCATCGAAAGAAGCTGGGATGGCCGCGAAAGAAACTTCCAAAACTCGTGATTAAAAGTTGCGTTTCATGTTGCATTAACAGACAAATTAACCACACTATTTAGAGGGATTCCTCTTGACAATTTTGTTAAAATATAGGACCCAGTTATATCCTATTTTAGAAGCAAACGGGGAGATTTAACGATAGCGAGTTTTATGGACTGAGGATTAAGATACGACAAAATTTTATTTGAATGTATACTAAATATAAGAATTTATCTTTTTCTCTCTTCTCATATCCATGGTACATTGGAAAATGATACAAAGGACTTAAAAAATAAGTCGGATTCTACTTTTGTTTGTCTTAGTAGAGCCCTGTTGTGTTTAAAAGTTGGCGAAAATAGATCCTTATTTGCATATGTAGTATAGTAATGTTAGGCCAACATAGTAGGGAAGTCATGTGAAGACGGTGAAGACTGGGAAATTGAGTGATAGAGAGAAGGTCGATAGATTATATGTATGTATGTTGTGTGTGTGTGTGTATTTGCTAAGACTTCCTTTAATAGAGATTAATTTAAAAGGTTGTGATTAAAAGGGGACATAAATAAAAAATCAATGAAGGCATAGAGGGCATGCTCATCAAATTTGCAGATGACACCAAGCTGGGATGGATAGCTGATGCTACAAAAGGCAGAATCAAAATTCAAGATCCCTTCTTTTCAAGAGTGTGAGTGAACTCTGGTATGGCCATCACTTACTTTCCAGCTGCCTTTCAATGCCCACCCACATATATAATCTTTTCCAATTAGTCATGTTGTCTCACAATAAGTCCAAAGTATGATAGCCTCAGTTTAGTCACTTTGATTTCTAGTATATGTTCAAGCTCGATCTTCTCTCAGAATGATTCCTACTAAGTTTAAATCACCTCGTAACAGGTTAATCCAGTGACGGGGAACATTTGGCCTTCCAAATATTTGGAACTATGATGCTTTAATCCCTCTGCATTGGCCATGCTGACTGATGCCAGTGGGATTTAAAGCCCCAAACATCCGGAAGGCCAACATCTAGTCTCTTCAAGGGCTGGAGGATATTCTAATGCCAAGGGAAGGAAATGACATCCCCACCTCCCTACGTCAAGGGGCATTTATTAATTCAGCTCATGAAGCAGGGGGAAAAAAATCCTTCAAGCACCTTTCCCCACCTTTAGCAGTAAGAACACAAAAAGTTAACTAACCAACCATTTGCTGGCCTTCCAGACTTTCAGGAATTTGCTGCCCGAGGTGATCATTTCGTTCTTTCTTATGGCAGGGCTGGCTTGCCTCTATTTCTTCCTAACATGAAACCGTGCAGTCCACATCCGTCGGCTCCGCTTTACCCCAAGAAATCGTATCATACATGCATCTCACTTTTAAATTCTAATTAGTGTCTATCGGCACAAGTTCTCCCGTCAGCCGGAAGGATGGAAAACCGGAGAAAAAGGCTTTCCGAGCGCAAAGGAAGTGGAGTGGAAAAAACACGCCCCGAGGCTGTTTGGCTTGTCCAATCCAGCTGAGACAGAGGGCTCCTGTGTTTGGTGCAGTGTGTGTGTGTGTGTGTGTGTGTGTGTGTGTGTGTTTCCAGCCCCTCCTTGCCACCCCCTTTTCTATTGAAGGCTCTGGGCCAGGCCCTTCCATTCCATGCATATCTGGAACAAAACAGCCAAAGGGCAAGATCCAGCCAGGCTGCTCTGAGGCCGTCCAAGTTTCCGCTTGGGGACGACAACACGCAAAGAAGAGGGGCAGATGCAGAGCGAAGGAGTGGGGAGCTTTGTCTGTCCATCTCTTGCCCCCAAGGCAACAAAAATTTAGTGGGGGGTGAGCAATGGGCGGAGGTGGGGAGAGGAGATAATGAACGAGTGCAAAACAAGGACAAGTGACAAGAGAAATCTTTTCAAGGCGAACAAAAAGGGCTGCTAAGATCCAGGCAGGCTGATTTGCTCTTGCTGTTGCTGTTCATGGAAATGTTCTTAATCACTGGCTTGGAGGCAGAAAAGGAGAGGAGCAAAGTATGGTTAATTTTGCATCTGGGCTTGCAGGAGGCTGCTCCGGTTTTGGGTGCTTTTGCTCGAATTCTCGGAGCCTGGTTAGGAAAACAATGACTCTGTCAAGATAAGATAAGCTAGGGATTTAAGGAACGGGGTGCCCCTGTCTGGAACCACGAGGAGTTCATAAGCCCTTTCACACAGAACAAACCCACTCCTGGTCTTCTCCCTCCTCCACACACACACCAATCCAGTTTAAAGTACAATCCGAAGTCAAAAATCAATCTATGGCAAAGCTCTTAGAAATGCACCAGCAGGATGCTGTGAAACAGGGCTGTAATATGTGGTTCTCCAGATGTCATCCCCAAATCCCTTACCATAAGCCACACTGGGTGAAAAGGATGGGAGTCACAGGTCCAACCATCCCAGAGGGGCAATAGTTCTCCGTCTCTTGGGGACAAGGCTGAACACACAGGTGCCTGAACCTGCCAGCACTGCCACAGGGCCAGCCCTTCCATTAGGCAGGGAGAAAAGCCTTCCTTACGGATCAGAGGGTGATGGGCAATGAATCTTCACCCCACATTCCTGGAAGGACCAGTAGCAGTTATATGATTAATGACTATATATACATACATATACTATGTATCTATATGTGTGTGTGTGTATCTATACTATATAAATGTCGAAGTTTGTATGTTTGTTTGTCTATGTTAGGTGAAGACCTCATATGACTGGCTACCTAAGAAGATTCTACAGAATCCTGGGGTTTGCAGTTTAGGGAGGGGCCGTTAGAATTCTCAGCCAGAGCGCTCTTGGCCCTCTGGCCGGTTGCTATGGAGACAAGGTCTAGCAGAAAGGAGGAGGGCCTAGCAGCAAGGAGGAGGGCAGTACATTCCCTCAGGAACCCAACCTCTGTATGTTAATAACTCTGAACACAGATTAGATTAGGGAATATCAGGAAAAGTTACAGCTACTGGACAAAACAGTTTGGGGAATTAGGGACACAGGATGTCAAATCTTTCTAACAAGTATTACCTATGAGAAAATAAAATCTCCGGCAATGCCAGGTATATACACTAGTGTGTGTATGTATGTATATATATACACACACATATGCACACATGCACACACACACACACACATGCACACACCAAACCAAAAAGACATATGTTCATGTGCCTTTGAATATCATGTATTAACCCTAAAGTGCTCCCTAGACCCTGTGTAAATGCATGTACATACATGTACACATGTGCGGATGTGTAAAGTTGTACACTGTCTCCAACAAATGGCCAAAAAAAAGAAAAAGGAGTACTCAAAAGCTTGTAAATTGAAATATAGGTTGAGTACCCCTTATCCGAAACCCCTAAATCCAAAATGCTCCAAAATCAAAAACTTTTGGAGTTCCAACTTGTATGTACCTGTACTGTAATTGTGAGACTGGAGAGACACTGAGCTGGAAAGAGATGCGAGGATCTGTGAAATGGTAGGAATCCACGCCTCCCACCATTTCACAGGTCCTCAAGTCTCTCTCCAGCTAAACAAATGAGCAGGAATGCCACAACCACTGCCTCAAAATGGGAGGCTGCCAGACTCACTGCCACCACTACCGCTGTCAGTGTTGGCTGAAATTAGAATCATAGAAACATGGAGTTGGAAGAGACCCCAGGGGCCATCCAGTCCAACCCCATTCTGCCATGCAAGAACACACGCTCAAAGCATCCCCAGAAAATGGCCATCCAACCTCTGCTTAAAAACCTCCAAAGAAGATGACTCCACCACACTCCACTGAGGCAGCAGATTCCACGGTCAAACAGCTCCGACTATCAGCAAGTTCTTCCTGATGTTTAGGTGAGATCTCTTTTCCTGTAGTTTGACTCTATTGCTCCATGTCCTAGTTTCCAGAGCACCAGAAAACAAGCTCGCTCCATCTTCAACATGACCTCCCTTCAAATATTTAAACACGGCTATCATGTCCCCTCTTAACCGTCTCTTCTGCAGACTGAACATCCCCAGCTCCCTAAGCCACTCCTCATAGGGTATGGCTTCCAGATTCTTCGCCATTTTGGTCACCTTCCTCCAGCTTGTCAATATCGTTCCTGAACTGTGGTGCCCAGAACTGGACACAGTATTGGGTTCCCATCCAAGAGAAGGCTTGGGTAGGAGAGGCGTTCGCTGGGATCGGGGCTGTGGCAGTAGAAGCAGGGGGCAGAGGCAAGGGAAGGCTATTTTTTTGGTGTGGGGCTCTCCTCCAGGCCAAGATTGGAAATCGTCACCAGAAGCAGCCAGCGCTGCATCCCACTCTCGACCTCCCTTTGGCTGGGGGTGGCGGTGGACAAGCAAGAGGAGCAGCAGTAATTGCTGCCATGGACACCACTTGGGCAAAGTTTGGCTGCAAACTCAGCCGTGCAATCTCCTTCCCTCCCACTCTTCTCTGTGGAAGAAGTGGAGCCCAAAGAACGTCCACCTGGCGGTCAAGGCTTACGGCCGCCTCCGCTGCTGCCCTGCACCAGCTAACCGCACCGTGTTCCAAAATCCAAAGAAATCCAAAATACAGAACATTTCTGGTCCCATGCATTTCAGATAAGGGATACTCAACCTGTATCCATTTCTTCCCATTCCGTTCTTAAAACCAAACAAACCAATAGTAGTAAAATCGGGATACGTTAGCAGTTTTCTTCCCTTCAACATGTTACGGCTGTATAAACGCGTGAAAGCCAAAGGCTGCAAAATTAATAATGCATTACGGGTTTACCCTTTTCTTTCTGTAACACACCTGCTGGAAAAAGACAAGGAATCAAAAGTTTCACTTTTCTAGGACTGGGGAGTTTGTTGTCTCTTCTCCTCCGTTCCCCTCCTGCTTTTTTCTGAACAGCTCCGATACAGCAAAGAGTTCACATTAAAGACAACTGTGATGTCTTTAGACCCCTGAGTTGTTAAGCCGTACGTTTGGGCACAAACAGAAATCTAAAACTCTCCCCACAGCTAAAGTCATCTTTTCTGTGGCAGGAGACACAGATCCCGCTGCAGTATTTTAAGCCTCTGACACTTCTAATGTACCAAAGTGCCTGAGTCGTTTTGTCTACTAGACTTTTATTGCTACGGCACAAACAGCTGTCATTGAACTGTTACTGAAGGGCTGTGTTCAGACTGGCTAGAATAAGAGGCTTCACGCGGGCTGCAGCCAACTGAAGGAAAACCAACCTATAAAAATACACTTCAGCGTCACGGACACAGTGCTGAGATTTAATGTTTTTATAGCAGACCAGAGGGACCAATTCACTTAGCCACCTGATCAACAAGTAAGGAATTTTTCCCCCATCAGAGGAGAGTGAGAGACGTCTGCAAATGTGCACTCTTCTCTTTGCTTGGCACTGCCTCCTAAAGCATGCTTTTGTACAGAGGCCAATAGGCAGGGTCTTCTCCGTGGTGGCACTGCAGCTTTGGATGCCATGACCCACCAAGACCTTCCTGGCCACCCATAAAGGCATAAAGGAAGGGAAGGATGAACAGGAAAAGGCAAAAAAGGAAAGAGTTTGGAAAGTAAATCAACCTTTCTACTCGGATCCCCTCTCCCCAGCTATCATATAGGAGCAATTCCAGCAGACTGAAGAACCTTGTAAGATTAAGAACTTGTGCCTGGGCTTCTAATTTTCCTTTGCCCTCCTCACCTCTACACTCTTTTACCTTTTCACACCAGGGGTTCACAAATGCAGAAGGGTAAACGCTATTTTCTACCTCCACCATCCCAATTTCCACCTCTACCATAACTCAAAGGCATACAGCAACAACAGCAAAGGTCACCATTTTTAATTGAAATATGTCATCCATCCATCCATCCATCCATCCATCCATCCATCCATTCATTTGGAAAACATGTTTTTGCACCCAAAGCAATCCTTTCTGCATAGGAAACTCTGTCTGTTGCATGAAATACACTGTTTCTAGGAAAGCTGTTGCTTTTTCTGCAAAACACTTCACCTCCTCTGCATTAAAAAGTCTCCTTTTGGGAGCAAAAAAAGGATGCCTTTTTTAGTGCAAAGGACTTCTGCAAGAAAAGTCCAAAAGTGTGAACAGTCATTGACAATTTGCAGAACCCATACGTTCTCATGAAACAAGGGGAAAACAGATTGAAATGGTTTGTTCTAGCAGGCAAAAGGCAAGGAAAGGAAAGATAAGATTTACAATGCTATCGGTTGGCCCAAGGATCAGTATAAGCAATGAAGATGGTTGTCTTCCAAGCTGCTGCTGAATAAACTTGTCTTTCAAAAGTCAACTAATACAACCTGTGAGACTTAAAAAGAGGCCAATTTCCCAGAAACCATCTCATTCTGTTATTTGGGGAGGGGGAGGCCAAGAAAGAGACACCCTCCCCACCACCACCAACTGCTTCTCAAACAATATTGTAGATGCTCCACCCTACCTGTGATACTGTGATGCTGCATTTCTTTGCCAGCTCTTCTTTGGCTTCTTCACTGGGGTAAGGATTGCTGAGGTGAGAGTAAAAATATTCGTTCAAGATTTCTGTGGCTTGTTTGCTGAAGTTGCGCCTTTTCCGCCTGGAAAGCAGGGACAGTAAACAAGAAAAGGAGAGAGAGAAATCACAGTTGTGAGACATGATTATTGAAGGCTAGCAAGGAGATCTATGTGTAATGAGTGTCTATCTGTCTCCATTCCAAGACAGAGGCATCTCCAGCCCAAGAAGAGCCCAGCTCACTAAACTATGGCCTATCCTGAAGCGAAGCCCCATTATCTCCCATCATTGACTGAAGATTGCAGTCCCTTTACAGCTTTGTTTTGCCTCCCAGGTTCATAGAATCATAGAATCATAGAGCTGGAAGAGACCCCAGGGGCCATCCAGTCCAACCCCCTGCTATGCAGGAACACCCATCAAAGCATTCCCAACAGATGGCCATCCAGCCTCTGCTTAAAAACCTCCAAAGAAGGAGACTCCCCCACACTCTCAGGCAGCAGATGCCAGTGCAGAACAGCTCTGACCATCCAGAAGTTCTTCCTGAGGTTCAGGTGGAATCTCCTTTCTTGCAGCTTGAATCCATTGCTCCATGTCCTGGTCTCTGGAGCAGCGGAAAACAAGCCCACTCCCTCCTCGACGTGACATCCCTTCAAATATTTAAACATGGCTCTCATGTCCCCTCTTAACTGTCTCTTCTGCAGACTAAACATCCCCAGCTCTCTGAGACACTTCTCATAGGGCATAGCTTCCAGATTCTTCGCCATTTTGGTCACCCTCCACTGGACACGCTCCAGCTTGTCAATATCCTTCTTGAATTGAGATGCCCAGAACTGGACACAATATTCCAGAGAAGGTCTGACCAAAGCAGAACAGAGTGGTACTATTACCTCCATCGATCTAGACACCATACTGCTATTGATGCAACCAAGAATTGTGTTGGCTTCCTTGGCTGCGACACCACACTGCTGACTCATGTTCAGCTTGTGATCTACCAAGATTCCTAGATCCTTTTCACACATACTGTTATCCAGCCATGTGTCCCCCATCCTACATTTGTGCATTCCATTTTTTCCGCCTAAGTGCAGGACCTTACATTTCTCTCTGTTGAAATTCATTTTGTGAGCTTTGGCCCAGCAACCCAATCTGTCAAGGTCATTCTGAATTTGGATCCTGTCCTCTGGTGTATTAGCAAGCCCTCCCAATTTGGTGTCATCTGCAAATTTGATCAGCATGCCCTCCACTCCTACATCCAAGTCATTGATGAAGATGTTGAATAGCACTGGGCCCAGGACAGGAAAAAAGGAGAAGGAGCAAATGACTGGCCTGGTTTACTTAAGATAGACCACATTAGCCGACCTCTAACCCCAGTATCTATCAAGGTTTTAGGAGCATAGAGAACCAGGATTTCACAAAAATGCACAATAACACGCATCCACAACTCCCCCAAATCTCCCTTCATCCCTAAATACCTCTGTCTGTATCAGAGTCCCTCTCAAGACAGCAACAGGAAGTGATGCAACGTCATTTGTGGTCATCGTTTTGAAAGGGACTCAAAAACCAAAGTATTTTGGATGCAATGGGGGACGGGAGAGTACAAGGTTTTGGTCACTTTCTGACACTGAGGGGAATAAGGAGCTTCCTCCATACTCTCAACCTGGGGCACGCCATTCCCATCTGGGAGACTGAATAAGGACCCCAGATTTTTCCCCTTCCTCATTCCTAAGTCAAAGAGCTGCTCTCCTGCCTAATTTCTGGTCAACAAGGCGACCATTAAATGATCATCAGGGCCGTGCCATGCTGAGTTGCCACCTAGAAGTGCTTCTGTGGCTCACCAAGAATTTGTCTTCCTCACCCCAGCAACACGGAAGATGCCTCCATTTTTTAAGGCTAAATCGGCATCCAGACTTTGCAATTGTAACAAAAAGATGTGAAAAAAACCCAGGAATTTATGAATCCTCAGGCCAAGATTTGCTCTTAAACTGAATTGAATTGAGGTCACCCTCTTCTTTTTATATCTGAAAGAGCGTCTTTACATCAGCAATACAATTGGATGGGATTTTGCTGTAGCTTTTGTTATTGTATTGTCATTATTTTGTTAGTGTTGGTCTCAAATTCTCACTGATCTGCAGCAAATCAGAGAAATTTTTCGGCAGAACCAAACCTACCTTCTACTTATCCCCGCGGTAGTTCAGAATCGGGAACATTTGGGCAGTAAAGAATCAGTCAAGCTGAGTAGCCAACCGCTCCACATGTCACCTACCTGGCGTCGAGGAACCGCGATCTCAAGATCATGACTGCTTCGCAAGTGCTTTGTTTGAGCTGCATCTGGATGGAGCTGAATTTCCGATGGATGATGCCCACCATCCTTTCAATCTCCTTCGGAGAAATGGGCCGTGTCCGACTTTGTTCTCGGAGAAGGTTCATCACATGCGTGGTGAATTCGTTACACGCCTGGAAAGGAAGAGGAGCATTAGAGGGTCTGAACTAACAGGTCAGACTTTAAGACCCAGATCTTTAATTTCAGCAATAATCACAACAAAATTCAACAAGCGTGCAGACGCAGGACCACAAGAAGGAGGCTCATTATTAATGACACTAGCCAATATCCCGCATGGATGCACCTACCATAAGAGTTTCACAAGAGCTCCCCTGTCATCAGCTCCAGGACTTACTATATCACCGGGGACAACCTACCCCTTCCCCCTCTGGTACAGCCATTTGTGGTTGGTGGAGAACAAACGGGATTGAAGAGGCATCTGGCTATGTCCTCATGGCGAGACACAAACCAAGTACATCTTCCACCAAGATCCACTAGGGTTCTTCTGAGGTCTCAGCAGAGGATGTCATTGGTCTATGGCTATGGAAACATAGCCAGACACATCTCTGGTCTCCTCTGGTCTCCACCAACAATGGTGGCTACTGCAGTAGCACTATGAGTTCAGTGTGTGTGTGTGTGTGTGTGTGTGTCTTGCAAAGGAAGGAAGAGAATATCAGTCTTTGCAACAATCAAAAAAATAGATATGCAAGCGTTAAGAGGGAATTGCGCTTCCATAGGTCACACAAAGGATGCTGGTCACTTTGGAAGGATTTCAGTTCTTCAAAGTGCTAGACAGAATTTAAGACAGTTCCAGTGCAGAGGCTCAAAAACCTACAGATGCAAGACAAGGGGGAAAAGGACTGGGGAGGGAAGAAAGCTCTGAAGAAACTGCAACTTCACTGACGGATTGATGGGGTCAGTCTGAGCTCCCCCTTTGCCATGATATTCTTCCAGTTGTCCTGAGACAGACTGCAGGGCCAATACAAAGTCAGAGCAATATGGATCACACATACACACCAAACTGTGGACAGATGAATGTATCTGTTTCACCTTCTCTTAGGCCATTGGTGCAGCAGTGCTGTTATTCTGGGATTTGTAGTTTACTGAGGCCAGAGCTCTCTGGCCGAGAATTCTAAATGCCCCTCCCTGAACTGCAAAGCCCAGGATTCCATAGGATGTTCAAAGTGGAATAACAGCACTATAACAGTCTGGTGCGGAAATGTTATTAAATTCACTTGCTTTCTAAATCTTCAGTTACTTCTGTATTATTTATGCAAAAAGATGGCCAGTTCTTATTTTAAAAAAAAAAATGAACCAAATGAAAAACGTCATCCATCTGCACTGACAAATAGGCACAGCTATCTCCAGCCTTTCAGAAAAACTAAGTTGTCATTCCAAATTTGGTATCACCCATATGGCTGAATCTCTTTAAGATTCAAAGCCAGGCTTATAAGAGCTAAAAATTCAGAACCCTCTGCTTAGGGGATAGCTGTAATCTGTCAGTTTCACCTCCCATGTTCAAAGTAAGGATGGAAAGAGCATTTGAAAATATTCCGAAAAATGGTTGAAAACCATATTTCTCACTCCTGAACGGAAGAGAGTCTTCAAAATTCAGCACCTATTCCGAACAAAATTCACACACGATGTTTTTTTTCAAAGAAAGTAGCATTTTATGCATAAGAAACACCAATTTCTGCACTTAAATTTGATATTATCATTATCCGTATTATGTACAGAAATGTTATTAGAAAAATAAATGCTATTTTATGTGTTGTTTGCTGTGTAAAAACAAAAAAATCCATAAGCAAAATTGGCACAGAATAGGTCCAAAACTGCAAATAGTCATCAGAAATTGTATAACTTTCAGACTTTCTCACAGTGGGAAGAAACTGCTAAAGGTACGCAGTGGCCATTTCTGCACTACACTCTTATAGCGTGATTATTCCACTTTCAACATCCTATGGAATCCTGGGTCACTGGAAATGGTCACTGCTTCCGTCAAGAAGAAGCTGAACATGAGATCACAAGCGAACATGAGTCAGCAGTGTGACGCGGCAGCCAAGAAAGCCAACGTGATTCTTGGTTGCATCATTAGGAGTATGGTGTCTAGATCAAGGGAGGTAATGGTACCACTCTATTCTGCATTGGTTAGGCCTCATTTGGAATATTGTGTCCAGTTCTGGGCACCTCAATTCAAGAAGGATGTCGAGAAGCTGGAACATGTCCAGAGGAGGGCAACCAAAATGGTGAAGGGTCTGGAAGCCGTGAAGTCCTCTGAGGAGAGGCTGAGGGAGCTGGAGATGTTTAGTCCGCAGAAGAGAAGGTTAAGAGGGGACAGGACAGCCATGTTTAAATATTTGAAGGGATGTCATGCTGAGGAGGGAGCAGGCTAGTTCTCTGCCACTCCAGAGACTAGGACAAGGAGCAATGGATTCAAGCTGCAGGAAAGGAGATTCCACTTGAACCTCAGGAAGAACTTCCTGACGGTCAGGGCTGTCCGGCAGTGGAATATGCTGCTTCCTCCGTGGAGTGTGGTGGAGTCTCCTTCTTTGGAGGTTTTTAAGCAGAGGCTGGATGGCCATCTGTCGGGAATGCTTTGATGGGTGTTCCTGCAAAGCAGGGGGTTGGACTGGATGTCCCCTGGGGTCCTTTCCAACTCCATGATTCTATGGTTCTAATTAGTGAAGAATCACATCCTTAATTCCAAATTTCAAAATCTCACTTCTTTCCCTTTCTGTTTCATGAAATGTGTACAATTTGTTAAGTTCTTATTTAAAAAAAAACAACAACAAGAAAAATGTCCACGCATCCCCACCAGGGGTGGGTAATTGCAATACAGGTAAGAGGACAAATTTATACCTCTGTGCCCCACTCCAATGGTATTGGGGAGGGAAGAAAGCCATGCTATTGCATCCATGCATGGTTTTGGTTCATTTGGGGGCAGTTTGGGAGAGCAGACTCATCCAGAAACGTTATTTTAATATTATAGGGGGGCTCAGAGGCTTTGGGAGATTATCGGGGGCATCGGGGCCCCAAACTGAGGTTGGGCACTGCATACAACCCATAGGGCATATCTGTACATAGGGTGGCTCCACTATTTATCCCATAGGGAAAATGCACTGATATACCCAAGCAAAAGAAGATCCGTCTGGTCCAAACTGGATTTGCAACACCTAGTTTACCCTGCCTTGCTTCGGCTTTCCCTTCTCCTATTGATCTGATCTCCTTCGCCTGCCTTTCTTCCTGCCCGCTTCTCTTTCCTCCCATCGTTTCCATCGGTAATTTATTCATATTTATGTCAGCCATTTCAGGAGCTCACAGTTGTCTGATGGAAGAGGAAATAAAAATAGGGAGCGAAAAACCAACGCTTTTGCTTTCTCTTCTACTCCAATTGAATCATTCTCAGGTCCTTTCCAATCCCACAGTTGCAAATTTTCCCCAATTCTTCAGAAATGGAGCGAAACAAAGGCCACTTCCACACGACACTGTTATAGTGCTATTATTCCACTTTCAACATCCCGTGGAATTTTGGGGTTTGGAGTTTATTGAGGCCCAAGAGCTCTCTGGTTGAGAATTCTAAAGGCCCCTCCCTGAACTGCAAACCCCAGGATTCCATAGGAGGTTGAAAATGCTACGCAACCCCACTAGTCCAACATTCAGGTCATACACCATATTGGCTCTCTCAGTTACACGCTGCCGTTATTGTAGCCTTCAAGCCATTTCCAGCTTTTACCGATCCTCATCTGACCCTACCACAGGTTTTCCTGGTAAGATTAGCTCAGAAGGGGTTTGCCTTTGCTCCAAGGCCGAAAAAGAGAGTGCGACGTTTGCCCAAGATCACTCAATGGGTGTTAATTTTTATTAAAAACTAGCGTATATACCTGGCGTTGCCTGGTATTTTATTTTCTCATAGGTAAATACTTGTTAGAAAGATTTGAGAGCCTGTGTCTCTAACTCCCCAAGCTGTCTTGCCCAGTACCTGTAATTTTTACCCATATTCCCCAATCCAATCTGTATTCAGCGTTATTCACATGCAGAGGTTGGGTTCCTGAGGGAATGCACTGCCCTCCTCCTTGCTGCTAGGCCTTATCTCCGTAGCAACCAGCCAAAGGGCCAAGAGCTCTCTGGCTGAGAAGTCTAAAGTCCCCTCCCTAAACTGCAAACCCCAGGATTCCACAGAATCTTCTTAGGCGGCCAATCCTATGAAGTCTTCGCCTGACACAGCCAGTCGTATGAGGTCTTTGCCTGACACCGACAAACTTCGACTTTATATATTAGATGACCTCTCCCAAGTCTTTTGACTCTATGATCAAAAAGGACTTAAATTGTTGTTACCTGCCTTTGAGTTGATTTATGGATGTGACTTTATCCTAGGGTTTTTTGGGCAAGATCTGTTTTTCAGAAGAGGTTTGTCCCGCCTCTCGTCCGAGGCTGAGAGAGTGTGACTTGGCAAAGATTATCCAGTGGGTTTCCCTGCCCTTAAACCCTGACCGCCTGAAGTCCGAGTCCAATGCTCTCCAGCGAAAAAGAAAGCTCTACGAAGGACTCCCACCTCACCCGTTCACCTGCGGAGAGTTAGAGGCTAAAGTTTTCCAGAGCTCGGCGGGAAAGCAAATGGGAGGAGACAGTGCACACTAACATAACCGTATCCCTCTCATCCTCGTTTCCTCCAAACATCTCTCACAACTTATTACAGCAAAGACGCCTATGAATGCAAACGCTGATTAGCAATTTGGCAACAGACCAGCATATCCCCGGGATTCACGGAGCTTCCCTTTAAACCAGTAGTTCATACATGATTAATTAGAACATCTCATTTATGTAGTGTGCACTTTAGCTCATTACTCTAAGTAAAATTTGTTAAGTATTTACATTTAGATAATTAAAATCTGGGTAATACCCTTAAGAAAGAGGCACGGCGCTCTGGCAGAGCCATTCTCTTTGCCTTTTAACGGAGCCGAGAGCAAAAATTATAGGACGCTTCCCCTGCCCCGACTCCTGCAAAAACACAACATCCCAGGGGCGTCCGCCTAGGGCAAAGCCCGAGGACCACTGGGGAAGAACATTAGATGTGGGAACAAAAAGGGAAGAACATGCATCCCTGTTACATGAAAGCGGAGCAGGAGGGGCCCCGGGAGACCTCCATGATTCCTTGTGGCGGAAACGTCACTCCTGCCTTGAGCTAGAATTAGGTTCTTTCCCATGAAAAGCTGGAAGAAAGTACACTGTAACCCCATCCCTGCTGGAAATATTCAAGCACATGGGGCGGGGTGCATCTGGCTGTCCCTACGTTTTGGCCGGCAATCCCCACCAGCCCCACGGAGAATGGCCAGGGATAATGGGTGTTGCAATCTAAAATATCTGGAAGGCCAAAGGCTCCCCTCACCCAGCTCTGTTCTTGTCCATAGAAGTGAATCCTACACTTAGGCAGAAAAAATGGAAGGCACAAATATAGGATGGGGAACACGTGGCTGGATAACAGTATTTGCGAAAGAGATCTAGAAGCCTTGGTGGACCACAAGCTGAACATGAGTCAGCAGTGTGATGCGGCAACCAAGGAAGCCAACACGATTCTTGGTTGCATCAATAGGAGTATGGTGTCTAGACCCAGGGAGGTAATGGTGCCACTCTATTCTGCTTTGGTTAGACCTCGTTTGGAATACTGTGTCCAGTTCTGGGCACCTCATTTCAAGAAGGATATTGACAAGCTGGAGCATGTCCAGAGGCGGGTGACCAAAATGGTGAAGGGTCTGGAAGCCACGAAGCCCTCTGAGGAGCGGCTTAGGTTGCTGGGGATGTTCAGTCTGCAGAAGAGACGGTTAAAAAGGAACATGATAGCCACGTTGAAATATTTGAAGGGATGTCATGTCGAGGAGTGAGCGGGCTTGTTTTCCATTGCTTCAGAGACCAGGACATGGAGCAACGGATTCAAGCTGCAGGAAAGGAGATTCCACCTGAACCTCAGGAAGAACTTCCTGACGGTCAGGGCTGTCCGGCAGTGGAACAGGCTGCCTCCATGGAGTGTGGTGGAGTCTCCTTCTCCGGAGGTGTTTAAGCAGAGGCTGGATGGCCATCTGTCAGCAGTGCTTTGATGTGGGTTCCTGCATGGCAGGGGGTTGGACTGGATGGCCTCTGGGGCCTCTTCCAACTCTATGATTCTATTCTGTGACTCTATGAGCTCAGGTCATCAGGGAGCCACAGCTGAGGTTCAAGAGCATGTTTCATGCGCAGAAAGTTTGATCCATTTAAACAGTGAAGGAATGCCGCCTGAAACTCAGAAAAAATGCTGCCAGTCAAGATGAACTGGCGTGGGGAAAATGTGGCCCAGAAGGCTGTTTTTGTGGCTCTCAGGATCCCTATATTTTTTTAATTCAGGAGGAAAGCCCTCCAGGGCCCCCGGTGGATCAATGTGGCCCCCTGACAGTTTCCCATCCTAGTATAGACAGTGCAAAAGAAGGACAACTCCTCTATCCACGTTCACGACAACATCCTTGGTGGGCATGAACAAACCTGCCTGCTTCCCTTTTTTAAAGATTCTTTTTTTCCCCCCCGAGCACATGTTTATTCTATGTGCCATGCTATATAGATTACAAGCTTTGTTTTAAAAGTCCGTGTGAAAATCCGTAGATGTTTTTGCACACAGTCTCCCCTTAACAGATGCATTTATGCAAGCCATTTGCACTATGAAGTTTGTCTTCTCCAACATGTCCTTCTTCGCATGTAGCTTCCCTTGATGGACACATTTTTTATAATTGGAGAAATGCTCTGCAAAATGTGGAGCAGAGCAAAAACAAATCACTGTTTTATGCATTAATTTGAGAACTGAGGATCATATTAAAATGCAAACCGAATGAATCTCTTCCCCACACATAATACATAATTTTAAAAACCTATTGTATTCCCGATTCTTCACATTAAAAAAAAAAGTCTCTGAGAGGTAATGAGGCGTAGTGCAGCCTGAGACCTGGGAAACAGATTCTAGTTCTCTTCCGAATAACGAAACTCACTGGGTGACCTTGGGTGAATCAATCTCTCTTTCTCTCTCTCTCTCAGCTGGATCTACCTCACAAGATTGTTGTGAAGACCAAAGGCCCCTTCACACCACAATTTTAGGACCGTGATCCCACTTTTACCAGCACAGCTGCATCCTATGGAATTCTTGGATTTGTAGTTTGGTGGGGCACTAGAGCTCCCTGGCTGGAATTCGAAACGCCCCTCCCTGAACCGCAAATCCCAGGAGTTCACAGGATGTTGCCAAGGCAGTTCAAGTGGAATCATAACTCTTGAATTGTGCCGTGTGAAAGGGTTCCGTGATCTTGTTAGAGGATAATTTGCAACCAACAAACGAGGCTGAAATCCTGCCGGGACATTTGTCGAACGCAAATAAAAAGATCGGAAGAAAATCAACGCATCTGAAATGTGATGCTGGAGGAGAGTTGTGCACCTATGACAGATTGCTAAGAGGATGAATGCGTCCAAAAGGAAATCAGGCCCAAACTCTCCCCTGGAAGCCAAGACGGCTAAACTGAGACCGTCATACTTTGACCGTATCATGAAATGACACAACTCACTGGAAAAGATTATGATGCTCGGCAGAGTGGAAGGAAGTAGGGAAAGAGGATGACTGTGTTACGGGTGGGTTGAGTCAACCAACGAAGCCACAGATCTGAGTTGCAAAGCCTTATCTCTGCCATTAATAACAGGATCTCTTGGAAATCTCTCATTCCTGGGGTTGCTGCGAGTCCAAGTAGATTTGCCAGAAAAAAGCAACAGCAAAGATCGAGGCGCGAGCAATTGCACCTTCTCAGAGGATGCTCGAGCGTGGATCCTAAGCGTAGCCAAAAGAGGTGGATCTAGGGTGGGGCAACTGGGGTGTGTGCCCTGGGTGCCAATGTAGGGGGAGCACAAAAAATGAGGAATCCCACCGCTTGCCCAGCATCACCGTTCACCCCGCCCACCACTGCCAGCTGTTCGCCCCACCCTGGCTGCCGCTCGCCCTGCCCACTTCTGACCTCTGCTTGCCCCGCCCACCTCCACTCGCCCCTCCCTTGCCCGCCGCCGCTTGCCACACCCACTTCCACAGCTCGCCACACCCACTTCTGCCCGCCACTCACCCCACCTACCTCTTCTCACCCCGACCCCTTGCCCTGGGCGCTGTTAAGGGTCAGTCCGCCACCGGTAGCCAACCATTCTGTAAGCACATATAACCACACAGACCTCTCTCTCACTTGCGATTTGGTGGATGAGGAGCTATTTGATCATTGCACAATGGGGAAAGCTCAAGCCAGGAGCACCCACCGTACAATTGTGGGCTCCAACACAACTACACAGGTGTACACTTACACTATGCGGAAAAAAGTGCATGGAATTGTGGTCCTAAACAAGACACTCAGACTGCTTTAGCCGGCAGCCGGTTCACAGTACAGAATTATAGCACTATTATTCCATTTGGCAACACCCTATGGAGTCCTGGGATCTGTAGTTTGGTGAGGCATTAGGGGTCTGTAGCTAAGAAATCAAACTGCCTCTCCCTAACCACATACGAGAGCCAGTGTGGTGGAGTGTTTTGCGTGTTGCACTACAACGCTGGAGACCGGGGTTCTATTTACCACTCAGCCCAGAAATCCATTGACCTTGTGCGCATCACGCACTCTCAGCCCCAGAAAACCACGTAATAGTTTCACCGTAGTGTCACCATAAGTAGGAAATGACTTGAAGACTCACAACAACAACAACAAACTGCGTATCTCAGGATCCCACGGGATGTTGCCTTGGCAGTTAAAGTGGAATAGAGGGCTATCATTGGGCGGTGTGAGCGCGCACACGCACACCCACACACGCCGTGCTTGCAGGAACGGTGCATCTCCCTTCGGATCGTTCCCGGCTCCCTGAACAGCCTCCCCGAAACGGGGCAACCAGGCGAGAGCTGCGCAGGCGAAGGCAGCAGGTTCCCAGCTGCTCTGGGAGGTTTGGGACGCTTACGATACCTTTTGCCTCCAGCAAAAATGTATTTCAATGTAATTATAGAAGATAGCTTTCAATATGTCATCTCTATTATAGTCGCTGTAAATTATGAAGAGAAGCATCTCTCCTGGCGCTGAGAAAGTGGGAGAAGCGCTGATGGCGTGACACACTTTCTGGAGGGCTGGATTCTCAAGACCCCCCCACCCCCCACCCCGCTTTGTTCCCTCCTCTCCGACCGCCTCCTCCTCCCCGCTGCTTTCAAGTGCATTCCCATAACTGGCAACAAATGTCAAAATCAAACTCCAGGCAGGGGGCAGGCAGGAGAGGGGAGGGCGAGCAGGGGGGGAAGCAGCCATAAAGACAACATTGGCCTTTGCTTCTGGGTTCAAAGAAGGCAAAGCGAACACAAAAAGGCAATGAGACATGATGGAGCTTCAAAGGCGGCTGGGGCGGGTGTGCGAAAGCTACAGTCCGAAAGGGGGACGTCACAGCGGAGCAGGAGGTTGGGGAAGAGCCACTCGCAGACTCCCTTCCTTGCTTTGCATGCGACGTTCAAAGCACCAAGAGGTTCCCCCACCCCAGCCTTGAGAGTCTTCTGAATATCTCGAAATGTTCTCAGCGGAGCACGGAAAGTTTGTTGGAACTGGTCGTTCCTTACCGTCGGAGTGCCGAGGCTCCCCAAAGTGTTAGCTACAATAATATTTACAGTTGCCTGAAGTCATGTCTTCCTTTCCCATTTCTCTTAAGTATAACGGGGTGCCCAAATACCCTAACACCACCAGATCCTGTCTGATCTTGGAAGCTAAGCAGGGTCAGCCCTGGTTAGTACTTGGAGGGGAGACCGGTACCAAGTGTTGTAGGCTCCATTACAGAGGAAGGAACTGGTGGAAGCATATCTAAGTATTCCTCGTCTGAGAAAACCCTATCAAATTCTTGGGTCACTGTAAGTCGACAGGCGATGTAAAGGTACATATGCACATGATGAAACAGAGATGTTTAGTTAGTTAAAGAAATCACATCGGGGGAAGCTGCTGTTCAGCAGCATCTGGAGGGCTACACAATTATAGCACGATGATTCCACTTTAACTGCCATGGCAACCTATGGAATCCTGAGGTCTCTAGTTTAGGGAGGGGCATTTAGAATTCTCAGCCAGAGAGCTCACCAAACTACAAATCCCAGGATTCCATAGGATGCAGCCATGCCAGTTAAAGTGGAATCATAGTGCTATAATTCTATATTAGGAAAGGGCCCGGGTTTCCCTGCCATGTCTTTGACTGTCCATTGTCTGGACTTTTGCGATGTAAATCTTCATTTATTTCTCTCTCTCACATGCAGGAACGAAAATTTTCAACCATCTTCTTCCCCATGGACTGAAATCAAAAGAATTTTTTTCCCCTTTGATTCTGCATCCGGGCATTATAGGACATCTTGTGGAAAGATCACGATGCAAAAAATCTTATTGGTTGTCGTTGCCCAAACTATATGGTTTTGTGCACAATGGCTGAGATTCTATATCTGTTTTTACTCCGTGTACACAGAGTCTCATCTTCCCACTGCCCAAAAGTTGTCAAGACCTGGAAATGGCCCCTGCCACTGTCACTTACTTGTGGCGAAGGGAAAGAAGGGAGAACGTGATTAAGACTGTAGAGAAGCAGCTGGTCTCAGCTCAGTTGGGAGAGAGAAGTGAGGATAGGCTCTCAAATGGAATGGACTGACCTTTTCCTTCCCCTGGGAGCCTAGAGCAGCCTGATATTCATGATCTGAATACGAAGAAGGAACATCAGCTGCCCCTCTTGGGTTCTGACCACTGCCAAGTGTGGGAGATTTTGGGATGTAGCTCAAGAGTAAGAGAACAACCCTCTGTGCCCTGTTCAAAAAAGGACTTCTGGCACATATAAGTGGCATTCACTACCAGGATGTCAGCCATTACGTTTGTTCGCTGTCGCTGCTGGTGACGGAGAAAAGCGTCAGCTTTTTTGCTCTCGCGCAGGCGTGAATCATCTCACGGTGGTTAGCACTATGTGTTTGTGTGTTTGTTTTACAGGATGGTTCAGTATACTGAGACAACTTCCCCCATCAAGAACGAGAACGGTGTATTACGCGTACTATACGTTTATGTGGGTGTACATTATCGTATGATGCAAGTTACGGGTCAGGTCAATCCTTACGGTTTTTTCTTTCTTTCTTGTGATATATGTTTTCTTTTTCTTTTTGGTTTTGTTTTAATAAAAATACCTTTAAAAAAAAAGAATGAAATTGCTAATATTCTGCATCAGCTACTTAGTTAGGAATGCATAACTTAGTTACTTAGTTAGGAATGCATAACTTAGTTACTTAGTTAGGAATGCATAACTACGGCCATTTCCTCATGGCGTCACTAAAATGTGATACCAGCGCGTTGTAGTCGTTTCAGAGGCCGCGATTTTGCACAACATCATCGCCATCCGGTAGCCAGCCTGTCCTCAAGCGTCGCTAGAACACCGTATTTCAACTCCAGAAATTTTTCCAGAGTTGTAATATAGCGTTATAGCAATGTTTATGGACTGGATGGCTACTGGATGGCAACCCCGTTCTGAGGAATTGCGGCCCCTGAGACAACCACAACCCGCAGGTACCGCGTTTTAGTGACGCCACGCGGAAATGACCTAAGTAACATCGCCTGTCCTGACCCTCCCCTAACCATCCGCCTTAAGAGCCAGCAGCCGGATTGAGCAAAAAGGAGGTTATTTCGGCCTCTCGGACATGTTTTGTACGAAAGAAGTCGTGTCCCAGGAACACCTCGACTTTGTTAACGAAGATATACCTGGAAGTAAATTCCCCCCGACACACCATTTCCCTTTCCCTTCTTTTCCATCTGTGTCAGGGAAGCTTGAGAGCAGTGGCTGCTTGCCTTATTTTTACTTGATATATGCACTGATCTGAAAGCCCTTCTAGGTGAAGAGTGAAGCACACACGCTTCAAAGGAATCTATGATAAAATCAAGTTTTAATCTAAAAAAGGTGGAGGTTGAAGATCTTCTGGCCAAGATACCCCTCAAATACACACACACACACACACACAAACATTGCTTATTTCAACCAGGATGTCCCTCGACTCTTCTCCAGAGACCAAAACCGGACACATCAACCTGCTTTCCCATCACAAACAGCCTTGGTCTGAACGGTGGAACCAAAGGCCTATGTTCTCCCTCCTCCTCCCATTCCGCCCTCTACCAATCTCCCCTCCTCTGCTTCCACCTGTAACAAGCTTTCAGAAAACTCGGATCAAACAGAGAGGACTGGCCCCATCTCCCCTTCAGCGGCAGAGACAGGTCCAGTTCTCGAGACAAACCAGCACGAGACAGTCGGCTGCAAGGCGTGAGGGGCAAAATTATCATATTTCTGTACAGCAGACGCTGCTGGGTGTCAGGATCAACCAGGGGAGACTTGCGTGTTTCACATCAGCTCTAGCTCTGGTCCTCCCAGCAGCGTTTCTTTCCCTCTCCCCCTCTTGCCTCGGTTTCCTGGGGTTTGGACGGATGGATCTGACATTTCGGTTGAAACCTCAGCAAAAATGAGCTATGGGGCTCCTTCCAAATGCTTACATTTATTACAGTCAGAGGGTATAAGGCCAGGGAACCGACACTGCCCGCAACACTCAGAATTTATTCTTCTTCCTACCGCTCTGTCTTTGGAGGCTTTCCAGGCACAATTTTCAGTCGAGACGCGAGGGAGGGAGAGTCAATGTTGCTTTGTCTCTACTAACAGTTGTAGCAAGAGGTGGGAGATCTCCATTGAAACAACACGTATTCTGGGCACAAAAGAACCGAAGGAAGCCACGCTTTCCTGGGCTGAAAGAGAGATCTTACAGATATTTAAGAAGGTGGACCAGTAAGTCGGGGTGTCAAACTCCATGTCATCTTGGGCCACATCAGCATTACGGTTGCCCTCAAAGGGCCGGCTGTATCTGTAAGACTATATAGATGTATCCACTGTTTTATCATGTTAAATAATTGCCTCTGCATTCGATTATTACTGATTTTTAAACTTCTCTCTGCATCAACTTTTCTTTTCTTGGACATTTTGGGGCTATTTGGTCATAGTTCATGGTCCCTATACTTCTGTAAAGTGACATAGAATTGGTCAGCATATCCAAAGTATGCCTCTTTCTGTTCTCCAGCCCCTCTCTGTGGCCCTTTCTGTCCTCTGCCCCTCTCCTTAGCTGGTGACCCCGATCCGCACATTGTGGGCTCCCTGCTGCCAGCATTGTGAAGAGGGACCCAGCAGCCAGCACTCGCAATCTACTTCTACTTCTGACTGCTCCTCAGTCCAACTCTTGCCAGCCACATGGAGCATTGCCATGGTAACCCACGGAAACACTCCGACAGCGAGACTTGCACAGAGGAGCAGTCAGACGTAGAAGTAGATTACGACTGCTGGCTGCTGGGCCCCTCTTCAGAATACTGGCAGCCAGGGTCCCACAAAGTAGGGATTGGCCTTGCCAAGCGGGAGGAGTGCTGCAGCTGCGACAGAGGTGCAAGGGCCACATGAAATGGCCTGGTGGGCCAGATTTGGCCCGCAGACCTTGTGTTTGACACATGTGGACAAGTGAGTTGAGAGTTGAACTGAGATACCTGGGTTCAGATTCCTGCTCAGCCATGGAAACCCACTGAATTTCCCTGGGCAAGTCACATTCTTCGCGGATGACACGGGCAAACCTCCAAATAAAGATTTTAAGGAACCGGTTTGGTGCAGTGGTTTGAGTATTGGACTATGACTCTGGAGACCAGGATTCAAATCCCCACTTAGCATGGAAACCCACTGCGTGATCTTGGGCAAGTTCCATTCTTTCAGCCTCAGAGGAAGACAAAGGCGCTTTGAACAAATCTTGCCAAGAAAACTCCATGATAGGTTTGCCTTAGGGTTCACCGTAAGTCAGAAGTAACTTCTGTACAGTACAGGCGTTTAGCAATGAGGAGGGCAAAATGAGACCTTCTCCCCCACTTGGAATTCTGGGTCTACAAATAACATTTTTTTCCAGTCTGTCTTTTAAAGCAGATCTAGCTCACTATCTCTGCTGTGCTCCAGCTGCAAAGTCTCCTCACTGAAATTGCTACCAGAGAAACGTGAGAAATTACGTTCGTTGGAAGGCGACACCAGAGAGGGCCTTCTTGGTGGTGGCTCCCAGGCTACAGAATTTCCTACCAAGAGAAGCTACGTGAGAAGACTGCCCTCCCTGTTACCCTTCCACCAGCAGGCAAAGATCACCTTATTCGGGTGAGCCCTTGGCAACTGCCTGACTGCTGAGAAAAGACCGTTCACTGGGGCTGTATGTTGTTTCTTTTCAACAGCGTATTCTTACGCTTTAGTTCAGAGGTAGGGAAAGTGGAGCTCCTAAAGAGTCCCCAGAAGTCTTCCAATGCTCCTTAAATCTAATATATAAAAGTCAAAGTTTGTTTGTCTGCGTTAGGCGAAGACCTCATACGATCGGCTGCCTAAGAAGATTCTATGGAATCCTGGGGTTTGCAGTTTAGGGAGGGGCCTTTAGAATTCTCTGTCAGAGAGCTCTTGGGCATCAGTCAACTGTGTCTGTCTTGTATAGACCAGTTGCTTTGGAGATGAGGCCTAGCAGCAAGGAGGAGGGCACTGTATTCCCTCAGGAACCCAACCTCTGTATGTAAATAACTCTGAATACAGATTAGATTGTGGAATAAGGGGAAAATTACAGGTACTGGACAAGTCAGTTTGGGGAATTAGAGACACAGGATCTCAAATCTTTCTAACAAGTATTACCTATGAGAAAATAAAATCTTAGGCAACGCCGGGTATATACACTAGTCATTATATAATCTCAAACGCACGATCTACTGAAAAGTCCTATGCACGTAATTTATCAATTGTAATCTACAACTGAAAGGTACATAGGTAATTTACCATTGCAAAAAACTAGGGCACAAAATCTGGGGTGGGGGGTTATACCTGAAAAAAATGCTGAATGCATTAAAACTTCATACAGACACACAGTTTTGACTTTATTCACTGGCCAGAAACCCCCATCTAGCCTTTTGTGGCAACAGGAAGTGATGCAACATCATTTCCGGGTCATGTGGACATGCCGCTGTGGCCCACAGGAAAGCAGCACAGGGGTTAAAAATTGCCCACCCCCATTTGAGTTGTTTCTGTTGTCATTTTATTTCTACTCTCAACCACCTTGAAAAAAAAATATATATATATATTTGTGGAGTGGGGGGACACAAAGTCGAGATGCAAAATAGACAGACAGTTTTCTGGAAGGCTGAAAAGATTGCATTGCCTAACCTGTTCGTATTTCTCCAGCTCCGTGTGATAGATCTGCCGGATCTGGGTCAATTTGGCCCTGTAATCTGAGTGTTCGATAGAGTTATCTGAAGATCCACCGGACGCTGCCGCCGCCGCCGCTGCCGCCGCCGAGCCGCCACCTTTCTCAGGCCCGGAAACCCCTTCTGCGAGAAGCATATTGTCCAATCGCATTAGTTGGGGGTCGGGAGGGTCTTCCTCTTGAGCTCCTCGGATGCTGAGACCTTGAGGTGGAGGAAAGTGAGAGGAAAAGATCTCCATTAATCCATCCTGTGAACCTTCTAGATATTCTGCTAAGAGGTCTAAAGCAGAAAGAATCACCTCTCCCCCTTTCTCTTTCTCTTTCTCTGCTGGAAGTCATTTCCATGCGGATTTCTGCAAGCTTCCAACCCCAGCAGTTGTCATTCAAAGAGGAAGATTTTACTAAGTGCTTTTGTGCTAAAACGGGAATGAAGAGCTCCCACCAAGGGGCATTAGAAGTCTGCGTCAAGAAAACAAAAGAGTTCTGTAACTTAGGAAAGTTGGCACCGACTGAGGGTAAAGCAAACCCATAATGAAAATGGCTCCAAGGTGTCCTGTTAGAACTTGGAGCGCACAACTGTGACACGACTGTGCATATTTTATGCCACAGTTGTTAATAGCTGGGAGAATTCTATGGCTCACGGACTCCCTGCTCACAAATCTACCCAGTCCTACTTCCGACTCTATTAGCCCCTGACATTTCACCAGCCACTGACTCTTTTATGGTTAAATCACAAGGGTTACTAGCTTGTATTCTTTCCAAAAGAAGCCAAAATTCTCAGGATACCAGTAGTGGCAGCACGGGCTTCCCACGTTAGTGGAAAGGGGAACCAACTGCAGGTTTTAACCAGCGCTTTAGAAGAGTTTTTCAAGGCGTTGAACAGTATCCCTCCCATAGGTTCAGGACCTTGGACAGGTCTTTTAAAGCTATTCAACGCCTACAGAGGGTTTACTGTTCCATTGACATGGGACTCATGAGCTGTTATTGGATCCCAAACTGTTCAATAACAAACTTCACAGCTGTATTTTTGCATGAACACGAAAGCTCATTTGAACTTTTTTGGTGGGTGTTTTTCCTCACTGGAAGGGTTGGTCAGGAAGGCCCGAGTAAGAAAGGGTATTTCACTGTTATTTATTAGATTTATATCTTGTCTCCCACCTCCCTTGGTATGAGAAAGAGCTACCAATAAAAGCAACTAAAACAAATACAATTAAAACATATAGCAGATTAATTAAATTACATGGCATTAAAAGGCAATTAAGTAACATAAATAAAGAAAAAAACAGCACCCATCCAGTTAACAGCTCGCCAAAGGCTTGCCAGTCTGTTACCAGATATCCTTGAGGAAATATCTAGCTATCTGCAGATATCCTTGAGGAGGTAGCTACCCACCAGAGTCATAGATCTGCCAAAGCTGAAAATGCCTGCTCCTGTCACACAGAAAGCCCTCGCGAGAGCCAACTCAGAGAGTGCATTTGAGTTGCCACAGAAGATGGAGAATCATAGAATCACAGAATCATAGAGTTGGAAGAGACCCCAGGGGCCATCCAGTCCAACCCCCTTCTGCCGTGCAGGAACCCACATCAAAGCACTCCCGACAGATAGCCATCCAACCTCTGCTTAAAAACCTCCAAAGAAGGAGACTCCACCACACTCCCAGGCAGAATATTCCACTGCTGGACAGCTCTAACCATCAGGGCGTTCTTCCTGAGCTTTAGGTGGAATCTCTTTTCCTGCAGCTCAAATCCATTGCTCCTTGTCCTGGTCTCTGGAGCAGGGGAAAACAAACCCATTCCCTCTTTAATATGACATCCCTTCAAATATTTAAACATGGCCATCACGTCCCCTCTTCACCTTCTCTTCTGCAGACTAAACATCCCCAGCTCCCTAAGCCACCTCTCATAGGGCTTCATGGCTTCCAGACCCTTCACCATTTTGGCCGCCCTCCTCTGGACACGCTCCAGCTTGTCAATCTCCTTCTTGACATGAGGTGCCCAGAACTGGACACCGTATTCCAGACGAAGTCTGACCAAAGCAGAATACCGTGGGTTATTTATTTATTACTGTTGTCTTTTTACCGGCCGACAGGTGGAGAAGTGGTTGTGGATTGTCTGCCTCAGGTGCCAAAGGAACAGAGCTGGCTTTGGGCACTAACACCATTTTGGCCCAGGAGCAGGTAACCTATGTGTTACCTTGACTCAGGTTTCAAATTTCCTTGGGCCACTTGCCCCTTTGACCACCCAGCTAGAATTACTACCTTGGTGCTAAACATGCATTCAAAATGGCTAGAGGTGTCACCAGCAGCTGGCAGGAAAACATCCCTGCTTATTTATTAATAACAACAGCAACAACCAAAAGGAAAAAAAAAGCACAGAGTTTCGGCCTCTGCAAAGAAGCCTCCAAAATGATGCCCAATCATCAGTCTCATCTGAGTACTATAGATCAAGGCTGACAATTTGTAGGTTTAATCAGGTCAGGCGGGCACACTGCCAAGACACTCTCAACACCACCAGAAAACAAAGTTGAGATATAATTACAGTTGTAGGGGGAAACCGCTAGAGCTGTGGCTTCTTGGATCGGCATTTCCATTCAAGATGTAATGCTCCCCTCAAATATCCCAGCCCAATTAACCTCTTCAAATCAGTTTGGGGAAGGGGTGGAGATGGAGGTATTCTTGACAGATTCCCTCCAGGGGGAGGAGCTGGCACCTACTGCGTTTGCATGCCAATGGGTTTATGTGTTGTTATTTATACACAGTGGCGGCGGTGCTGACTTGACAGTAACATCCATAAACTGCCAAGCGTTCGGCTCAGAAGCTGGAACAAAATTTCCACCCCTGAATCTCACCCAAATTTCTCGGAGTGGGGGAGAGGAAGAGAGACCATGTTTGCGTGACACACGGGCACAAACGTAGTGCCACGGCGTTGAGGGCGGCATGCATGTATTTTTTTAAAAACACACACATACGTTTTGAAATCCACCACCTGTGTGACAATCAGCTATTTCCTTCAATGTCACGAAGACGAGTGAGACATCGCCTTGAAAAACAGCTCATCTTCATCACCGAGAGGTGGTCAGCATTGGAAAGCTGGCATCTCCTAACATGATGTACAGGGAAGATGCGCGGAAATGTCTCACTGAAATGAACAGGACAGCGGCATCACTCAGCGATATGTAGGAATATAACTGAAATGCTCCATTGCCCAAGAGAACACATAACACACAACAAGGCAGCAGGGCTGCGCAGCCAGAGTCGTGGAGCTAGAAGCAATTCTGGGGTGGGGGGAGCCTGAATCGGTAGAAATGCAGTGACTCTGACTCCAGTCTCAAAAAAAAAAACAACTTATAATACCATAACAACATATGTTAAATATATCATTTTATACTTATATTTTAATGTAATAAATATATTTTGTGTTCTGTCAATCTAAGTAGCAAGATGATTCACATAGTGGTGATGAAACACCTTATTGCTGCCATTTTACTATAGTGATTACAAATTAATATACATTGGCCATGATCTTAGTCTCGATCTTAGTCAAAAGGCGGAGCAGCAATAATACATACTGGCCGTTTATGAAGGAGTCAGAATCTAGGAGTAGAAAAATAGAGGAATTGGATTAGGAGTCGGAGGTTTGGTACACTGACTCCATAGCTGTGCAAGGTAGGGCCCAACCACAGCAGAACTGAACCCCAAATCATTAAAGGGGGTGTGTATTAAGATATAAGTCATTGCATATACTGGCACACAGAAGATCCTACTTTTGATCACTGAAATAAACCCCACAGCTCTAATGCCTATAGTGGCGGCAGACAGGTTCTATATGCAGTGGTTGGGTTTCATTCTGGTTTTGGAAAGAGCTATCCCAGATGCCAAACCTTGGATAGCTCCCAAGGATTAATTACAGCTACCCAAGGCCATAAACCTATGGAAGAAACAGGATTCAAAACCTTGGACGCCTCCCAATGATTTCGAGGAGTTGTTCAAGGTGCTTAATCTATTTTGGAGATAAGCTACTTTAGATACCTCCTTGCTCAAGGCCACTTCCTAAGCTTCTGAGACAAAGATGGCCCCAAACAGAGATCTCCCCATTCCAAACGTCAATATCTTCTTAGTCTACAGACTACCCATGCCTACTTTCCACATCTCAGTCATTTGTACCAAGATGTTGCAAGCATATCTTTCTGTGAAGAAAATGCTGTTTCCTGCTCAGGAAATGCTGTTTTGTGCGCAAAAACACATTGTGTGCAAACTTAGCACAGAAGAAGGCCCAGAATGCAAATAGTCTTTCCAAACCGTGCAGTTTTCAAAGACTTCCTCACAGCAGGAAGAAAAAAAAATGCTAAGAAAAGAGTTTCCTTTGCCATGAAAATTAGCACAGAATTAGATCCACTTCCAAGGATTTGGGGACCCCGTTCGAGACCACCAGAGTGAAATAATGCCAATGCTTACCCCAGCCATTTTGCTGTCTTCTGCTGTGTGCTCCAAGTGACCCCATATGATTTCCAAGGGAATCCTATTTAGATCCCAAACAGTAAGTATCACCTCATTTCTTAGGACAGAATATACAGAGTCCACTGCATGCACTAAGTACATGAGGCAGGGCCAGTAATGTCGATTTGGTGCCATGCACCAATCTAAGCATTCCTAGAAGACTGTATGCAAAAACAGAGAACGACACATGTTTTTTGCCTGTCTTCTTCCTATTTAATGATCAAATTGCAGAAATCAACACGGTCTGTGGTCTTCCCTTTTTAAAGGTGATCTCACAAGTCTCCGTTATATAGCAAGCTGAGCCCTTTCCTTTATTTGACAGCTCCAGACACCGGATGCTACTCAGTACCTGCCTTGATAAATTATGCCACAGTAATGTATGCATTTTGGACTATGAGTTCACGTTGCTGCTATTGTTTCTCTATTTTTTATTCCTCACTATATCAACCTACAAGTTTATTACTGTTTAGCTCACTGACCTTTCTATGCATCATGGCATTAAAAGGTAAGGAGCGGACTCAAAAGAACACAGTCATACATCACTTCCAGCAAAACCAGAGAAGTACTAATGGCCAGGGATGCAATTCTTTGCTAATTTTCTTCTCAAAGAAAGGAACGAGGAATTTCAGCAATTTCCTTCTCACTGCTAGAAAGTCTTCAAAAATTACACAGCAAAAACAGAGAAGAACTGATGGCCAGTGATGCAATTGATTGTTAATTATTTTCTTAAAGAAAGCAATGAGGAATTTTAGCAATTTCCTTCCCATTGATAGAAAGTCCTCAAAAACTCCACAGACTATTTGCAGTTCAGAACTTATTTCGCACAAAATTCGCACAGGACTGATTTGTACAGAAAATGCTAATTTTTGAGGCAAAACCACCACAGGCAAATTTTGCACAGAATAAGTCCCTAGCGAAAGCGTCTCCCGAGCAGGTAAACAGCATTTTGTACACAGAAAATAACATTTCTGAAGAGAAGTAAGTGCTGCTTCTTGCACAGAAAAACACAGTTTTCTGCACGAAATGTGCAAATGTTGTGTAGACTAAACCTCACACTGCAAAGATTGTCATCAATCCAGGATTTTCCTTGTCAAGGTTTCTTCACGCTAGATAAATGCATTTTTGACGTTTTTTAAAAATGTTTTTGAATATTCTTCCCATTTCTGCCAACGGCACTGGAAATCCAACGGCTCAGGCTGGATAGCAATGCATCAACCTACAGCCAAGTATTTCCGCATTGAATATGGCACGCTGAGGCGGTGCACCTCTGACAAATCTTTCAGGACCATTCCACCGTCTGACCATTTCTTTCCCCGTAGGCAAAGTTTCTAAAATCTCCACGGGTGCTCGGCGGCAGGTTAACCACAGCCCTGTTTGCTTCCCAATTTCCATCACTTCAAAGCCACACCATAAATTTGGGTATCTGCAGGATCCAGACAAATCACATAAACAGATGCTAAAACATTGTTTAACAATGAACTTGGCTTTGTTATAAAAACCACCGTTTTAGCATATCTTTCAGCAGATCCTAATTAGCTGTCTTTCAACACGGCATGCACCTGCCCCCACAGATAACAGACGAGCGTGCCTGCACCGGCGACGGCATTCAGAGGCCAAGAAATAAATTGCAGGTCAAAATTATTACAAAGCTTTTCCTCCGAATAAACCCATCTCCTTCACAATACAAAGCCGCCGATATGAAAAGCACCTAAAAACCCACTCAAATGCTATGATTACAGGGGCCGTTTGAGTTTAATAATCTGACTGTAATTCAGGCATTTTCAACAGCTCATTAAGGGTTCATTAATATATGGGCAAGCTTTTGAATTATAAATAAGCAGATTAGAAACCCGTGGTGTTGGAATTGTACAGTAGGTATCCGGGCTAACAGAATAATATCGCAAGCAAAATGGAAGGGTGGCCCAAGAGAGTCGCAGCAGAGGTGTGCAGTGCCGCTTTCTCCACCTTATTTATTAATTCGCCGGCTTGCTCACCTTGAAAGGTGCGCTATGTGGTTTTCCTGAAGCACTAAGTCAAACATTTTTAAAAACATCTCCATCATAAAACAAGACCTATGGAACTGCATGTTCTTTCAAAACATAAAGAACTTTCTCCCATCAAAGAAAAAAAAAATCACAACCGTCAGCGAATCTTCCATGTTCTATGATAATGTGCAATCTACAAGAAAAAAACACCCATCCTATGACAGAGCCGTAGAATCTTAGAGCAGGAAAGAAAGAACCACAAGTCGAGTCCAAACCTCTTCCACGGAGCAACACACAGCTAAAGCACTCCTGAAAGACATCCGCGCAACCTCTGTTTAAAGATCTCCAAAGATGGAGAATCCACGTTTGAGACAATAATGATCTTGGTGAAAGAGGGTTCACGTCCCCGCTTAGCCATGGAAATCCACCAGCTGACCTTCAGCAAGTCACCCTCTCTCAGCCTCAGACGAAGGCAATGACAAACCCCCTCTGAGCAAATCTTGCCAAGAAAACCCTGTGATCGGTTCGCCTTAGGGCTGCCGTAAGTTGGAAACCACTTCAAGGCATACAACAACTACTCGTGCCCCATCCACAACCTGAGTCAATGCAAAACCACGCAAGACCCTCAAGGGTCTTCTCATCAGCTGAGGTGGCCAAAACTTTGCCAGGGTTCAGGGTTTCACAATTTCGCCGCTAAGAAAGATAGGGAGAAAATGAAAGCTAAGGTACTGTCAACCGCCTGGAGGAGCTGGCCCCATCAGGTTTCACCTCTACCATCCACCAGGCTGAAGGACTTCAATATATTACATGCTCTTGCTTCCCTCTTCTGGTTTTTCCTTTTCCATCTCCATTCCCTTCTCCTACGATGTCATCTCTCTTTTGGACAGCAAAGAATGATGATGGGGGACACCCTTTTTTAGCGATATGCAAGCCGTTCAGCAGCTTCCAAGTAGCACTTCAAGGTTACAACAAATAATTTATCACAACCAGAAGAAATATTTGGGGAGACCAACCTGTTTTGGCCAGACCACCTGAGCCTGATGCCTTCTAAATACGTTAGACTACAACTCCCATCAGTACAGCTCATGGTCAGGGGTGATGGGAAATGTAGTTCTTCTGTAGGACCCCATCTGGAAAGTCTGGTGGGAGCAATGGAACTTCTTGTTTTCCACTCTCCTCCCCGCCACAAGGCTTTTCTAATTGACTGCTCAAATCTCAACTTTGAAAACCGTGTCAGAATTGACCCTGGCACCTACACTGAAATTGACATAAAATCGATAAAGCAAATTAT